>JASVEL010014206.1:0-151579 GCA_032618575.1 Nicotiana noctiflora | reverse complement strand
TTAAGGTGAGAGAATACTCTGCTAATATAAACCTTACACTTTTATTTATTATAACCAAAACATTTTGTAAAGTACTTATGACATCAAAACCTAGAGATTGTGAACAAATAATGCTCACTAATTATATGTTTAGTGCCAATAACACATTTATTTCTACTGTAGAAAGCATAAGGTCTTTCTCACACAAACAAAAATTAGTTTGCTTTCTTGATCCTCTTTCTTTCTATGGTTACGTCGTTACAAGACTTTATGTTGGCTTTATTTCGGATAATAATTTTACATTTCTAAATATATTCTTAACAGAGACAATGTAAACGTTCTAACATTTCAAAATACAATGTCTAAAAATAAAACAAGGTACTACTTAAGAGTACGTAATTCAGTATTAATTTTTTAATATTTTCACTTGAAATATTTGACTGGGATGATGGCCAAAGATGTACGTCGTTTATGATAGTATTATTTTTTTATTTCTCACTTGAAAAACCATAAACGAATACAAATTCGCATTGCATAAGACCCGTCAAAGAGGTAAGCACTCCCTACTAGAATTCTTTTAATTAAAAATAGGTGGCAACAGTAGCAAAGCCAAAGATTAGGTTAGGGATATTCAATGTATTTTATATACATGTATAAAAAGAATTTAACCTATATACGTAATATAATGTGATATGAGTCACGAAACAATTCCTACACAGTAAAGATTTTGGAGGAATATTTCGAGATGACCAATTTGACCATGGTAAATGGATGCTAGGATACTCGGGTAAGATAAAGCCTACTACACGCCTTTGTTACAAAATTAAGGAGTATCAAACAAGGAATAAAGCTGGCAAAGGGCCTGGGATACAAAGATTTGGAAGTGGAAACAAACTGTCAACTTGCTGTCAAGCTTATTGAAGATGAGCACATCTAGTATCACCCTCTTAGGACTATGGTTGAGCAATGTAGCTTATGAAAGATTTTAACAAGTTTATTTAGTCTTTTCCAATGTGCCAAAAAAGAAACTTCAGCAGAGATACAGTCAAAACAAAGATCAATAGATAGAAACTCTCTTTCTACAGGGACTAAAGATTCCATTACATGGATATTGATTCCTCCAAAGATCAATGCACCGATACTACATAAGCCTATCAACAGAACTAAAACTTATCGCAAAGAAATTAATTAAAGCTAACCATTGGATTCTCCAAAAACTTGTATAATACACTCCCCTCCAGAAGTATCAGGACCTCATCATCAAATTAATCAGCTTCCTAAAATGTGGGGGGAAACAATGGAGCAGGGGAGGGAGCATTATCTCTTTTCTATCCATAGTGGCCAGTTCACATGACAGCTACAGAGGAAGCACTCAAAATGACACAATTGATGAACTATTTTTGCCTCAATAGCCTTTGGTTGTGCCCTTCCAAGGCCAATGAGACATTGAATCATAAATCTGAAAAGAAATCGCTCGAAGTTCCAGGATCTTTCCCTTTATTTACATTTTTCTTCTTGCTCCCTGCAGAAAGAGCAAAAGTAAAAAGTTGAGGCATATAGACTATTTTTTTTTAGTCAGTTAGTCTAGTAATAAGGTCGAGCCTTAGTTACGCAAAAGAAGAAAGAAAATAAGACCTTTTACAGATCATTCAAAGAATAGCAGTTATGTTACTCCTTGGACCAGTTATGAGTAGTTCATTACAAAGTGGTAAGAGAGCAAACAACATTGAGCAGCAATTCCGTGTTTTCAAACTCTCAGAAACAAAAAATGAAGCTCTAAAATGTACTTCTCGAATGTTAGGGAACTCATCTATAAGTTCCTCATCCGGTATGTGTCAGAACTAGAATAACAATGGAACAAAAATACTGAAAATGACATCAGTCAATGAACTACTAAATTTAATAGCTTAGACTATCCGCTTACCAAACAGTAAAGACTAGAAAAGGTACACTTATGCCTTCACATTCAAAATCCTTTAATATTTCTTGATAATAATAAGCATAAACAACGTGACGTGGAAAGACTAGAAAAGGTACACTTATGCCTTCACATTCAAAATCCTTTAATATTTCTTGATAATAGTAAGCATAAACAACGTGACGTGGATGTCTTGTTTGAATACATTAATGACGATAATAATATCCATGACAGTTCCCTCAACCACCAGAAAATAAAGCTAGTACCGAAATTAATTTGAAAGAAAATTCACGAAATAAAGAACTTTTTTAAGATATAGTACTCTATTTATAGGAAACAGAAAGAAAAAGGCATGAAACTTATAAGAAAGTGACCATATAAACAGCTTTGACAAGGGGACGAAACACAAGCTTTGGCAATTAAACTCGTATTAATAAGTAGGGACCTCAGGAACTTCGACCCTTATACCTTGCATCTTCCGGTCACAAATGTCATATCCTTTACCACAAATGAAAGACAGAATAATTTCCCCACTCAGGAATGTGAAATATTATATATACCTTTGGAAGATTTTGGAGCATTATCATCAACATCCATCCCATCGGTATCACTGTCTTCAGCAGCAGAATCATTCTTCTCTCCATCCGCAGAATCTTGCAGCAACTCATTCAGATCCCACAGCTAGGTAAAAAGGAAAAAGGAGCAGTAGAAACATTAGTGGTCCAACATCCTAACATTCACAATCTCCTTGAAACTTTCAAAGAAAATATTGGGGATACAGAGATATTTACAGACTTTCAGTAAATGGTCGTGTGATGCACTTCCAAGATACTTCTTATCATGAGAAAAAGCTGCAACATCATAAGGCACCATGAATGGGAAAATGTCAATACAACTTATAAGTTATATGTATAAATTATTGAAGGATGCATATCTAAGCAAAGCCAACAAATAGCAATGTATATTATAGAAGTATAATATAAAGCTGCTGGCAATGAAACACTCCATTAGATGGGAACATATACAGATTCAGCCGTCAAAAATAAACTACAAAATTCCAAATTTTCAACTTAAAATCATACCAAGACGCTCAACAGGATATTCTGAATGCTCGGCAATTGGCTGAATAATCCTGTTTGGTAATATGCCAACCAGACTACACCAAAAAGAAGCAGTGTCTCAAGGGAAAAATTGAATTTTATTTGTCAAATAAAATCAAGTCTTGTACCACCATAGAGAGTTTTCTCACCTGATAATTCCATTCTCCGACCCAGTTATAACTCTATCTTCATCAAGCTGATCCAGAAGAAAAAAGAACATGATGAGTTTTCCATGTATGATTATAAAGCTAAGTTAAAGTTTAAATTCTCGGTAAAAGAAATTATTGTAGATACCCTAATCAAAAAAGTTACAGTAGACACTTACTTTCAGTAATGCATCTATAGAGTTCGGTGATAGATCGATAAAGCGATCACTGAAAATCACAAGAAATGGAATATATTGGAATCACTCCTGACATGTAGTTCAAGAGATGAAATAGAAATAGGAGAAATACCTGCAATCCTTGAAAAATCCCCATGAGTAGAGTAACAGAGTTCCAGACTGAGAACCACATATTACTTTTCTACCATTCTGAAGACAAAAATGGGAAAAATAAATGTAATACGCCAAAAGTGAAGCATGCTTAGAGACAGTATTTTGTGGATAGCAATTAAATAGAAAATCTAAAGAAGAAATAATAAAGAGATGAAGAACCCTCTAGAGTTCCCATACAGTATCGCCGCAACACAGTAAGAATTAAGTTGACCAAAAAGAGATTTAAAGGAAAAGAATTACAATCACATTGACCCTAGCAAATCGGATGCAGATAATCAAGTACAATACAGTATTCAAAGACATGGAGACATCGTCTTCAAAGCTCAACAAGAGAAGGTGCAAGGCAAATTACATACAGAATAATTATTACCTTCATAATCACCACAGAAAGCAGCTCTTCTTCAGAAAATTCAGAACAAGTTTGGATCTGAAATTGAGATATGGAAGATGTATCAATTTTTAAAGTGACGAGAGCTAATGTCAGAACGTATAGTTTTTATTTCAAGGGCAGCCAAAAGGATTGCATTACCTTATTGCTCCTTAAATTGCATACAGTAAGTGTCCCATCCCCACTACAGAGAAGAGAGAAAAGTTTGCAATTCAGATAATTACAATGAACTTCTTAAATAAAACTTCATGAGAATGAACTGCTTAAGGTGAGCAAAAATTAGCAGCACATGAGCCCGGCCGTAACAGAATAAGAAACTATCTAGAACACAAACCCTACAGTAGGGAAAAATAGCAGAACACTGGGAAAAGAAATAATGGAGCACTTGAACTCTAATTCTAGCATTGTACATAAACCAGGAATAACCAATTCAAATAAATCTTAATAAATTATGACTGCATCAAGTGAACAGTACAGCCCGAACCCCTTTCACCTTTTGAGCAAAAGGTAGAAAAAGATGTCCAGGATGACAGAGCAACAAATACCAGCCTAAAAAACTGCCTGCAAATTAGATCAGTGTACACAAAAAATAGACTTAACAAAAGAACAGCAAGGATCCTGCTTTTCCTTTTCATAGCCTTAGAAAATGTCAATTTCGTGTCTTCTGAACCAGCAGAAGATTTGCAAATCCTCATTCCTCCTCGCACATAAAGTGTTAGATCTTGTACCAGTGTATTACTTTCCACTAATTACAAACATGACAAATACAGCAAATGCTAGCTACACAAATTCAAAGGTAAAACCAGCAAAAGAGTCACATCTAGTCAATCTCCTAGTAAGGATGTTAAGTCAAACAGGATGGTTTTTTTTTTGTGTGTGTGTGGGGGGGGGGGGGGGGTGAAGCTTTGAGTGCCTCATCCTCACTTAATTAAAGATCTCTCTAAAATAGTTACACTTTACAACCACTGAGCGCATGCATGCTTTTGAGAGAGAGAGATAAAGAGAGAATTAATTACCTTGTTGCCAATAGTTTCATGGAATCGGCTGCAAAAGTAATGTCTGAAATGTATTCTTCCTGTGCATTAAAAGAATTGCAGCAGGTGCGTTGTCTGGTATCCCATACCTGCAAGATAGATGAATAGTTCAAGTTCTGTTAGTCCCAAGTCCGCTAAAGCCAAAAATTTATGTATGTGGACTATTGACTGCAATCTTGAAAGGGCATTCAGAAAGACCAATGAAGCTCTAAATTGTAGTATAAGTAGCATTATACATAAACATCGGTTCTTTTGTTTGTCGTTATAACTCAGCCACGGAATTAAAGAAGAATAAAAAAAGCAAGAGTGAAACAGTGATCATGAACATGAAGGAGCCAAATTCTTAATAAGGAACGTGAAGGAGCAGTATTTACACATGCACTGTATTGAGAAAATAAGGCATTGATGCTTGAACACTTGAATGTTTTGTTATTCAAAATTCCTTCCCAAAGAGAGAAAGTTTATGATCCCATGCACCGGGTTCACAAGGTTGCTGACAGCACAACTCAAAGTAACAGTGGTGAACAGACCAGTTTGTCTGCACCTCGAAGCCATTGCTACTTTATATAGATAGTAAATCAAGCAATCTAAAATTATGGGATAAGCAAACAACTTAACAAGCACAATACAGTTTGATGCTACACTTGGTCAAGAGATTCTATTGGTATTAGCATAATATTGACATGAGATGAGTTTAAATGGAGTAACATAGTTCGAGTATTCATATAGCCCGAACCCAACTTGTTTGGGACTAAGGCGCAGTTATTGTTGTTGTTCCTGTTATTCAGTCACGTTAAATAGTGAATGACAGAATGCTAACTATTTTACTAATAACTTCAAAATTCCCAATTTGAAGAGACAACCAAAAAGCATTTATATTTTTTAGAATCCTCAATCAACTTATCCTTCTTCGGTTAGGGAAAAAAAATCAATGCACAGCTTTCACCTTAACGCATCCTTCATCGTCTCCAGAAGCAATAGTTGACTCCGTCAAATTAACTATTCGATTAACAGCAGCCCTGAATCCAAAAGTGACTTTCTATGAGAACGTCTAAAGAGCAATATTTTTAATAAATGTCTAACTCGGAGCTATTACATGTCATCACTAATACTTAAGTTATAGAACTCACTCATGGGAATTCTCCAGGCGAACAATTTCTGTACCGGTCTCAACATCCGTTGCAAGAATAGAAAAATCCGGAGATCCCGTTACAATTGCTGTACCCGAATTCAATTTAAGCAGAAACAAATCAAATTAGCAGTAACCACTACATTGAAGCAAACGGAACAAGAAAGTGACCGAAGTAATAGAACCAAACAAAAATATGGCCCAAGTCACTCCCCCCCCCCCCCAAAAAAAATCCCAAAATTGAATACCTTGGTTCTCTGTTTACAAAAGTCAAAAGTACAGGTGCTGGAAAATGAGAGTTCCCTAGTTCAATTTAGTGTTGGTTGTCCAACTGATAAAGGGTGTCAATTTGCACAAGTTGTTGCAGGGGCGAGTTTAGGTTTTGAGATATGGGTTCAGCAGAGACTAATAGCTTTAGCTCAAACCAATCTACTAAATATGTATGAAAAATTAAACTCATAACACAAATTAAAAGTCACTGTCCTAAAATCCAGTTGAGACAATCCAGAACTCATAATTCTCAAATCCGGGATCCACCTCTGAGTCATCGGCAAGTAAATACTTTAACCAACAAGAAAAAGAACACACATGCGAATTACAAACTAAAAAAGGACCAGCAGGGTATGTTTAAAATAAATTACCACGGCCCTCGTTGATAAACCGAACAGCTCTACATGATTCACTATGAGCTTTAACTTCTAACAACCTATTATTGAACAAACACATTTGCACAATTCAGAATAAACCATTAACCAAAACCATCCAACAATGAACTGAAAGAAGATAAGAAGAGAAAAAAAGGGGGAATTTTATTAATACTTTTGGGCCGGAGAATCAGCTATGTAACGATACCTGCAGGAGATAGATAAGTTTCAGTAAACTTTCAGTGTTTGGCGCAACCCAAAATCAATTAATTTAATCAACTAAAACTCAATTACAAACTAGTTGGGTCTAAGAGCAGAGAGTTAGTGATCTGGACATACAAGAGGAGGTCACCGGAGATGAGACCAGCAGCAACGAGGTGATCCGATGGATGAAAATCAATGTCAAATGGAAGCTTCCCAAGGTCTATCTCCACAGCAGCCATGATTTTGCTGGACCCAACTTCACAAGGGTTTTAGGCAAACCAAAAATCGTATATGAAGCTTAAACCCTAGTACTACTAGTACTAGTATAACGGTTGTTTGCACCGGAGAAATAATGTTGGAGAAAAGCATAATTGTTTTTCTTTTCTTTTCTTTTTCTTTTTTCGTATTTTATTTGGGATGGAATCATGGATAAGTTGTTTTGTTTTTAAGAGTTAAATGTTTGAATTTGGATACATATTTTATGTTTGATGGAAATTTGGATACATATTTAGCTAGGGATATGCATTCGATTTACTTATTCGATTTTGATTTTTATTGATAATTATTTATTAATTATCGATTTGTATATATGCTTATCGCTATCGTTTTAATAAGGTTTCGAGTTTTCAATTTTTGGGCTTATTAATTCGGTTATCGATTACACCAATAAGAAAATTTTCGAGATTCCATGGAAAGTATATCGCTATAAACACGCTTAACTAATATCGACCAAAAGAAACTAAACTAAGACGAACACCGTTTATAACATAAAAATAGTGTCAACAAGCACATGCAACGAACTAAAGTAAGGGATCAAATGTATGCCGCCAACACTCCAACAGTATTAAAAAAAATACATCATCACAGCTAATTCTATTTTCCATTAATTTGAACTTCATTCCCTTGAGTTTTAAATATGATCATTCCTTAAATATCGTAAATGAAATAATAGAGTTAGGGACTTGGGGTAAAGGAAAGGGTATTATAGAATAAGGGTAAAAAGAAATAAAAATAAAATAATTTTCTTTAGTATTTCTTATCAGTTTATCGATAAACTGATAACCAAAATGACAAAATCGAAATCGAAATCGATAACTCGACAAGGAAAATTTTGAAATCGAAATCGATAAACCGATAACAAATAATCGATTCGATTTATCAATAAACAGAATCAAATGCACACCCCTATATTTAACGGTAAGAGTGTCAATGGATCTTGCCAACTAAATTGATCGAACCGAAAACGAAATTTATTTTAATAAAACTGTATATTTTTATATAAATTTATAACTGTACCGAATAGTAAGGTAAGTTTTTAATATTATAAAAATAAACCGAGAAAAATCGAACTGTATCGAATAAATTTATATATAAAAATATATTTTATATACTAAGTTTAAAACTAACAAAGAAAGTTTTTTCTTGTGTCTTATGATTATGGAAATGGCTATAACCAAATAATTAATATACAAGGTCCCAACTTCCAAACCTATTCTGCTACTCGTATCGAAATTAAATTAATTCTAACATCTTGAGTAACAAGCCACTAGGTATTGCGGCGATCTTCAGAAGCAAGCCACAAGTAGGGGTGTTCATGGTTCGGTTTGGGTTGGTTTTTCCCTAAAAAGAAACCAAACTAAGTAAGTTATTTTTTCAAATATTAGAACCAAACCAAACTAATTTAAGTCAGTTTTTTATCGATTCAGCTTTTGTTGGGTTTTTTTTTTTAAGTTTTTTCGGTTATTTATCGTATTTTTTCTTAAATATAATACATACACTACCAAATGCATATTCCGGCGACTGCATTTTCAATGTAACACTATCAAAGCAATTGGTATTTTAGAAATCTATTATTTACTAAGATATATTGATGATATTTGAATCAAATAGCGATGAATAATTTAAGTACTCAATTAAAAATCGATTATTTTTAACATGAAATAAATTATTATACTTAGCAAAAGAAAACTACCAAGCAAACTAGAATGTAAAGGAAAAAAATTAGATGATTATAATAGCAAAGAACTAGACTAAAAAATATAAATGACTAATATGTACCATAAAATTTTAAAATTTTATATATATATATATATATATATATATATATATATATATATATATATATATATATATATATATATATAACACCAAACCAACCCTAAAAAGTATCGATTTTTTTTGTCAATTTGGTTCGATTTTTCGGATTTTTGTGAACACCCCTAGCCACAAGATATTGGATATCTTTCCTCTCGTATAATTTAGATTGCTCTTATTGACACTATTCTTTTAATAAACTTTATTCTTGAGTCCCAACTCGATTAGTTTCCTTCCACTCATATGATTTATATTTCTCTTCTTGTTTGCTTTGCTTAATTTATTTTATGCTACCATAGAATAGTGGGATAAATCTCTATTTCGTGCATCTTTAATATTCCTTTGATTATCACTTTTAAAATATTAAAAATATCTAGAGAGTTTTTCCAAAGTCCTATGCAAGCCGAAATTATCATATTCTAACCTTAGCTATTGACTCTTGCATAAAATTTTAAAAAAAATATCGAAAAAACCACTGTACTGCACCGATACCGAAGAGGAACCGAGATAATTGAAATGGTTTTGAAAATTCTAATTTTGGTTATACAAAATAAAATAACTAAAAATATAATATGATATAAATTTTATAAAATAACCAGCCGAACCATTGACACACCTATTTAGTGGTATCTTATTTAGATTTGAATCCTAGATAAGTAAGTTTATATATGTATCTGAATATGTACCTTAATTTATATTTAAAAATTAATTAATATAAATTTTGAATGAAATAATTAGATCTATATTTAAAATAATTACAGAAGAATTTATTTTAAATAATGTCTAGGCTGGTGATGCATTCCCATCAAGCATAAAATTCTCAGTTTGATCATTACTTCAGTATCAACGTACTCATGTCATGACCCAAATTTCATCAAATCGTGATAGCGTCTAATCCAATTCGTTAGGCGAATCAACTAATATAAAAGACAATCCAAACTGAAGTTCATCAAATATTTAATGAAATAAGAACTTAAAATTTAATATAAACTACTCCAAAAACTGGTGCCACAACTAAAATAATATTTATATGATGCTAGTATGAAGAAAGTATGTTATCTATTTGAATATACGTAAATAAAATTGCAAGTTCTAAACTACCATGTATAAAATGGTAGCTAATAACTGCAATGTTGATGTCTTCAATTCTCACCCTCTAACTTCGCAACAGTTTAACTCTAAAATCTACACGCAAGGTATAAAAATATTGTATAAGTACAATCGATCTCATATACTTAATAAATATCAAGACTAACCTCAACAAAATAGTTGTAAAATTTAGTACTCACTTTATATAACATGTGGAGTTCATAAGCATATACAAAAATAGAGAAATAATCAAGGAACAACAAGTATGAACAATAAGACACACAGTCGAAGTAGAAGATAAGAAACGTATTTCCTCAAATATCATGATGAAAAATATATATATCATTGCACCAACTTCACATATAAATGAGTTATGTACCAAGTAGCATACGTAATCCAACATACATTTATCCCATCTTGCCTATAAAATGCCAAAAGACTAAACATGAGCTCTAGCATACTTAATAATGCTCAAGAACTCATACAAATAAGTAAAGCATGGCACAAGTAAAACATGTACCAAAGAAAGCATAGAGAAGCATAAAATTTACTCAAGCATCGGTGCAACCATAGTATCCCTATATACACTTGTCATCTTACTTCACCCTCAAACACATAGAATGGAGCACTTAAGTTCAATTTAGTAAAAATTCTCTCAATTCGAGATTAAATAAGATGCTTATATTATTACCGACTAGCTTTATTCTTCAAAATTTACTTTTTCTAACTCCAAAATCATCAAAGAAACCCATTCTAGCGCCCAAATAGTACTCAAGGAAGCCAAGTAAAGTTATAAAAATTAATTTCAAATGATAAAACTTTGATCTTTACCAAAAGCTCATAAGATAACAAAAATTAAGCCCACGTAGTCAAATCCTGAAATAAAAGTTGGATCTAGTTGACTCATAACATCACGAGTCTAAATGTCACGATCCAAAATTTTACCCGTCGTGATGGCGCCTATTTCAATACTAGGCAAGCCGATAACTTCAATAAATCACAATAATCTGTTAAGTTTGAAAACATAATATTTTAGATTTGATAGAAAATCCCACAAATGTTGATCCAATTACACTCCCAAAACCTGATGTCACTGAGTACATAAGCATATAAATGACAACACAGTCTGACTGATAAAAATACTGTCTAGAAATATAGGTATAAATAACTGAAAGAAATGAGAGTCAAGGTCTACGGATGCCAAAGCAGCTACCTCAATAGTCTCCAACAGATAATTCTCTAAAATCTAGCAGTCGCCGTATCCGGAAGTACCTAGATCTGCACACGAAGTGCAGAGTATAGTATGAGTACAACCGACCCAATGTACTCCATAAGTAACAAGACTAACATTTGGGCTAAAAGTAGTGACAATCTCAAAAGGTACAATCAAATATAGAAAACAACAGTACTAAAAAGTAGGCATTATTTCAAGTTTAACAATTTAACTTGGTACAAGTAAAATAGATCAGATCTGAATAATATGAGGGATATGATATCTCTATGTTTACATGCCAATATACATGTCACATGTGATACAACATAATGGAAGTTTCACGTACTCACGCTCTCAGAGTACTCAGTCACTAGTATTACACAGGGTGATCCAACCCAAATATAAATAAAATATAAATAAATAAGGCAACTCCATGCCATGGGAAGATCCATCCCGAACATAAATATCAATTGTGCTCACTGGGAGTGCAGACTCTAGAGGGCTCCTTCAACCCAAATGCAATATAAAGCCAATATGGCCTATTGCGGCTTGTAGTCCAATCCTATAATAATTAATCCTATAAGGCCTGCTACGACATGTAGTCCCGCTCGACATAAAAAAATTATATATATATATATATATATATATATATATATATATATATATATATATATATATATATATATATATATATATATATATATATATATATATATATATATAAAGAGTGAGTATGGCCTGTTGCGGCATGAAGCTCGATCCTATAAATATCCTAACGAATGGATAAACGTGACTGAATATAAAATTTACATTTTTAAAATAATTAATTCAACAGCAATATGACCCCCGTGGGTCCCAAAATATCGGCACATAGCATAAACATGATCTTTAATACAAGTCTCAACTCAATTTCTCTCAAATGTGGAGGATATATGGATAATGACATGATTATTTGAATATGCAACTCCACGAAATTCAATTGTGTCACAATTTATGTGGTGCTCACACACGCGTCTGTCACCTAGCATGTGTCACCTCCAAACAAATTATACAATACGTAATTCCAAAATTTATACCCTCAGAACCAAGTTTATAAATGCTACTTACCTCAAACCGTGCAATTCCTTATTCCAATAAGCCTTTTTCTCACGATTCGGCCTCCGAACACCTCGAATCTCAAGATTTCCCGTGAATTCTTGCTTAATAATGGTCTCAAACCGTGCTTGAAAGGTCCAAAAATGGCAAAAGAACGGAACCCCTTCGAAATGTATACTACTAGGGGTTCCGCACCTACGACTCACTTAGCCGCTTCTGCGGTCTCGCAGGTGCTAGAGAGGACTGCGCTTCTGCAATTGCTCATGCTTCTGTGGATTGCTTCTATTGGCAACACTGTCGTTTCTGCAGTAATAGCTACCCTCCAACTTTTTGCTTCTGTGAATAACCCATCACAGATGCGTGTCCGCTTCTGCAGTCAGCCATGCGCACCTGTGATCCCTGCCTTCCCTAGCATAGTACGCTTTAGCGCTGCCATGCTCGCTTCTACGAGCTTGAACCTGCGAGCAAAATTCTGCAGGTGCGATTCCACCAGAAGTCTAAATTTCTAGTAGCTATATTTAAGTCTAAATTTGATTCGTTATCCATTCGGAATCCACCCGAGGCCCTCGGGACCTTAACCAAAAATACCAACAAGTCCTAAAACATCATACGAACTTAGTCGAGACCTCAAATCACATCCAACATCGCTAAAAATAAAAATCAAAGCCCAATTCAAGCTTAATAAAACTAGTAAATTCCAACTTCTACATTCGATGTCGAAACCAATCAAATCAAGTCCTATTAATCTCAAATTTTGCACACAAGTCATAAATGACATAATGGGCTATTCTAATTTTCATAGTCGAATTCTGATAACTAGGGATTTTAACGTGTTATATGCCCCTACTTGCCTATACTTTGATTATAAATTGATACAAAATAGTCCTAAAATGCTCACAAGTTGTGCTTGATTGCAGGTTTGATCGACAGAATGAAGAGATGTCAAAGACCGTCTCAAAGGAGTGAAACCTGCTCAAGTATCAAAGATTAAGTGAACTAAAGGAAAAAGGACCTAGTGCGGACCGCACAAAAGTGAATGCGACCGCACTAGGAGGTTCAGAGACATGGCCAAACTAGGCTCAGTCTAAGCGGTCGTGGTTGACATTATGCGGTCCGCGGTGCTTACTTCGTGGCCGCACTACCTTTTGGTGCGGTCCGCATAGTAGAGATTCAAAGAGACGAAGACTTTTAGGGTTCCAGCCATACGGTATGCGGTCAATAATGTGCGGACCACATCAATTCCCTCCGCGGCTGAGGTACACTTCCACGCGGTCCGTGGTCCTCAAGTTCAGAGAAGCAGAAATATGAAGTCCAAGAGCCAGTGCGGCTGCGGTCCATTTTGTGCGGGCCGTATTGACCCCGTAGGGGTATTTTTATCCAGTTTTTCCAGCCTAGTATAAATAGAATATTTTACTATTTTTAGGTCAGTTTTTGTATTCTAAAGATAGCGGTGCTCGTGAGACTCAGTTTTGTAGCCATTTTTGGCACTTTTGCTTTATATTTACGATAGATTCTTGTAGTTTTATTTTGCAATTAATTAATATGTTTAGTTCTTCTTCTATTTCTTTATTTTCTCTTTCAAGCATGAGTAGTTAAACCCATTAGCTAGGGTTGTGGCTCAACCCTAGTATGGGTAATTGATGAGTGTTGCCATCTAGGGGTATTTGATCATGGGTGTTCGCTATTTGGGTTGGTTTTATGTTTTTAATTGAGAATTAGTGATTGCAAACACTGGTTCAAGCTTTGTGAGTTTGACTTTTCTTGGGTAAGAGAGTTTATTACACCAAAATTGACCCAATAAGGAATTGGGATGGACTCATGAGAAATAATAGTCCCAATTAATGGGTTAGATCTCGAGAGAGTAATCACCCTACTTGAACCCAAGTTGCTTGATCTAATTGGCCAGCCCAATTGGTCTTGAGATAGTCAATTGGTCAAAATCACTCTCTCTACCATGAGGCATGAGAGTGTGTACAATTGTGCAACGGTTATAGCATAAGCCCCAAATAATTCAATCTATTATTAGTAGCATCTTCCCGTAAATTGGCCACCTAGGTAGTGTCACGACCCTAGTGCCTTTCTTCCCATTAGATACAACTGTAGCAATCATCTTGTAGATTAATTTAGTTTCAATTTAGTAGTTTGAATATAGTGGTTTATAATTTAAAAATAAACCCAAAAATAAAAGGAAGATCATCTAAGAGCACACATGCAACTCTATACTAAGTAGATACCCGAATTCCTTTCTAGCTCCCTGAGGATTTGATCTCGACCCTCATATCAAGTAAAATCTATTGCGACCCTCTTCTCCTACTCTTTAGTAGCGGGTAGTTGGCTGCGATCACTTTTTGGCGCCGTTGCTGGGGAGCTTTCGATTTTTGGTTGTCTAGTTAGTAGCTTTGTGTGTTGCTCTTCATTACTTCTTATTTTCTAATTTTGTTTGTGTCGATTACTCAGGTGCAAATGGATCTCAATGTCAATGACCCTCTTGGAAATGTAAATGTGGAGGAAGAGGTAGATGATCTTGATCACGAAATAGTTCCTATATTACCTCAACCTCCACGTAAAGGCCGTCAGGCCAATGCAAATGACAACAACAATATTTCAGACCCTTATTTGCCACAGCCAAGAGTGGCTCCAAGAGTCCTCCAGAATCAAGGATATGCGAGTGACATCATTCCTCCCCGAATCCAGGCGGGGAACTTTCAAATTACAAATGTCATGTTGACCTTGCTCGAGCAAAGAGGGTATTTTACGGGCGCCTCCATCAAAATTCCTACAAGCACTTGAAGGGGTTCGTAGATATATGCTGGGGTAGTAAGCAAACAAATGTGTCCGATGATGCATTGACATTAAGGCTTTTTCGATTTTCTCTTCGGGGTAAGGCATTGGATTTGTTAGAAAGGATCCCCAATCATTTTATCACCACATGAGATGAATTGGTAGACAAATTTATTATCAAGTTCTTTTCTCCAAGTCATATGGTGGCCCTTCGGGATGAAATCCTAGCATTCAAGCATGAGCCAACAGAATCTTTGCATGAGATATGGGAAAGATATAGAACAATGGTGAAGGAGTGCCCTAATAATGAGATGATCGAGGTAATGATACAACAAACTTTTTATCGGGGCATCAGCACCATGACGAATCAATGCATTGTGAACCAATTGGCCAGAGGGAACTTTATGAAACTTTCTTACCAAGAGGCATGTGATGTACTTGGTGAAATGGCAGACACCTCTTCGGCATGGCAAATCCAAGAAAATATGCCCAAGGTGATCCCATGGTCACACATTTGCACAAGGAATTGCATGATCATGGCCAAGCTATTGTCGAGCTTATAACAAATATGAATCAATTGGTAAAGGCGCAATTGCAACAAGTCCAAACCGCGCCAAGTCAATGCAATGAAAGATGTTTATATGTTGAAAAGGAGGCAAAGAAGGCGACAACAACCTCAAGGTAATTGTGAGCAATTTGATAACAACAATGATGGTGGTGGTTATTCGAATGAGTGCTATGATGATCAAAGCGAAGAACTTCAATATGTCAATAACTACCAAGGGAATAGAGGAAATCAAGGGAATCAACAATGGCATCCCCAAGGAAATTGGGGCAATCAACAAGGTGGCAGTTATTGGAATAATAACAACCAATAACAAGGTGGTGGCAATTGGAATAACAATAATCAAGGCGGAAATTGGGGGAACAATAATTCGGGTAACCAAGGGAATTGGAATGGAAATAACAACAACAATTGAAATAACAACAATGGTCAAGGTGGGTGGAATAACAACAAAAATCAAGGCAATCGGGGGCAAGGTTTTCAAAGTCCCCCGATGTATCAACAACCGAACAATCCACCTCCGTTTCAATCTCAAGGGTCTAGTTCTTCGGGTAATGATATGGGAATAATAGAAATGATGTTCACAAATGATGAAGAAGAACCAAGACTCTGATGCTCAATTGGCTTCTTACAATACCTATATTCGGAACTTAGAGGTGCTATTAGGCCAAATTTCTCAATCATTGAATACTCGGCCTAATGATGCTCTACCAAGTGATATGGTTGTGAACTCGGAGGGAGGTAACAATCATGTGATGGTGGTTACAACAAGAATTGGGAGAGGCGGTGATGTGCATGCCTCGAAAGAAAATCAACTTGTGGATCATGATGTTGGGTTCCAAGAATATGTAAGTCCCTTGATAGTTGAAGATGTGGTTGAGACCAATGTAAACATCAAAGTGAAGATAGATATTGATGACGCCGAGGTGGAAGCACAAGATGCCGTGAACCCGTCTAAGGAACACGTGATTGATATACCCAAGCTGGTGGTGCCCAAAGCCATGGCACATTTGCCTAGACCACCTCCACCTTATCCTCAACAGTTAGCAAAGCAAAAGAGTGACAATTAATTCAAAAAGTTCATTGAAATGATAAAGAGTCTTACAATCAATGGCCTTTGGTGGAGGCACTTGAGCAAATGTCGGGCTATGCAAAGTTTATGAAAGATTTAGTAACAAAGAAGAGGTCAATGGAGTGTGAAACAATTAAGATGACTCATCAAGTGAGTGCTATCATGCATTCTATGGCCAGACAACGGAGCTTTTACTATCCCTTGCACTATTAGTAGTGCGTATTCTGTCAAGGCCCTTTGTGATTTGGGAGCTAGCATAAAGTTGATGCCTTATTTAGTCTTCAAGACCTTTGGAATAGGACAACCCAGACCAACCTCAGGATCCACCCTCTCTCCATCACCCACTTCTTCAGCGGCAATCGACAAGCCACTCACTGGAACACGTGCCAGAGCAGCGTCAGGAACTGTCATCCCTTAGGGAGCCGACCTCCCAGAGCGGATGGCATCGGCCATAAAAACTAGCCTTGACTCCCGATGAGGCTCACTCACCCCCTCATCTTCTGTGGCTATCCCCTTTCCAGTCATCAACCGGCGTCTTTTCCTTTCCGACGGCTCCTCGCCCTCGGAAGACTCCTCCACATGCCGTGAGGATGGCGGTAAAGGAGTTTCTTTACTTGTGGATGAAGCCACGGGCGCAACCTCAGGTTGAGGAACCTCCGGAATGCTATTGCTGGGCGAGCCACAAGGTATGTATTCGTCTTCAGAGTCAGTCCTCGCCCAGGCGAGGTAACGACGCTCTTCTTCTTCTTCTCGGAGGCTCTCCAACCTGCCAACACGAACAAGTCAGGTAACGAAACCTAAGAAAGCCCACAAACCATAATTAAAGAGTTACCTGGTGGGCTATATCGTTACGAAATGCAGCCCAGGTGCGACATTCCTTCGTATACGGAATTATTCTCTCAACCCACGACCTAATATTTTACAATGAACCGAGTTGGAGAAGCCCTCGATGCAAAAAGGGGGGAAAGTAAAAGAAATCACAATGGTCGTACGGTCAAAATCGCAAACTGTCCTGAAATTCTACAAGTAAAAATACTTACGTTCTGGATTCCATCTTTCCGGGAACCCTTTGGGATTCGACACCAGGTGATCCATAGAATTTATGCCAAAAGCGGAAGTTAGTCTTGTAGTCGACTTTAACAACCAAGCGCCACGTGCCACGACTTTTCAGTTGCAGCATGGTACCTCTCAGGTAACCGGAGGCTGAATAATTGTAAGAGGTGGTGGACCGAGACGTTGCATTCATCCCTGGTCGCATAGGTGGTCATAATACGGCATACCTTCAAGGTGTGGGGAGTGAGCTGAGCCGGGCACACGTTGTAAAAACAACAAAGCTTCTCCATCAGGGGGTAAATTGGGAGACTGTAACCGATCAAGAATGGGTACTCATAAAATGTGCAATACCCATGCCGATGCACATTGTCATAGTCTGTCCAGGCTGGTAGTCTGGAATATGGTACGGCTCTCGAAGTTCATCCAAGTTGGATTATAATAACTTGATGTGCTCCTAGGGAAGGGCTGGGCTCCTCGTTGGAAAATTCCTACGAACATGTATATCCCTCGAGAGGACGTTGGCTATACTAAGAGGAACAAAGGCCTTCTTTGCCTTTTTCCTTTCACCACCGGAAGATGGTGGAACCCTAGATGGGGTATTACCCTTGACCTTTTTACTACTTTGTCCACATTTTGTAATGCTCTAACGATGATAAGTGTGGTTTCAAAAGAAATGGAAAGGTCTCGCACGAAATAGCTGTTACTAGAGAGAAAGATGAAATAGGAAGCAAAAAAAGTTCAAAGGTTCGAAAGATAAAATAGATTGAACCTTCCCCCTATTTATAAGGTTAGGATGCACGAAAATCGAAGAAGCGTGATTCAAAATGGGCGCGAGAAACCAAAACATCACATCAGCCCCTAAACCGCCTCAGGAGCAAATATAATTATGACGCATGCAGACAATGACGTTATTTCGAAAAGGGGGCCACGCGTTAACGGCTCAACGATGCCATATATTTCCCCTCACTCACGTCACTGCCCTCATAGTAAGGTCAAAATTTTCTTAAAGACGAGGTCTGCATTTCTACCCATTAAAGACGTCTACTGGATACGCCTCCAATGAGCGGAGGGACTAACTGTATGGGGTCAAATTTTGCTATATACGTCTCTACATCGAAGGGTACGCCCAGTAAGTATACGTCTCTATGCCGAAGGTTATGGCTCAGACGTAAGCATGAAGGCGACGCCAGTTAAAATCTGGGTCCTCGCTAGGATGACGTCGATCACTTTTTGTATTTTTTATAATCATTTCAAGGAAGGCATCTCCCTATATAAAGAGGACATTCCCATTGTAATAAGGCATCAATGTTATTCTTGAATAATACAACTCTCTCATTTTATCATATTCTCTCTCTATCTCTGTCTCTAACGAACATCCTTTCTTGAGTTCACTATATCATCTTACAATATTAGATATATAACAATAACATCATTCACATCTCTAGGTCTATTTTATTTGATTACGATTTACCCTTTATATTTTTAATTATTTTTTAGCTTACAAAGTATATTATTAACTTTTGAGCCAAACAAATAGGGCACACCTCAAAAGTTGGATGAACTTCTAAGTGATAATCCTAGACAGTCTTGGTCACTTGCTTTAGGTTATTGAACTCCAATGCCTGCTTTTATCTCATCTCAACGGGCAACAAGTTTTTAAGGAATGCCTCAATGAACTCGTCCCAAACTGTACGTGGGATGAGCATTGTTCCTACGAAACTACAACAACAACAACAACAACCCAGTATAATCCCACTTAGTGGGGTCTGGGGAGGGTAGTATGTACGCAAACCTTACCCCTACTTTGAGGTAGAGAGGCTGTTTCCAAATAGACCCCCGGCATCCTTCCCTCCAAGAACTACCCACCTTGCTCTTGGGGAGACTCGAACTCACAACCTCTCGGTTGGAAGTGGGGGTTGCTTACCATCAGAGCAAAACTCTTCCCACATTTTATAGGCCACCTCTTTCAACCAATAGAAGGCTAGCTCTACTGCCTCAGTCTCGGACTCTCGGTAGCATGCATAACTTATAGGGCCTTTTGCATTTCATTAACAAATTTCTATGGATCCTCTTATGGCTTGCTATCCGTAAATACCGGAGAATGTAAAAAGTTGAAATGGAGTAATTAAAAATCTTATAAGTTAATAAATTATTAGGAAAAATTATTTTTTTAGCGAAAATTTATATTTGAAACATATGATTTAAAGATCATATTTATTTGATCATCCTACAAAAAATTAATTTTAAAAAGAACATTTTAAAATTGGAGATAAAAATTATTCGTATACAAATAACTCTTTTTTTAATTTTTAAAATACATATCTAATGAATATGCAATTTTTTTGTTTAACATTTTAAAAATATTTTAACTAATCTAAAATGAATTACTTCTTTGATGAAATCTTATAACTTTCAATTGGATATTTGGATTATAAATATTTATATTATATTTGTACTTAATAAACTTTTGGAAATGCTATTTATATATCTACATCTATGACTTATGTAATCTTTTAGTTGATTGCTTTATAAGATATTCTTAAATATTTTTACTTATAAATTATAATAATAAATATTCATGGTTTAGAAGAATGTTAATTTTATTAATTAAAATTTTCTTTTAAAATATCCTTTACCATTATTATTTATACTTTTAATAAAGTTATTTATTTTTTAATTGAAAATAAAATTCTTTTATATTTGAATCCAATCTAAAACTTTTGTTGATACTTATACATGGACCATAGAACTGTGTTTTTGTTATAGGCCACGTTTCCTCTAAATTTACACTCAATATCTAGGAAAAAGAAATTTGTCTAAACTGATCTTTTTTTTAAGAAATTGTTTCGTGAATTATAAATCTGTGATCTGCTTTTTCCCTTTTCATATCAGAATTTAATTAAAGAGATTTTTTCGTTTTTTCCACATTAGGGTTCTCGCGAAGTATATATATTTACCGTGAAGCAATAAAAACTTTATTTCACAATTCCCAAGAATTACCCGACTGGTAAAAACAAAGTGGTTCAGTAAAAGTAAAATTGCAGGAGAATGTCGTTTGCAGAATCCAATGGAGTTCACGCCCCAATGCAATCATCCATCGCTTCTGATGGTGGTACGGAACCGTACTACCCTATAATGCCTCCAATTTCATCCTCACCTTCTCCGACGGAAACTTATCAAGTTCCCGCCGATGGCGTTGCTCTTCCCGTTGCCGGTGCCGGAGACACGTCAGTGATTACGGCAGTTACGCCAGTGAGTGTGGACCCTATTACTTCAATTGAGCCGGCTAAAAGAAAGCGCGGAAGGCCAAGGAAGTATGCTCCTCCTGATGGTATAATCTCTCCTCAGTCATTGTCGGCTGCACAGTCCGGCGGTGGATTTTCGCCGCCGGAGGGAATGAAAAAGGGCAGGGGGAGACCACCTGGTTCTGGGCGTAAACAACAATTAGGTGATTTAGGTAATATACAGCTATATATGTCTCTGCACATGTATATTATTTAATTGTTGCTTTTTATTTATTATATAATATTCTGTTAACCTTTTCCTTGGGTTTCAACTGTTTATATAGATAGCTGATATCTCTTCACATGTATATTATTTAATTAATTATTGCTTCTTATCTAATTTTATGATAACTAGTATTCTTTTAGCTTTTCTCTTTTTCCTTTGCTTCCAATTGCATATATTATACTACAAAGACTTGGCTTTGTCCATCAATTATTCAATTGATATAAAAGGAAACAAGAAAAAAGAACTCTTTCCCATAAGAAGGTTAGCAGCTTAAGAAACAATAGAAGTACCATGAATAACACTAGTGATTTGCTTAATACAAGCATTGACGCAACGGTGGAGTTACTTCTTATGCGACTTGACCGTCTCTTTAAACAAGGCAAGAGGATGGATGCGAAACCAACATTTTTCTTATAATGGACGTAAATTATATGTCAAAATCACTAAAATTTCACCAATACTTAGTTTACAACACTTAATTGCAAAAGAGTTATGATTCATTAGTGAGAACATAAATACTGAACCAGACCTAGACTTTAAATCCTGGATCCATCTCTAGTTCATACACCAGGGGGAGCACTTCGTGCACAAGATGAACCCTTGCTTTTCAGTTTACAATTCTTGTTGTACTGGATTTTGTCACATGCTAACTTACCAAGATATCGTTGTTAAAAGTTCTTCTGCAGAAATGGTCATATCTGCGTCATTAATTATGCAGTACAAAATGATTGCATTCATTCTTTTTCTGGATATCCTTCGGTTATCTTCCTGTGTCAAATCATTATATGATGCTTAATTTTTAATTCTTTTGGTTATCTGGCTAGCATTACTGGCCATGTGACAAAGGGGATGCATTCTATTTATTAGAGTCAATTTGCAGCAGAAGTCAGTGCTAACAGAAATGATAATGATTTGCTAATGCTGTGTATTCCACTTTGAAGATTTAATTGTTCTGTTTCTTCTTTGCCAATTTGCCGAAGTTACTCAAGGGAAAAAAACTCTTAAAGTTTTTAGCTTCCCTGCTACTTTTCATTTAATTTGGACTTCATGCGGACAAATGTTATTTTTAGTCTCATGCTTTTGGTATTTGATGTGATTGAATGCTTACACCTTGTGCTCAGCTGCTTTCATTTTACTAAAGCTTGAGTTACTAATAAGATATTATTTGCAGGATCAGCAGGTGCAGGAATTGGATTTAGACCCCATGTTATCACATTAAGTGCAGGGGAGGTGCGGCCTTAATTTGTTGTTTATCTCTCTGCATCTCAGTGTGTGTATTGCTCTTCTTTTTTCTTTTTTCCATTTTATTCATTTGTTAGTAGATTGGAGAGGGATGGTATGAGCCTTGCTTGTTGTTTTATTTGTCATTGCTTCATGTCCATACTCATTTTATCCTAGATTAATTTTAAGAAAGAGAACTGAAGAAGCTAATTTTCTGAGTTAAATTCTCGAATTTACTTTCCATTTGACTATAGAAGTTACAAATTCAGGGAGCTTCTTGTTGTCTGACTATGTAGGCGTTTAGATTTTGTCACTAAATATAGCTTTCGACATAAGAAAGCAGCTGAACGGTCTTTCTCTCTTCTTTTTTGTAAATTAATCAGAGGTGTAATGTACCACCTAGTTTCCCTTACAGATGCTTTTGTTACCTCCCTGGCCCACTATTTATTTTCTGTTGATATGTTGGATGTTGCTGTTTCTATCATTACTTTATATTTATATTTTGTTTGCTTTCCTTTTAACCTGAATATATGCCTGTTTCTATTTCTTAGTATATTCTGCTTCCATACAAGCTTCATAATAATATTTTTCAGCACATATATTAGTTTACTAAGTAATGTACTGTTTTCTTGGTGAATTAGTAAGATAATGGTGTGTTCAAGTTGAAGGTGTCCTCTGTTCTTTCTTTTTTTCCGCGTAAAATTGATATTTTATATGCTAATAAAGCTTCAATGCTGAATGCTTTACTGATACTTTATGGTTGCCTTAAAAATATAACAGTATTATACTCCTAAATCCCAATTTCTTCAGCAAATTTTCTGTTCTGTACATCTTACAATTTTTGATCTATCAGGACCATTACATTTTGTCATCTTTTATGTGTCTGTGTCTGTGTGTGTGCATGCGCTGTTCTGCATCAATGTTTGCTAAATTATTCACCGGAGAAAACCATTAGTGGGATCTCTTTTTTTATTATAGAGCCATTACTAGATGGTCCCCTTATTTTTGTGTTGTTTCAGTCTGTTTTCTTAAACACCCTAGTATTCCAGATTGGATGGTCTTCAAATCTGGATTCCAATCCTATAATCAGGAACTAAAGCTCCGTTTGATATAACTCTTTATGGAATTCCAGTTCAAATAATAAAAATGTGAAGAGAACAAGGAGAAAAAACTTATTGAAGGACCGTTCATCCAACAAATTTGGATCTTATCTTCCACTTGTTTGGGGTGGTCCCACTTTATTTTCTTAAGCATAAGCAACTCACCAGGTAACTAAGGATGACTTGTTTTTTCCAGCATAAGTCAAATCTTCTTGGCTATGGAGATTCGGTTTTATGTAGCACAATGATGCTAGATTGTCAGTTGTTCTAGGGCTGCTTGCCTAGAGTAGATAGAAACAACATATCTAATTTGGTTTGATCTTCTGCAGTTACGTCTTACTTGAGACTTGAGAGTCATCTGAGGGCTTAATAGGGTAACATCACCACTTCAGTGCTCTTTTTAAAAGTCAAAAGATTCAATCCCCTTGAAATATGGTGTAAATATTTTTCTCTCAAAGGGATATTTCTATTTACATGGATAGCTTACTACATTTATAAAGTGATACTGGTTGGTGTGAGCTGCATTCATGTCATAGTATACCATTGAAGGGTAGGGAGATAAAGAAACATAGGACTCGCTCCGTCCCTTTCTATATGATGGTACTTGACTAGATATGGACTTCAAGATGTTAAATTGCTTATAATCAATGAAGACCATGTGATTCTAGGGCTCGAATCTCGACCGAGACAAAAATGCTAGGTGATTTCATGTCATCTGTCTAAGTTTTGGTGGACAGAAATACGTGGTACCTATATTGGTGGGAAGATGTAGGTATCTGGTAGAATAGCCAAGGTGCACGCAAGCTGGTCCGGACTCCGTCTTTATCAACAGGAAAAAAAAAGTAATTTAAAGTGAGATTTTACAGAGAAAACATTACATAGAAGTTTAAAAATTTAATAATTTAATGAATTTTGAGTTCCTGAAAGTTGTGAAAGTTGGATAGAAGTTGAATCATCTCAAACACTTCAGAATGCCCCAAATGATAAAGGTGTCATATAAAGTGGGACAGAGGGATTTTTTGTGATTCTCCTTATACTATAACTCTGAAATTAGTTGCTTTTATATGTTTGAAGATCCAATTTAGTATCTTTTTTCTTCTCAGGATGTATTGGCAAAACTGATGTCATTTTCTCATAGTACCTCACAAGCCGTCTGCATTCTGTCAGCAAATGGCTCCATATCTAATGTGACACTTCAGCAAGCACCAATATCTGGTGGAGCTGTAACATATGAGGTTCGTATTGCCTTGTGCATATTATACTAATTGTTTGCTTATGGTTTGAAGGAGTTAATAGTATCTTATTAATACACGTTAAGCGATGGACATAGCTTTGAGATATTAAGTCAGATATGGACTTGCCACACAAATTTCATAGGTGAGTTTACAGTTGACCTGTTTGAAAAAGGAAAAAAAAAAAGAGAAGAGGTCTATGGCTGACCTGTGTTGTGTGTTTTTAGTCAGATGTGAATCACTTAGCAAAGTGTTAAACACTTTGCTTCAAATGTCCAGTGGCAATAATTCACAGTTGCTTTATTCTTCCCACGGCTTTGAAGATGTATTTTTTCCCTTCTTAAGGCGTTATTACTTGCTACTTCCTCAGGGACAGTTCGAGATCCTGTCTCTGTCTGGCTACTTTCTTCTCTCGGAATCTGGTGGTGAGCGCAGCAGAACAGGTGGTTTGAGTGTGTTACTATCTGGACCAGATGGCCATGTTCTGGGTGGTGGTGTGGCAGGAGTTCTTACAGCAGCATCCGCTGTACAGGTGTTACATGACTTTAAATTTCATATATTCTCTCTTATTTTCAATACATTCTGAATTAATTATGTTGTAAATCTTTGGTAATAATTCCTAGCTTTCTCTCCTTACATTCTGTTTGTGATAGTCTCTTATTTCCCTTGATATTCAGAATTGTCAAAAGAAGAATGTCATCTTTTGTGACTTTTATTTGTTGCAGGTTATTGTTGGTAGTTTCGCTATGCAAGGTCAAAAGCAATTAAAATTGGATCATTCTGATGCTTTTGGTACGCCATCCACAATGGTCTCTGGAGCATCAGCGGCCAAAAGCCCATCATCACTCGGAACTGTGAGCGAGTCCAGTGGTGAGCCTGTGAGCCCTCATAATCAGCTTGTAGAAACTTCAAATAATAGTCCTCCTGTAGTTGCTAATAACTTGGCCTGGAGATAACTTAATAATAGGAATGATTTCCCTTATTTCATTTACACTGTTGAGAACTTGTGTTGATAAATCTAGGAAGCCAACCATTTTGTTGGTTTAGAATTTCTTTTTTCATTGTATAAGCATCGTTGTGTAGACATTTTTTGATATTAAACAGACCCTATTGCTATCATTTATTTTATACATGGGTACATTATTCTGTGAAAAGGCATGACTCCAAGTTGTTTGAGAATGGCGTTGAGCTCTCATATCATATCTTTGACTTAGGATTCGATTATTTTATGTATTAATCGTTAGATCTCTTAACTGATGGAACTACAGCCAGTCGCTCCTTAGCAATCCCAGAAGTAACCATCTGTGCGCACAGGGAGATTTGAGAAGTACTTTTTTTTTTCTTCTTATAACTACTAGGAATTTCTAATATGAATCCTTATAAAATATGTTTTAACTTTTAAGAATTAATATAATGGTAGTACATTAAGAACGGTATGATTTTTCTGATAACTACTATTCCTTATATTTGATTTCTTTTTTAAATAAACAATTAAAAACGGTGAAATTAATTCAGGTAGCCAATAAACTATATTACTAAAATACTTCCTATATTCACTAGTTATTAGGGATAAATTCTTTTTCCCAAAGAATAGCTGAAATGAGTCACTCTTATAGGACAGTATCTTTTCCTTTTAACGAGTCTCAAAATGAAATAAAAATTTAACAAAATTTGACGTGCAATCCTTAAATTAGCATTGAAAACATGAGGTTTTGTTTTAGTATGATCAAGCAAGGCACTATTTAATCCTTATGATCAGCTACGGAAATAGAATTAATTCTTTTTATTTTTACGTTTGTGTTTGGCTCAAAAGTTATCAATATACTTTGTAAGTAAATCGTGATCAAATATAATAAAACCTAGAGATGGAAAAGATGAAATTGATATAGTAGTGAAAAATGATAGTCAGGATATTAACACTACTGAAAAATTTGTCTATGGCAACGCATGGAAAACCGTTCCAGTAGGTAGCTAAACCGTTGCCGTAGCTATATTGGAACGGTTTGCAAACCGTCACATCTGCTCGCGTGCCAATAGACCTATAGGAACGGTTCTTGGAACGGTTTTCATTTCCGTTGCCATAGAGACGTCTATAGCAACGGTTTTCCTTTTCTCTATTAGAACGATTATTCCTTCCAATTGGGACGGTTTATAACCGTTACTATAATGTGTATGCAACGGCTCATAACCGTTACCATATTATCTAATGCAACACTTTCGTACGCTATTGTTACGGTTATTTATGGATATAACAACGGTCTCTTAAAGCTATTGTAACGGTTATTTTTGTATTGCTACGGTTTTTAACTACCTATTAGAACGGTTTACCGAATCTATTGAAACGGTTTACATTCTAATGGAACGCCATTTGTGTCCTATTGCAACGGTTCTGATAGGCTATTGTTACAGTTTATATAAAACATAACTGCAACTTTGTTATCTCTAAATCCCAGCAAGCAATCTTATCACTAACAGCTAGAGCTTATGCATATATATATTCTGACTAACCAAACAAAATATTACATCAAATAGATAAAACATGCAGAAATTGGATATCAACCGCTACCAACAACATAAAGATTTCAACTTTACACATTTCAAGTCATTAACAAACACACACACCAAACAAAATTAGAAGCCCTAAATGAATTACTTGAACTGTTGGTTTCCCGTTCTTTAGGTTTCCAAAAATCATCAAATTTCATATCTTTTTGGGTGCATGAGAAGAAAAGAAAAGGAGGGAAGAGTACCTAGATTTCTCACGATTGAATATTTTCTTCACCTGTAATCCCTGTTCTTCAGATCTTTCGACCGAAATAAATGGAGTTTCGGACTTTGGGGGTTTGGGAGTTTTGGGTTAGCAATCGAGATTTGGGTATTTTTGATTAACAAATGGATTTGGGAATTTGTTAATTTAGGACATGGGTTTAAGAGTTTGCTAGGTTGCTCGATTCCAGCTTTGGATTTAATCAACAAAATCGACTAAGGTATACATAAAGCAAATAAAAATGAAACCCAACAGCAATGAGATCATTTGGGATTTTTCGTTAAGAATTTGCTGGTGATTTTGCCAGAGAAGGTGATTTGGGTCTTTAAGGGTTTGCTGGTGATTTGCCATTAAGAATTTGCTGGTGATTTTGCTAGAGAAGGTGATTTAGGTCTTTAAGGGTTTGCTGGTGATTTGCCAAAGAAGGGGATTTGGGAGTTACTGATGAAATGGAGCATTGGAAGTGTCGACAATATGTTAGAATTTTTGATTTAGTTTTTATATTTACCAAAATAAAATAAATAAGAAATAAAATGAAAAAGGGTTTATTGGCGGGTTTAGCAAACTTTTGGGGGGAAAACGAGGTAGAAAAAAAATACCCGTTCCTATAATAAAATTTTTTTAGAACCGTTGCTATAAACATGCCTATTGGGACGGTTCCAACAACCGTTCCTATAAAAAAGACCTATGGTAACGGTTAAGTGTCAACTGGAACGGTTTCGTATCTAGAGCGTGCTTATTTTATCCAAATCCTATTGTAACGGTTGTAACCGTTCCCGTATATACTCTATTGCAACGGTTTAGTAACCGTTGCCAAAAAACCCGTTCCAATAGGCCTATTTTCTGGTAGTGACACTATAGCTACTATGTTTTGTGCACTAAACTAGGTAAAGATTTCAAATATGGGCCATTTTTTGTTGGGTTGATAAGCCAACTCACAAGAGCTGAAATTATCCCTTTTATATATTAGGAGACCTTCCTCGAAATAATCATAAAGGTACAAAAATAGTCAACGTCTCCCTAGTGAGGATTCTGAGTTTTAAACGACGTCGCCTTTGTCCCCACGCCCAAGCCGTACCCTTGCTTTAGTTGACATATGCTCAATGAGCATATCCATCGGCCTAGAGACATTAAGGGTCAAATTTGACCCTATACAGTTTGGTTCGTCACATTCTCCTGAAATGAATATAAGTAGCTAAATTTATATATATGAAATCGAGCTCAAACTAAGATAGCATTATTTCAAATCAAAATATCAACCAGAAATTTATATTACTGCATAACAAAGAATTCCAATGAATCATGTCAAATATCGTTTTTTATACTATTTTTACCAAAAAAAAAAAGATCTCTAAAAACATGTATGCAGTCGATAATATAATAAGAGGTAAAAATTAATTGAATGGATGTTGTAAGTCTAATCTTGTTCCGTGGGCATCTGAAAGCGGCAAATAGGGCAATAATGGCTTGTCTCTAACCACTTGGTAATACATTCTCCATGAAACATATGTGAACAAGGCATGCAAAGTATCTCAGCATTATCACATTCCTTCATAATTAGTTCATCTAAACAAACTGTACAACACTCATCTTTGCTATTATATGTTTCTTCATCAATCTCCATCTTCTTTAGTAATTTCATTGATGACTTACTAGCTGGCACCATACGATTTGATAACGCTATTTCTTCTTCTGAAACCAACATTCTTCCCATACAAATATTAACCAACTTTAAATCCACACATACCTCCAACTTTTGACATCCCTTGTTTGAATCATGTTTAATTATATTACGCAATTCCCTCATTGTATTTTCTATTATAGAGTTGCGTCGATCTTGAAACACCACAGTATTCCAATTTCTAATAATAAGTTTTGAAATTTCTTGGTAGAATCTGTCGTCGGACATGTAAACAGAATGGGTGAGATAAATAGTGGTTGGTGTAGTTTTCTGTTCCCAAGTATGTAACAGCAGTGGTTCTTCAACTTCTTCTGTTAACAAAATATAATGACGTTTACTTAAGGAAAACTGAATGGTTAAAAGAGGTAAAGAAGAAGATGGATTATTGTTAGGAGTATTGAGTTGTGTAATGGTGTTGTTTGGTGTCAACACGTGCCTGCGGCATACAAACTGTCTGAGCGACATATTGGTTTACTTTGGAAAATCAAGAAGCTAAGTGTGTTTCAGGTTTACTATGGAAAATTTAAGGTGTTTCAATCTTATTTATACTAGTTATTCAGAAACCTAATTTGATTTTGATATGAAAAAAGGGTTTATATATGTGAAACGCGCTTTCCGTATCCAATATGGAGAATGAGTTCGGTAACACTTTAGGAAACTATATTTAAGGTAATTATATAATGCATAGGAATAGGAAAATATATCAAATGCAAATTCTAAAGTGACACATGTGAATTCTGAAGTGAGTAAATTTAAAAGGAAAAAAATAATTTCTGGTACAACTTAAACAGTGGCCGCAAATTGGTATTATATATGCACTTCCCCCGACCCTAATCTATGTAGCTAACCACCGGATTTTTATACAAATAGCCGGTTGGATTCATTGTTTATTTTTTTTAACTGGTATATATAGATAATATATTTATTATATACAGTTATATGCATCTTTTATATATATATATATATATATTATACGTTAGCTGACTTTTTCTAATTAATTCAAGTCGTTGGGTTAACAGTTGTTTAGGTTAATTCTTCAAAGAAAATCATAAAAGACATTATATGGTTAAAATTTTCAGAAAACAAATCAAAACCTAACAAACACGAGATCTTTTGTAAAATAAGTGATTCAAGTAATTAGGCTCATATTTGTTTTGGGTATTATCAGTTTTAGCCTGCCTCAGAAATTATTTATATTTAATAACCAAAAAAATATAAAAAATTTGTATAACTTTTGTATATAACATATAAAATATATATATCTCAAAAATATACAAAATATATATTTTTTTTTACTATTATTTTTATAGTGATTATACAACGTCATTTTTTCAAAAGAAAGGGATCACATACACGGGCCTATCAAATCAGTTTCGAAATTAAGATGGGCCAACCCATAAACAGTTGGCAAAATGAAGAATTGGGTCCAGTGAAGCGAAGGCTTCCTAACTGGAAAAGTATTATTGAAGAATGAGTTAAAGCCCGTTTGGATCGACTTGTTTAAATGTTTTAAGTCAAAATAGCTTTTAAATTATTTTGTAATATTTTAAAAAGTAAAAAAAATATTTTTAAGCACTTGTTCTTAAGCGAAAAAAAAAAAAAACAAGCCAAAAGCCAAAAGTTAGAATTCTTAATTTGTGGCTTAAAAGTTATTTTAGCTTAAAAATCACTTAAAATAAGCTCATCCAAACGGGCTCTTAGTGTCATTGCAAGAAGCCAAGTGTCATCACCATAATCTAAGACGTTAGGACATAATAATGGTAATATTCCGAAAAAAAGTAAAATATTTTTTCAAGTGAAAATAATATTTAAAAATTAGAGCCCGTTTGGACATACAAATTTTTTGCTTTTAATTTCAAAAAAAAATTAAAAAAAAATTGGACATACAATTATTATCATTTTTTTCTTTTTCACTTGAAAATTTATTTTCAAATTTGGAAATTCCAAGTTTTTATTCCAAATATACCCCATATTTTAAACAATAGCATTTTGATTGTTTATGATATATCTTTTGTTGACTTTTTGGGTTGTTACTTCTTTTTCTTTGTAACACATGCATCTTCTTGATGCCTTTGGCTAATAATATTCACGTATTTCAGCAAAAATAAAAAAAAATAGCGTTTTGATTGTTTATTTCAAGTAGGACAATCAAATTTGGGTTGTTTTGATATTTTTTACAAGTTGTGGGGTATTAATCATGTTTCATGGTTTTGAAAAAAAAAAAATACATCCAAATATGTTGCAAAAATTGTAACCAAACACAATTTCATCATCAATTCAAAATTTAGTGAAATTCCAAATTTAAAAAAAAATGGAATCTTGTCCAAACGCCTACTTAGAGTTGTGTAATTTTTGCAACATATTTGGTATTATATATGCACTTCCCCCGACCCTAATATTGTATGTAGCTATGTAGAGTTTTTTAAATTTTTAAAAAATTTCAAAATTCATCTTCAAGTAAAAATTGAAAATTTTATTGTCAAACACTAACTTCAAAAAAGATGAAAAAAAAACAGTGAAAAAATTTCATGGCGAAACGGGAATATACATACTGATTCTGTTTTAGAAGAAGTTCACATCATTAGTATCGTTTAGTTTGATCATGTAGCTTACCTTATTTTTCATGCTCTAATTCAAGGTTTTTTCATATAACTAATTGACTTTAAATAGTTCTATAGGATAAAAGAATCTACACACTTTCAAAAATTGACTCAAAGGTCAACTTCTCATATGTGTCAGGTCATTTGGTAGGACGCATTAGATAAAATAATATATGTATCAAATTCAACAATTTATATACAAAACAACAACAAACTATACATATACACACTAGGGGTGTACAAAGGAAACCGACAAACTGCACCAACCCGATAATCCGAGTCAAACCGAGAAAAAAAACCCGACTATGATTTGGTTTGATTTGGTTTGGTGGGGGAAAAAAACCCGACCATAATTGGTTTGGTTTGGTTTTGACTAAAGAAAGTCAAACCGAAACCAAACCAACCCGACATTACATATATAGAAATATTAGATATATTTAATATATAAATATACTTATTTGTGATGTAATTTATAAATATTTCTTATAAAAATTTATAATAATTTATAAATATTTCTTATAAAAATTTATAATTTTATCTTTTAAGATTGGATTTAGAACTTTTGAATGTTCCAATAAGTTTTATAGCTATTAACATTAGTAAACTAAATAATGCTAACAAAAGCCTAAACCAATATTAAATCAATATTAATGCTAACAAAAGACATTCAATTCAATGCTATGAACATGAATGTATTGAATATTTATTTTATTTTACAATAATTTAGATAAAAATGCATAACATATTTTTATTTTTTCTTTATTAGCGTTTAGTCATGTGATTGACACTCCTTTATTAGTCTACTTATTTTATCATGACTTATTACTTTTAAATTATATTTATTTTTATTATAGCTTTTTAATTAGCAATGTTTATATTATATAATTTTATGTCTTTATTGTCGAATATTTTAGGATAATGCCATGATACTTCTCATATTTTGTATTATTTTCTTAAAAAATACTTTGTATAGTTGTATCTTACTAGGATTAAAGAAATATTTTGAGCACAATTTATATGTTTTGTTCTAGGGAGATTTTACCGGAAAAACCCCGAAAAAACCGAAAAACCCGAAAACCCGAAAAAACCCGAGAAAAACCGAGAGTGAAAAACCCGAGTTTATTGGTTTGGTTTGGTCTTTAAATTTAATAACCCGATACATGTGGTTTGGTTTGGTAATTGTAAAATCCGAACCAACCCGACCTATGTACACCCCTAATTACATCATCATATGCATAACTAATGCATAGGAAATCATGGTATTAACAATGCAATGTGTTTTAATGTATGCATTAGCTTAGCCAAAGACAAAATTTCCTTCAAAATTTATGCTTGATTAAAGTATATTATTATATTAATGCAAGTTTGAAATAATTCAAGAAAGTAATAAGTAAAGTTATATCCCTAATGAATAAATAAATACCTAGCACATTTCCTCTTTATTTTTTTTTGTAAATAAATATTCAGTTCTATACTACAATATAGGTAGACAAATAAAATATTATTTTAGAACCTTTTTCATATAAAAACGTTTCACTACATATATTTCTTTTAAATACATAAAGAGATAGGCTGGTTATGAGGGTATTTTGTAAAACAATAATTTTTTAAAAATTTATGCAATACTTTAATATATCAAACTAAACAATAAATAAAAAAATATTTCAACAAAATTAATACCAGCATAATTATTACAATTATAACTAATACTAATATTATAAATACATTTATTCGATATTATTCTTTTGACCCTACCAAATGACCCCTTTCTTACAAAAGGAAAAGGAAAAGTTAGTACATAAAATTCTAGTGTATGCCTCGTAAAAAGAGGCCAGTGTGGTCAACGAATTGACCTAAGCTAAATCGAAATTCTACCCATAAGAAAATTTGGGCCTTGTAGGAAAATGAGAGTTGAATAATGATAGGAGACAACAAGCTAGTCAAATGTGTTTTTATAAAGAGAATTTTTCACAAAAGGTATTCATTAAGACCTAATTAGTAATAAATAGAAACTCTTTCCTATATTACGTGATATAGATATGTTTTACGTTATTTTATGATGTATATAGTGTATTAAACAAATTGTATTCAATAATACAACATGAAATGACGCCGCACAAACAAGGATTCCTGTAAATCATGATATGTATTTAGGTGTATTAAGCTGTATTCAGCGGAAAAAAGTAACGTTTCAGCGCAAATCATGGGAAGATGAATCTGTATTTAGGTGTATTAAGCTGTATTAAGCGGCGTCATTTCACAAAAAACGGGAGTTATACCATAAATTGGTGAGAGAAAAATATTTTGTACCATCTAATAAGGCTTAAATATAGGAAAGTATTAAATTTAAATTTTTTGCTACAAAATAAAAAGGTTATTATATTATGTAAAATCTTAAAAAGGTATTTATATGTTATAAATAGGGTACTAACATATTCTATAGGTGGTAAAATTTCAAAAAAACAAAGGGAACTTTTTCGTAAAGTTTTATTTTCCCTCGGATTCCCAAAATAAGTGATTTTTTTGGATGTTTTCATATAGATTAAGAAATTCACCTTTTAGCATTAATTAGTAATAAAATTGACCATATTAACCTTTGCTATCTCACGTAAATACTCATAACACATATTCCAACACTATTCATTCCAAGAACAATATAGGAAAAAAATAATTAATACACTCTTGAAATCTGAAAAAATTACATATTTTGGACCACAAAAAAAAAGTCAAAAAGTTACTTATTTTGGACCAGAGGGGATATAAATGATCGTCGAGATTCACAATTATATATCCGTTAATTATTTTTAATTTAAGTGATTAGATGGCAGATAATGTATGTTAATTCTTAGAAATTTTTACACCCTATAGAAAACCTTAGTACCTTATTTATCAATAATAAATACCATTTTAAAATTTTACATCTTACAAATATATTTTATCCTTTATAGTAAAAATCTAAATATAATTACATCCTACAATTAAGGTACCATATACGCTAACTATTATTTTTCCCTTTTTATATTTTCTCTCACATAATTACCGCGTATCTGCAAACCCCAATACATTCTCTCTCTGTTTTTATACAACCAAACTCTCTTCTCCCACAAATCCTAGTTTATTACCCAAATTCTCAATTTATGAGCTCTTGGCAGCCATGGCTGCTGTGGGAGAGACGAACAAAAACACTACTGAACATCCAACAAGTTCCAATCTAAAACAATCTTACGCAACACAATTTCAACAAAAACAATCTACCGCGTCAAAACTCGATTTGGTTCCTATAGTTGTCGTGCATTGAGAGCCAACAATTGAGTTCACCATGGATGAGTTTGTGAAGAAGAAGCATAGAGGAAACCCCATCTAGAAGTGTATTCGAATGTATTCTTCAGCTGTATTCACTTGTATTCAGGTTTAATCAGTTGTATTTAACTATTTTATTCAGCAGTAGTTAGTTGTATTCAAGTAATTTATACAACTGTATTCAGTTGTATTTAGTTATATTCAACTATTTTATTTAGCAGAAGTTAGTTGCATTTAAGAGTTTATTCAGTTGTATTCAGTTGTATTTTTGTTGTATTCAAGTACTTTACTCAAATGAATTAAGACGTATTTTATTGTATTCAACTGTATTATTCATATTTATTTGTCTTTATTCAGCTATAATCTTTATTTTTTATCTTTCAAATGGAGATTAATAAGGGATCGTTTTAGTTCGTTGAGTTAAATTAGGAGAATATCATGTGATTTTATTTCCTACCATTTTAGCGCAGATACGTTAATGTATTTAATGTTAATATCGCTTGAATACAGCTAAATACATGTCAAACTTAGTTGGAATTCTAGATTTTACACCTATATTTTTTGTTGTATTAATGAATACAACAACTCTAAATACATAAAATATATTGTATAAAAATATAAAGATATCTGTAACACGTAATATAACAAAGGATATCTATAAATGGCTAATTATATAAAAAAGATGATGCTTTATGAAACAATCCCTAATTCTTAATGGCACTCATAACCACTAATTAGGGAGGGACAGCTCATATCATGACATGTGAAGGCGCCCACATGGAAGAACTGCATGCCATCTTTGGTGTCCATAACAAACGACGTAGTCGCCAGCTAGCCCAATTAGAGTCGCCAGCCCAGATCCACTAGACACTTTTTGCATACATTTTTTTTTTTAAATTTACCTATTTATACTATGTAGAAAACCCTACCTATGTTTAACTTAATTACATATTTATATATAATCTATCAATTATAAATAAAATAATTTTAAATAAGTGTCCCTTTATATTATTAATTGAATAAGGAATATACTTGCTTTCTCTCTCACCTTCTCTGTTCTTTACTCAAATTTTCTTTTTGTGATGTTCTCTAATTTCTATTCTTTCTTGTCATATATAGTTTTAATAAAATTTATTAATGGATTTCAATCGTGTTACTATAAAGTTTTAACTTAGCAATTTTTTTCATGTTGCACAATTGATGTTCGAATTAAAATTGTCAATCAATAAAAATTGAAAGTGTTTGACTCTCCACCATTGACAAACATTAAAAAGCTTCGAAGGTTCGAATTCAAACTTGAGCTTTTAAAACTATTAGTTGCTTGGATTGGGGTGTTGCAAACAATTGGGAATACTTTTGAGTTTATATCTCAATTTTGATCGTGTTTGGTGAAGATTAGACTTGATTTGACTATTTCAAATTGAAACTCGAAGAAAATGATGACGAAGAAGACATGACATACACCATACTTACAAAATTGTATTTAAAGTTGTATTATAGTTGTATATAATTATATTTAAGTTGTATTATATTGTGGTTATATATATTTTTGTATTTAAATATTGTATGAAAGTTGAAAATAGTTGTATAATGTATGAACTTTATATTTAAGTTATAAACGCATCCTTTAACATAAAATTATTGATATGTATCCATATTGTATTAAGAAATGATGTTTTGGTTGAAATTTTAGAGAGGCATCCTAACACAACAAGCATAAAATATATATAATCATATACAAAAGATAAATATAAAATATGCATTGTATAAAATTTATATGAAAGTTATACGATATCAAATTTGTATGAAGTTTTTTTTTAATTTAGATATTTCTTTTTTATTTTGGATATTGTTGTACGATACAATTTGGTTTAGGTATCGAAAGTGAATCCCTTAATTTAAGGCAAAAATAGTGTAACTAAATGATTAAAGAAATTACATCCTATGTGAGTCGACCCAATTCTAGAACCAAAAATAGCCCATGTTTTAAAATTTTACCTGAAATAGCCTATTTTACAGATAATGCATAAAAAGAATTTCATCGGTTAACCTAACGTGGAGAAGAGAACTAGACATCCTCATTTATCCATTTTTTCTTTTTTCTTCAACTTTCAGAGTGAAGTCAATCGAGAGGTCGCCGGTAAAGTTAACGATACTATCGAAAAATAAATATAGCGGTGGAAAATATCCTTTATCCATTTTTTTCCTTCAATTTTTAAGGTAAAGAGGTCGACGATAAAGACAGTGAAGTCATCGAAAAATGAATTTTTGGTGGTGAATTTTGTTCTGCCAAAAAAGAATCCATTTAAAATTGAACCATTTTGTATTTTAGCAAATGATTTGCTCTGTTGTTGTATTCAGATAATTTTCAAGTTATATAGATGATGTTCTAGTTATTTATCTTCTTTCATAAAACAATTCCATCTCCATTTTCTCTCATCTTTAATTTTCAGATCTAACTTATTCTCAAAAACTCTCTTTTGATATTTTGGTACCGAAATGGAGGTGTAATATTGAACATAAGATGTGTTCTTGCATAAATATTGTGTAACTACTATTTATACACATTTATATATTATTGTATAATTGTGTATAAATGTGTATGTTTATATATCAATGTGTATATATATTCATAACATCACATAATTATTTATTTCTCTATCTATAAGGATAAATATACATGGTCATTATATAATAGGCCTCCATGGAAGTTTGACACTTATCTTCTTCTTCTTTCTCTTATTCTTTTGATATACATTATTATACATTTCATATGCAAGTTTATACATAGTTATATATTATTATACATGTACTGCGTATCTATAATCTAATTAATTTTTTTTCCATGTTTTCTTACTTTTCCTAGAATAATTCATGTATAAATCTATTTTCCTTGTTGATTTCTCCGTCAAATCACGAACTTGCAACAATTGTTTCTCAATTTTATCATATAAGTAGGATCAACGAAAAATTGGGGGACAACTTGCAGCACTAAAGACAAATTGTGGGAGAAAGATCAAAATTAGATGACAGAAGAATTAGAAAATCTCATGGCTTCATCTAAATAAGATAATTGTCCTGATTAAACTTTGTTGCCGAATAAAAAAACCAAAAAATACTCTTTTTTCAAGTCTTAGCCGATTATTTTTGGGCTACAAATTTGTAATTATGATTGAGCTATTATATTACAAGTCAGATGTGTGAGTTGTATTTATGTAAAAATTATTCCTTAATTTATTGTATTAATAATGAAATATATATAAATTGTAAGCAAATTTTATTTTGGGCGAATAATTATGTTAGAATAGTTATAATAAATAAATTTTAACGATTGTGTAGGAATAAATTTAAAAAAAAAATCATAAGAAGTGAATAAAAAAATAAAAAATAAAAAATAAATAAAAAAAAGAAAAAGGTGAAACCCAGAGAAACGGTTATGGCGTGAGTTTGGTAATTGCCAGGCCGGAATGGTTGGACGTGGCTGTTATTCCTTACACATGTCCATCAATTAAACGTGGACATTTGGGCTTCATTTAATACGGTGGATCCCACTTCATTAATTATCCATCTCTTTCATCGTAGAGATGACATGACCCCATATTTTTATCCAGATTTGACCTGTCGTAACCTTACCGTGTTAATTGACGACAATGGCCTCTTGTTTGCTTAACATTCTTTTCGTTCCAATTAAATAAAATATTTTTTTGTTATTTAGTTCATTAGAAAATATAATTATGATAAAAAATTAAATCTAAATATGAAAAACTTTTTAACATTGAAGTCAACGATATTATTAAAAAATATAAGCAAAATAAACGGACTACATATATGAGAGAAATAATAATGCAATAATCTGTACATACAAAAAGAAACAAATAAACCTTTCCGTGAAGGCATCCCCTTTGTTCTTTAGGTTTGCCAATGTCGGCGGATCTCCCTGTGCAGAAGCAGATTTATACGGTGACAACCAGTGTTATGGGACACCGTTTTGTTAAATTTTTACTTTTTATATATATAAAAATAATAAATAAAATAGACCGGTCGTGATGGCGCCCAGCACATTGCTAAGCCAGCCTGACCAATCAATATCAACCACGGAGCTAGAGCTCTCTTTAGCCCATTTAAGCATATTAATTCACGAAATAACAGCGATACATATAACGAAAACGGGGAACCAAGTCCCATAATACATCAACTCCCATGGACCGAAGGGTCAAGAGTCATGAGCCTCTACTGAACATGAGTGTATAAAGGTTTACAAGATACCGAGTGCGGAAAGAAAAGTCGATACAGAATCAAAAGACAATAAGAAGGAATATCGGGTCCCGTGACTCGCAGCTACCTCGTATATCCCATAGATGTCGCCTCGCACGGCTACTGGATCACCGCTGAGAGGTACTTGGATCTGCACACAAGGTGCGAGGAGTAAAATGAGTACCGCCGGACTCGGTGGTAATAAACAAGTGGTAAGACGACGCGGATAATAAATCCGCAATAAAGCACTATGTAAAGTCGGTAATCAAATACCCCGTCACAGAATCGATATCAATCGTACTCGTACGCAATAAGTACCAGCAAAATAATATAACAGCTAGCGTATGTAGCTAAATGTAATGCAATGAATGATATGACCGCTACGGCGCAGCCCGATCCAATTTGGGTACCCGTGCTCACCGTGGGGTTTCAGACTCGGAGGGGCTCCTACAGCCCCAAGCACAATATCACCGCGGCGTGCGGTCCGATCCAACATATATACTGCCGCGCGCGCGGCACCGATCCACTACCACTCACCTAATATGCAAATACAGCCTCGCAGTGCTCAAGAGTAGTTTTTGAAAACCTTTTTATCATTTTTCAGTTGGTCACAAGTAATACCAAGTTCCAGAGATTGGAAATAGCATGATAACAGAAATAGCTACGGATCGGTAGTAACTAACATGTCAATATGATAAGACAATGATAACGATCCTCGCGGGATCCAATAACTGGCTCACGGCCCACAAGTATACTCAACCGCCCAAGAAGGGGGGTTCCTCGGCTCAAGAGTGGCCAATATCTCAATATAGTATACAACCATCCGAGAAGGAGGTTCGACGGCTCAAGAATAGCCAATGTCATAACACAGTATCACCAGGTCGGACTAAGCCATAGTCCCCAAATTACAATCAACCCCGCACTCACAAGAGGGTACGTGTCTCGCCGCTATACAACGTCACAAAGTGGTATACCGGGTTTCGAACCCGCTGGTCATCACCCACATCTATTACTCACCTTAATACGGCGCGACGACTACTCCGCAATGCCCTTGCCATGAGAATCAAGCTCAGCACGCATAGAATCTGATCAAATACAGTAGAAATACAACAAATTAGGCCAATGGGACGACACCCAATCAATACAACTCAATTTACATCAAAATTTCCAAAGTTGTCAAAACCCGACTTTCGGTACGCTTGTCGAAAAATTACAAAAGTCACATTTTCGGAATCCTCATCTCGATACGAGTCTAGGCATATAAAATTTACCAAAATCGGACTCCATTTGCCCATTCAAAACCTTGATTTTCTAAAGTTCAAGCCTAGGGTTAAATCTTCCATGAATCACCCCAAATTCCTCCATTTTCATGATATAATTGCATAATATTATCAATACTAATCATAGTTTAAGTCCATAGTTGATTACCCGATGATTTCCCTTGAGTTTCTCTTCAAAATCGCCCAAATCGCCTCTAAAGCCGAGACCCAAATGTGTGAAATGTTTCTGAAATTTTCTAACTTCTGATACACTTAACTCACTGCCGAAATCGCCTCTAAAGCCGAGACCCAAATGTGTGAAATGTTTCTGAAATTTTCTAACTTCTGATACACTTAACTCACTGCGATTTTCGCTTCTGCGGACCATTTTCCGCCCCTGCGGAACCGCTTCTGCGGAATACCCTCCGCCTCTGCGGTCCTTCCCGCTTCTGCGGACAGGAGTCCGCTCCTGCGAGCCCGTATCCGCGACCAGAGGGTCGCTTCTGTGTTTCCAGGCCTAGCCGGCCAATTCCGCTTCTGCGGCTCACTTTCCGCACCAGCGGTGCCGCTCCGGCAGGCGAAACTCCGCTTCCGCGATCAACAACGCTTCCGCGCTCCTGTATCCGCTTCTGCGGACTCGTTCCTGCGCCCCCATTTCCGCAGGAGCGAAAACAACAGAACCAGAATCCCAAACCTGAAATTTTCCATGATTTTCTTCCGTTTAACCATCCGAAAACACCCCGAGGCCCCCGGGACCTCATCCAAACACACCAACACATCTTAATACCTTATTCGAACTTGCTCCAATCCTCAAAACACGTCTAACAACATCAAAACCCATAATTCGCATCGAATTCAAGCCTAAATTCCTTAAAACATTCCGAATTACACAATCAATCAAAAACCCGACTAAACAACGTCCGAATGACCTGAAATTTTGCAGGCACATCCAAAATCACCTAACGGAGTTACCGCAACTGTCGGAATTCCATTCCGACTCCCGGATCAAAATCTCACCTACCGTTCGGATTTCGCCAAAATTCAACCTTAGCCAATTCAAGCCTATTTCTACACCGGACCTCCAAATTCAATTCCGATCGCTCCCTAAGCACAAATCACCTCCCGGAACTAACCGGATCATCAGAATCCGATTCCGAGCCCTCTAACCAAATAGTCAACTCCGGGTTGACTTTCCTTATTCAAGTTTCTTTCAAAAAGGCTATATGCCTCATTTCCAATCCAAATCACTCCTAACTCACCCGATAGACTTTAACACCGATATAAAAGCATAAAACATACAATTTCAACATAACGGGGTGGTAATTCCCGTGACGACGGGCCGGGTCGTCACATTCTCCCCCTCTTAAGCAAACGCTCGTCCTCGAGCGGGTCGAGAAACATACCTGAAGTCTCAAACAAGTGAGGATATCTGCTCCGCATCTCCCGCTCGATCTCCCAAGTGGCCTCCTCCACGGGTCGACCTCTCCACCGAACCTTAACTGATGCAATCTCCTTAGACCTCAATTTTCTCACCTGACGACCCAAAATAGCAATAGGCTCCACGTCATAGGATAGATCACCATCAAGCTGAATGGTACCGAAGTCTAATACATGAGACGGATCTCCAATGTACTTCCGGAGCATAGACACATGGAATACTGGATGGACGCTGGATAAGCTGGGCGGCAAGGCTAACTCATATGCCACCTCTCCAACCCTCCCGAGTATCTCAAAAGGACCAATGTACCTAGGACTCAACTTTCCTTTCTTCCCAAACCTCATGACACCCTTCATAGGTGAAACCTTCAACAATACTCGGTCACCAACCATGAAAGACAACTCTCGAACTCTACGGTCCGCATAACTCTTCTGACGAGACTGTGCTGTACGAAGCCTCTCCTGGATCAACTTCGCTCTATCCAGAGCGTCCTGGACTAACTCAGTCCCTATCAATCTAACCTCACCAGGCTCAAACCATCCCACGGGGGATCTACACCGCCTGCCATACAATGCCTCATACGGGGCCATCTGAATACTCGACTGATAACTGTTGTTGTAGGCAAACTCAGCAAGTGGTAGGAACTTATCCCACGAACCACCAAAGTCAATCACACAAGCTCGCAACATATCCTCCAAGATCTGAATAGTGCGCTCAGACTGCCCATATGTCTGGGGTGAAATGTTGTACTCAACTCAACCCGTGTACCCATCTCTCGCCGAAATGCTCTCCAAAACTGAGAAGTGAACTGAGTACCCCTGTCGAATATGATAGACACTGGGACCCCATGCAACCGAACAATCTCTCGAATAAAGATCGCCGCCAATCGCTCCGATGAGTAGGTAGTACTAACTGGAATGAAGTGAGCTGACTTGGTCAGTCTATCCACAATCACCCATACAGAATCAAACTTCCTCGCCGACCGAGGGAGTCCAGTAACAAAGTCCATAGTGATCCTCTCCCATTTCCACTCGGGAATATCAATGCGCTGAAATACACCACCGGGCCTCTGATGCTCGTACTTAACCTGCTGACAGCTGAGGCACCGTGCTACATGTCTGACAATGTCCATTTTCATCTTTCTCCACCAATAATGTTGTTTCAAATCTTGATACATCTTAGCGGCTCCTGGGTGGATAGAATACCGCGAGCTATGGGCCTCTTCCAGAATCAACTCACGAAGGCCATCAACATTGGGCACACATATCCGACCCTGCATCCTCAATACGCCGTCACTATCAATGGTGACATCTCTAGCATCATCATGCCGAACTCTGTCCCTAAGGACAGCCAAATGTGGATCATCATACTGGCGCTCACGAATACGATCATATAGAGATGACCGAGATACAACACAAGCCAATACCCGGCCGGGCTCCGAAATATCTAACCTCACTAGCCGATTGGCTAGCACCTGAACATCATAAGCAAATGGCCTCTCCTCAGCTGGAATATATGCCAAGCTCCCCATACTGACCGCCTTCCGGCTCAAAGCATCGGCCACCACATTGGCCTACCCCGGATAATATAAAATAGTAATGTCATAATCCTTAAGCAACTCAAGCCATCTTCGCTGTCTCAAATTAAGATCTTTCTGTTTGAACAAGTGCTGGAGACTACGATGGTCGGTATATACCTCACAAGACACGCCGTACAAATAATGCCTCCAAATCTTCAAGGCATGAACTATGGCAGCCAGCTCCAAATCATGAACAAGATAGTTCTTCTCATGTGTCTTCAACTACCGAGAAGCATAAGCAATCACCTTACCTTCCCGCATCAACACACAACCTATCCCCACTCTCGAGGCATCACAATAAACAGTATATGATCCTGAAGCTGATGGCAATACTAACACTGGAGATGTGGTCAAAGCTGTCTTGAGCTTCTGAAAGCTCTCCTCGCACTTATCCGACCATACAAATGGTGCACCCTTCTGAGTCAATTTAGTCAAAGAAGAAGCAATGGATGAAAATCCCTAGACAAACCAGCGATAATATCCAGCCAAGCCAAGAAAGCTCCTAATCTCTGTAGCTGAGGACTGTCTAGGCCAACTCTGCACCACCTCTATCTTCTTCGGATCAACCTGAATACCATCACGAGACACCACATGTCCCAGAAATGCTACGGACTCGAGCCAAAACTCGCACTTGGAGAATTTAGCATATAGCTTCTCCTCCCTCAATCTCTGCAACACAATACTCAAATGCTGAGCATGCTCCTCCCGACTACGGGAGTAGACTAGAATGTCATCAATGAACACAATCACAAATGAATCCAAATAAGGCCCGAACACACTGTTCATCAGATGCATAAATGCTGCTGGGCGTTGGTCAGCCCAAACGACATCACAAGAAACTCATAATGACCATATCGGGTCCCGAATGCAGTCTTCATAATATCCGAGTCCCTGATCTTCAGCTGATGATAGCCTGAACGAAGATCGATCTTAGAAAACACCCTCGCACCCTGTAACTGATCAAACAAATCATCTATGCGCGGTAGAGGGTACTTGTTCTTCACTGTCACTTTGTTCAATTGCCTATAATCAATACACATTCGCATGGAACCATCTTTCTTTTTAACAAATAATACCGGCGCACCCCACGGGAACACACTAGGGCGGATGAAACCCTTATCCAGAAGCTCCTGAAGCTGCTCTTTCAGTACTTTCAACTCAACTGGTGCCATCCGATAAAGAGGAACGGATATGGGCTGAGTGCCCGACACCAAGTCAATGCCAAAATCAATATCCCTGTCCGGCGGCATGCCCATCAGGTCTGAGGGGAATACATCTGGGAAGTCCCTCACAACAGGTACAGAATCAATGCTAGGAGACTTAGCTCCCACATCTCTCACAAAAGCTAAGTACGATAAACACCCTTTTTCAACCATCTTCAGAGCTTTTAAGAATGAAATAACACGGCTAGGGACGAAATCGGTCGAACCCCGCCACTCGATCCGAGAAATACCAGGAATGGCCAACGTAACTGTCTTAGCATGACAGTCCAATATAGCATGGTACGGAGACAACCAGTCCATACCCAATATAACATCAAAGTCCACCATACCCAACAATAACAACTCTGCCTGGGTCTCCAGACCCCCAATAGATATAACACAGGATCTATAGACATGATCCACAACAATCGTATCACCCACGGGGGTGGATACATGAACATGCAAATCAAGACTACCACAGGTCGCTCCCAAATGATGTGCAAAATAAGAAGACACGTACGAATATGTGGACCCGAGATCAAATAAAACAGAGGCATCTCTCTGACAAACTGAAATGATACATGTAATCACCGCATCGGAGGCAACTGCATCACGCCTGTCAGGGAGTGCATAGAAATGTTCCTGGCACCCACTCGATCGTTTCTCACCTCTGGGGCGACCTCTAGAAGACTAACCTCCACCTCTACTAGCCTGAGATGGTGCTGAAGAGGAGGGCTGATCCCTCTGCTGAGACCTATCCCTGCGAAGTCGAGGGCACTGACTCATTATGTGGCCAAACTCACCACACTCAAAACAGCTGCCTGGCGCTGGAGAAAGGGACTGAAGGGAACCCCTCGCCGCAGACGAACCTTGGGCTAAAGAAGTAGGTGCTGTACTCTGAGCTGGGAGGGCACTAAGTGAAGGCTGGCCCTTCTAGAAACCCTGGTGGCCACGACCAGAAGAAGAAGCTCTGCTATGCTTAGGGCGGCCTGACTGAGAAGGTCTAGATGAGCGATCTCTACCCTGCTGAAACTGCCCTCTAGAGCACCACTAAAGCTACTAGAACCACGAGGCCTCTTGGCCTCCCGCTCCTCTCTCTCTCGGCGACGATCCGCCTCAATGGAGCATGCCATATCAACAACCTGCTCAAATGATGATGACAAAACTCTCTCTCTGGTCATAAGAATGCGGATAGAGTAGTTGAGGCCATCAATGAACCTCCCGATCCTCTCCCTATCATTAGGGATCATCCATGTGGCATGCCTAGCCAACTGTGTGAATCTGAGCTCATACTGGGTCACAGACATGTCGCCCTGAATCAACCACTCGAACCGGCGACGTAGCTCCTCGCGACGAGACCGAGGTACATATTTCTCTAGAAAGAGAGTAGAGAACTGCTGCCATGTGAGAGGTGCTGCTCCTGCAGGCCTACGCCTCTCAAACTCTTCCCACCAATCAAATGCGGGACCGGTGAACTGAAAGGTAGTAAATGAAACCCCGCTGGACTCAAGAATACCAGCCGTCCGCAACATCCTCTGACACTTGTCCAAGAAACCCCGGGCATCCTCGCCCTCAACGCCACTGAAATGGGGTGGCCGAAGTCTACCAAATCTCTCAAGACGACGTTGCTCGTCGTCGGGCATAACCTCAACCATATGCTCTGGAGCTGGAGCTGGTGCAGCTCTGGAGGAATAACCGGTGCAACCACCTGAGCGGGGACCGCCTCTGGCGTCCGAAGTCCCCGAACAACCGGGTCGGCGTGCGAGCCGCATGGGTCCGCCGACCACCCCTCGTCCGAGATGTCGCTGCGTAGCGGTAGCCGAAACTACTCGAGCCAAACCGAACACACCGAAAATCCGAGCGAGTCTCCGGCACGGAAGCATCGAACCAGCCGCGGGGCCGCCGAGCATCGACCACTGGGCGCTCGAACGTACAACGGGCGGGTCGACCGGCACCGCTCGCCCGCCCTACCTCTACCTCTAGCACGACCGCGCCCACGCCCTCTAACAGGTGGCAATGGAGGTCGCCCACCTCGTCCCGATGCTCGCGTTCTCGCCATCCGCGAGAGAATAGAATATAGAAGTTCAGTTCTCAGAACAACAAGATCGCACGACCGAGTTCAAGAAAAGTGAAGTTTTCCTAAAGGTTCGCAGCCTCCCGAGGATAAGTACAGGCATCCCCGTACCGATCCACAAGACTCTACTAACCGGCTCAAGACTCATAGCTGCTCTATGATCTCCTATTGTCACGACCCCAAATCCGGTCGTGATGGCACCCAGCACATTGCTAAGCCAGCCTGACCAATCAATATCAATCACGGAGCTAGAAGCTCTCTTTAGCCCATTTAAGCATATTAATTCATGAAATAACAACGATACATATAACGAAAACGGGGAACCAAGTCCCATAATACATCAACTCCCATAGACCAAGGGTCAAGAGTCATGAGCCTCTACTGAACATGAGTGTATAAAGGTTTACAAGATACCAAGTGCGGAAAGAAAAGTCGATACAGAATCAAAAGACAGTAAGAAGGAATATCGGGTCCTGCGGACTCTGCAGCTACCTCGTATATCCCACAGATGTCGCCTCGCACAGCTACTTGGATCACTGCTGAGAGGTACCTGGATCTGCACACAAGGTGCAGGGAGTAAAATGAGTACTACCAGACTCAGTGGTAATAAACAAGGGTAAGACAGCGCAGATAAGAAATCCGCAATAGAGCACTATGTAAATCTGTAATCAAATACCCTGTCACAGAATCGATATCAACCGTACCTGTACCAATAAGTACCAGCAAAACAGTATAACAACTAGCAGGTGTAGCTAAATGCAATGCAATGCATGATATGACCGCTACGGCGCGTAGCCCGATCCAATTTGGGTACCCGTGCTCACTGTGGGGGTTCAGACTCCGGAGGGGCTCCTACAGCCCAAGCACAATATCACTGCGGCGTGCAGTCCGATCCAACATATATACCGCTGTGGCGCGCAGCCCGATCCACTACCAGTCGGCTAATATGCAAATACAGCCTCGCAGGCTCAAAAGTAGTTTTGAAAACATCTTTTATCATTTTTCAGTTGGAAAACAGTAATACCAAGTTCCGGAGATTGGAAATAGCATGATAACAGAAATAGCTACGGACTGGTAGTAACTAACATGTCAATATGATAAGACAATGATAACGATCCTCGCGGGATCCAATAACCGGCTCACGGCCCACAAGTATACTCAACCGCCCAAGAAGGGGGTTCCTCGGCTCAAGAGTGGCCAATATCACAATATATAGTATAAAACCATCCGAGAAGGAGGTTCGACAGCTCAAGAATAGCCAAATATCATAACACAGTATCAACAGGTCGGACTAAGCCATAGTCCCCAATCACAATCGACCCCGTACTCACAAGAGAGTACGTGTCTCGCCACTATACAGCGTCACAAAGTGGTATACCGGGGTTTCGAACCCGCTGGTCATCACCCACATTTATTACTCACCTCAATACGATGCGACGACTACTCCGCAATGCCCTTGCCACGAGAATCAAGCTCCGCACGCGTAGAATCTAATCAAATACAGTAGAAATACAACAAATTAGGCCAATGGAACGACACCCAATCAATACAACTCAATTTACATAAAAATTCGCAAAGTTGCCAAAACCCGACTTTCGGTACGCTTCTCAGAAAATTACAAAAGTCACATATTCGGAATCCTCATCTCGATACGAGTCTAGGCATATAAAATTTACCAAAATCGGACTCCATTTGCCCATTCAAAACCTTGATTTTCTAAAGTTCAAGCCTAGGGTTAAATCTTCCATGAATCACCCCAAATTCCTCCATTTTCATGATATAATTGCATAATATTATCAATACTAATCATAGTTTAAGTCCATAGTTGATTACCTCATGATTTCCCTTGAGTTTCTCTTCAAAATCGCCCAAATCGCCTCTTAAGCCGAGACCCCAAATGTGAAATGTTTCTGAAATTTTCTAACTTCTGATACAATTAATCATCTGCGATTTTCGCTTCTGCGGACCATTTCCGCCTCTACGGAACCGCTTCTGCGACCACGTGGTCGCTTCTGCGAACCCAGGCCTAATTGGGAAAATCCCGCTCCTGCGATCCATGGACCGCCCTCGCGCGTCCGCTTTTGCGGAATTTCTTCCGCCCCTGCAGTCCTCTCCGCCTCTGCGCTCCAGAGTCCGCTCCTGTGGACTCGCCTATGCGGTCAAGAATCCGCTTCTGCGGACTTTCCCTAATCCGCCTCTAGACCGCTTCTGCGTAACACCGTTCGCACCAGCGACACCGCCTCAGCGAAACAATACCCGCTTCGGCGAACACAAGCGCTTCTGCGCTCCTCAGTCCGCTCTCGCGGACTCGCCTCCGCGCCCATATTTCCGCAGGGGCGAAAATGACAGAACTAGAATACTTCAACCTGCAATTTCCATGTTTTCTCCCGTTTAACCATCCAAAAACACCCCGAGGCCCCCCGGACCTCATCCAAACACACCAACACATCTTAATACCTTATTCGAACTTGCTCCAATCCTCAAAACACGTCTAACAACATCAAAACCCATAATTCGCATCGAATTCAAGCCTAAATTCCTTAAAACATTCCGAATTACACAATCAATCAAAAACCCGACTAAACAACGTCCGAATGACCTAAAATTTTGCAGGCACATCCAAAATTACCTAACGGAGCTACTGCAACTGTCAGAATTCCATTCCGACCCCCGGATCAAAATCTCACCTACCGTTCGGATTTCGCCAAAATTCAACCTTAGCCAATTCAAGCCTATTTCTACACCGGGCCTCCAAATTCAATTCCGATCGCTCCCCTAAATCACAAATCACCTCCCGGAACTAACCGAATCATCAGAATCCGATTCCGAGCCCTCTAACCAAATAGTCAACTCCGGGTTGATTTTCCTTATTCAAGTTTCTTTCCCAAAGGCTATATGCCTCATTTTCAATCCCAATCACTCCTAACTCACCCGATAGACTCTAACACTGATATAAAACCATAAAACATGTATTTACAACATAACGGGGTGGTAATTCCCGTGACGACGGGCCGGGTCGTCACATTCTCCCCCTCTTAAGCAAACGCTCGTCCTCGAGCGGGTCAAGAAACATACCTGAAGTCTCAAACAAGTGAGGATATCTCTGCTCCGCATCTCCCGCTCGATCTCCCAAGTGGCCTCCTCCACGGGTCGACCTCTCCACTGAACCTTAACTGATGCAATCTCCTTGGACCTCAATTTTCTCACCCGACGACCCAAAATAGCAATAGGCTCCACATCATAGGATAGATCACCATCAAGCTGAATGGTACTGAAGTCTAATACATGAGACGGATCTCCAATGTACTTCCGGAGCATAGACACATGGAATACCGGATGAACGCTGGATAAGCTGGGCGGCAAGGCCAACTCATATGCCACCTCTCCAACTCTCCTAAGTATCTCAAAAGGACCAATGTACCTAGGACTCAATTTTCCTTTCTTCCCAAACCTCATGACACCCTTCATAGGTGAAACCTTCAACAATACTCTGTCACCAACCATGAAAGACAACTCTCGAACTCTACGGTCCGCATAACTCTTCCGACGAGACTGTGCTGTACGAAGCCTCTCCTGGATCAACTTTGCTCTATCCAGAGCATCCTGGACTAACTCAGTCCCTATCAATCTAACCTCACCAGGCTCAAACCATCCCACGGGGGATCTACACATTTCGAGCTTTTGAGGTCTTGAAAACCTCATTTATAGTTGCCTCGATTTGCGTGCACAGTCCGGGCACAAAGCTGGAAAATTTTTATGTTGAAATATGTGAAATATGTGAAAAGGTTGAAGAATTTTGATATTAATATTGATATGGTTGACTTTGGTCAACATTTTTGGTAAACGGACCCGGATCCGTGATTTGACGGTCTCAGAAAATCCGTAGAAAAATATGGAACTTGGGCATATGCCCGGAATTGAAATCCGAGGTCTAGAACCCCGGTAAAAGAATTTTTCTGTTAAATTGTTTTCCGAAAATGTTTAAGGAAAATGAAACTGAATTTTGATTAAAAAGTACTGGTATCGGGCTCGTATTTTGGTTCCGACGCCCGTACAGGTCTTATATATTGGTTAAGCGCTTCCTGTAAAGTTTGGTTGAAAACGGACGTCGTTTGACGCGTTTCGGCCTTAAATTGGAAATTTTGGAAATTATGAAATTTGAAAGAATTCTTGAGTTTTAAGGCTCAATTCATTGATTTTGATGTTATTTTAGCGATTTGATCGTGCGAGCAAGTTCGTATGATGTTTTTGAGTTAGTGTGCATATTTGGTTTGGAGCCCCGAGGGCTCGGGAGTATTTCGGAGGTGGTTCGGGGTGTTTTTGGATTTGAAAACACAGCAGAAATTCTGCTGTTTCTGCACAGGGATTTTGTACTACGCGATTGCGGCCTCATCCATGCGATCGCACAGCATTGGCCAGTCCTTCTACGCGATCGCAGCATTCCTCACGCGATCGCGTAGCTTCCAATTTTTCCCCTACGCGATCGCAGTCATGTTCACGCGATCGCATAGGCCAAATAGGCTGCCTGGTGAGTTTCCTCTACGCGATCGCAGCATCCCTCTCGCGATCGCGTAGCTTCCAATCTTTTCTCCACGCGATCGCAACCTTTTGCACGCGATCGCATAAGAGGCCAGTCTTTCCTCTACGCGATCTCATCCCAATTCACGCGATCGCGTAGGGTAAATTTCCGCCGAGTGAATTAATACCCAAAACAGAACACTTACGGGATTTTATCCCATTTTCACAAACCTCTCTCTTCTCCACAGCTTCTTGGGCGATTATTGAGCAATCCTTCTTCATACTTCTTGGGTAAGTGATTCTTGACTCGTTTTCTTTGTTTCCTACCAATATTATTTGAATTCCTAGGCCTAAATATGTGTAAATTGGTAGAAAAATTAGAGAAATGGGTATAGGTAGGGTTTTCAAAGAAATTGCGATCTAGACCTCGTTTTGGTGTCAAACTTAAGAACAAATTGTATATTTGAACTCATGGAAGATTGAGTGAACTTATGTTGGTTCGAAACTTGAGTTTCGATTATGTGGGCCCGGGGTCGATTTTTACTATTCCGGGCAGAATGTTGTAAAAGTTGAAATTGGCCTTATGAATTAGTTTGTTGAGTAGTATTGATGATATTAAATCAATTGTGTATAGATACGATTGGATTGGATCCAAACTTGAAAGGAAAAGGCATTGCCACGGATTGAATTGTTCATAAACATTCGAGGTAAGTGTTTGTTCTATCCTAGCTTGAGGGAGTAGGATTATGTGCTATGTGTTATGTGATCGAGTGCGGTGTATGTGCTGTGGTGACGAGCATCCATACACTGGCATCTAGCATGACCGCGAGTCGTTGTTAATACTTGTTGCGAGACATATTTGAAGATAAATTGTTGAACTTTTGCCGAGTTGTAGAATTGTTATTGTTCTCCCTTGTCGGGACTTGTTGTGAAGATGATTATTGATTGCCCTTGTTGGGACGGTTTATGATTTACTGTTTTCATTCTTTGCCCTTAACTGTGATTGTTATTTGGGTGAGGAAGAGTGATTATGCACGAAGGTTAATGTCGTGCCTTGTTTTATTATTTATGCACGAAAGTTAATGCCGTGCCATGTTTTATTGATTATGCACGAAGGATCATGCCGTGCCTTGTTATTGAACCATGTACGAAGGATCATGTCGTACCATGGATGTGAGGATGAGAGTAAAAGCACGAAGGGTGATGCCGTGCACTTTATTTGCTTATTTGGTGAGGATGAGAGTAAAAGCACGAAGGGTGATGCCATGCAACTACTTGCTATTCCTTGACTTGATATTACTTGTGTTTCCATTATACTTTGTTTTCCTTGTGAACTTATTAACTGTTGTTAATTGTTGAGTTCTTTGAGATATTCCTTATTGTGTTATTATTTGGTTAATTCTCGTTATTTTGTGGTATACTTATATATTAAAGAATTGGGATCGTGTGGCGCGCCGACCACTTATATATTAAAGAATTGGGATTGTGTGGCACGCCGACCACTTTTATGATAAGAAATGGGATCGTGTGGCACGCCGACCACAAAGTGATTTGAATCTTGGCATTGGCCATAGTTGCCGGTAGCCTATTGATATATTTGGGAGCGGGTGGTACGCCTACCACAAGATATGGGATCGGGTGGTACGCCTACCACAAGATATAATTTATTGATACAGTTGGGAGCGGGTGGTACGCCTACCACGAGATATGAAAAGAAAAATAAAGAATTGAGACACGAAAGTAAGATTTAATTCTGTTGATTAGATTACTCTGGATATTATGAGTTATTGGCTGTTATTGCAGAGCAGAGTATTTCCTTATAAATGTTTTTGTACATATATATATATATATATATATTGCAATTGTACAGGTTTATGTGGGTGACTGGCCTTAGTCTCGTCACTACTTCGCCGGGATAGGCCAGGCACTTACCAGCACATGGGGCCGGTTGTGCTGATACTACACTCTGCGCACTTTTTGCGCAGATACAGGTTACGGACAGCAGCAGCGACAACAACACGATTGTGGATATTCCGACTACTGAGACTTCGAGGTAGCCTTGCAGGCGTCCGCAGGGCCCGTTGTCTCCTCTAACTATGTATTTCATTCTGTTATCTCATGTATTCGAGATAAACAACATTAATTTCTTTCAGACGATTATGTGTATTATTCTTAGAAGTTCGTGAGTATTGTGACACCAATCCTGGGTAGTGTAACATGTTTGGGGTTTTCTTTATCATATTTGATAAGATTGACTAAGTCTTCCGCTAAGTTTAATTATTCCGCTGTGATGTGTATGTTTTTAATTTTAAAGTCTTAATAAGAATTTGGTAATTAATGGAGGAGTAATTAATATTTGGCTTGCCTAGCTTACATTAGTAGGCGCCATCATGACCCCGATGGTGGGAAATCCGGGTCGTGACAAGTTGGTATCGGAGCACTAGGTTGCACAGGTCTCACAACTCACGAACAACCTTAGTAGAATCTGAAGGATCGGTACGGAGACGTCTGTATTTATCCTCCAGAGGCTACAGAGTTAGGAAAATATTCCCTTTATTCTTTCCTATCGTGCGAGTTTGTTCTTCAAATGTTAAGTTGAATTTCTACTCTTGTCTTCCCACGAACGGCGAAGGCATGTACTGCTTCTTCAGCCGACAATGGCACATGCTGGTGATAGATCAACGATGCCTTCAGAAGTTTTACGGAGTTTCGGGCAAGTTTCACCAAACTCTTCGCTATCTCCTTCAGTGGTGCATCTTTTGAGAAACCAAGGTAATTTATTGACTGTTGCTATGAGATATTGCAGAAACGCGAGAATAGTTGAAGGTGAGAGGGTTGATTCTACTGTGTTTCAGGTAGCGAGTGAAGTAAGGGAAACATAATGTATTTACTAACCGGTTGTGGTTTTAATGGACCTTGACGTCTAGTTGATTTATTCGAAGTTGTGAAGGATAATTATTGTGGACTATCAAATGTTGTGACTTTGACTTATAGCCAAAAGGGGGAAAACCATTATTACTGAATGGACCGAATGGTCATGTTTTATGTCAGTTTTGGCTTGGAATGTATACATATGGTATGGAAAGGTCCCCCAAATAAATTATGCATGTTTGAGGCTTAGTACTCTGCAGGGGGTAAGAATCGGCCCAAAGAGTAATAAAGAGTATATAAGCAAAAGAGGTAATTGGTCGTCAATGTTTGTGACAAGCCTATGAAGAGGGCAGATTGGCCATGTGACATTACCTACTCAATCCAATTTGTAGAAATGTTTGGAGGAGTTACCTCACTGACACTTTGAAAGGTGTGGTATGTACGATCTGAACGATCATGTCAGGTTATTATGACATTGTCCGAATATGTTGTCATGTCCAATAAGTTAACTGGGCCTCAAAGGAATTGTTGTGAATGTGGCAGATTGGAGAAATATAATTTACGAAGGCACTCAAGCTACGTGCCCGTTGCAGTCAATACTTAACTCACATGACCAGCCAGGGTTAGAGGTCAGGATGTTAGAGGCGGAGGTGAGACTCCTAGAGGTGGAGATCTAATTGTTGACATAATTTCTATGGTGTGACTGAAGTCACTACACCAGATGATGTTATCACATGTACAATTCTTATTGTTATAAAAGGAACATTTTTCCTCAATTTGATTTGATCTTTGAAGAATTGAGGCAAGTCCTCTTAATATGCTCCGCTCATGAGTGAGCTTCGTAATCATCAAATCTACTTATGTGAATATTCACGCTGTGCTATTAAATGGAGATAATTATCTCTATTATTATGTATCGGTCACTAGGAATATTGATGAGGTCAAAAGTGACTTTATATTAATTATTACAATGGGAATGAATTCCTGAAATAACTATTTTCAATGGTTAAATTGTATACCATGTCGGTATGAGGTTTCTTTTATGCCGTGATACTCTTTGACGGACAATAGTTGAAAAGAAGAAAGAAAGGAAATGAAAAACATCAGTGGCACAATGTGCAAATACTTGTGATTTAGAGTGGAGGATGAGATCCTCAAAATTTTTGTATAACGTGAAAATATTTGTTTTAAAAACCGAGCTGCAAACTGCGGTGAATATTATATGAGGACAAGGTCCTGGTGGTGAAAAGTTTGTGTTTAAAATTTTCCCTTTCTGGAAATAAAAATCTAGCACAATATCCTAAAGTTTGAGCCATGCATGTTAGGATTATTTGACAATCCTTGCGTAGTTTCTATTCATATCTAACCATTTCTATCTTGTAACCATGGAGTTATAGACTTTGAGAGCAGCACCAGCTAAGAATAAATATGACTCATTAATTGGGGAAAGTAATCATGAGGTTTCCATACCTCACTGTGAGTAAAGTGGGAGTTTTGGAATAAGATATTTGATAACAGGGTTAATTGACAATGTTGTAATTTAAGAACAACTCTTATGGCCGGACTTCAGAGTCATGGATATGTGCATACGCATGAGGTGTTCGTGCCTTATTTAGACTTTTTCATTGTAGTCTTCATTGTTTCCATATTGACCTACTCCTGCAGTCATGAGGAGCATGCGCAACATCTCGGAGTGACTTTGCAGACTCTGAAAGATAGCCAACTATATGCAAAATTTCGAAGTGTGAATTTTGGCTAAGTTCAGTTGCTTTCCTGGGTCATATTGTGGCGGTAGCAGGTATTCAGGTTGATCCGAAGAAAATTGAGGCAGTCAAGAACTGGCCTAGACCGACATCAGCCACGGATATTCGGAGTTTCTTGGGGTTAGCGGGTTATTATCGCCGATTCGTAGAAGGATTTTCGTCTATTGCAACCCCACTGACCAGATTGACCCAGAAGGGTATTCAATTTGAATGGTCCGATGAATGTGAGGCGAGCTTTCAAAAGCTCAAGACAACCTTGACCACAGCAACCGGTATTGGTTTTACCCACAGGTACGGGACCTTATACTGTTTATTGTGATGCTTCCCGTATTGGGCTTGGTGCGGTGTTAATGCAGGATGGCAAGGTTATTGCCTATGCTTCGAGGCAGTTGAAGATTCATGAGAAGAACTATCCAGTGCATGATCTAGAATTGGCGGCGATTATTCACGCATTGAAGATCTAGAGGCATTAATTGTATGGTGTAGTATGTGAAGTATACACCGATCATAAGAGTCTTCGGTATTTGTTTAAACAAAAGAGTTGAATTTGAGGCAGAGAAGGTGGCTGGAATTGCGGAAAGATTATGATGTCACCTTTTTATATCATCAGGGAAAAAGCAAACGTGGTGGCTGACGCTTTGAGTAGGAAGTCAGCCAGTATGGGCAGTCTTGTTTATATTCCAGTCAATCAGAGGCCAATTGCTTTGGATGTTCGACCCTTGGCCAATCAATTTGTGAGGTTGGATATTTCTGAGCCTAGTCGAGCACCAGCTTGTGCGATCGCTCGCTCTTCATTATTGGAGCATATGTTAATGATTTTGGAGGTTCATGGGATCAATTCCTGCCTTTGGCAGAGTTTGCTTATAATAATAGTTATCAATCGAGCATCCAGATGGCTCCTTATGAAGCCTTTTATGGTAGGCGGTGTCGTTCTCCGGTTGGATGGTTTGAACCGGGAGAAACTCGGTTATTCGGTACATATTTATTTCAGGAGGCCTTAGATAAGGTCAAGATTATTCAAGATAGGCTTCGCACAGCTCAGTCTAGACAAAAGAGCTATGCGGATCGCAAGGTTCGAGATATAACTTTCATGATTGGGGAGCGAGTATTGCTCCGAGTGTCGCCTATGAAGGGTGTGATGAGGTTCGGAAAGAAGGGCAAGCTCAGCCCTAGGTATATTGGCCCATTTGAAATTCTAGACAGAGTGGGAGGGGTGGCTTACACACTGGCTTTGCCGCCTAGCTTATCAGCCGTGCATCCAGTTTTTTTCATGTATCTATGCTTCATGTATCTATTCTTCGGAGATACCACGGCGATCCCACACATGTGTTAGACTTCAGCACTGTTCAATTGGACAATGATCTATCTTACGAGGAGGAGCCGGTGGCCATTCTAGACCGGCAAGTTCGACAGTTGAGGTCGAAGAGTTATCCTTCTGTGCGTGTTCAGTGGATAGGTCAGCCTCCTGAGGCATCGACCTGGGAGTCCGAGTCTGATATGCGGAGCCGCTACCCACACTTGTTTCCTGACTCAGGTACTTCTTCTTTTGTCCGTTCGAGGACGAACGGTTGTTTTAGAGGTGGAGATTGTGACGACCCAAAGGGTCATCACTTGTTTTATTAATCATTTCGAGCTTTTGAGGTCTTGAAAACCTCATTTATAGTTGCCTCGATTTGCGTGCACAGTCCGGGCACAAAGTTGGAAAATTTTTATGTTGAAATATGTGAAATGTGTGAAAAAGTTGAAGAATTTTGATATTAATATTGATATGGTTGACTTTGGTCAACATTTTTGGTAAACGGACCCGGACCCGTGATTTGACGGTCTTATAAAATCCGTAGAAAAATATGGAACTTGGGCGTATACCCGGAATTGAAATCCGAGGTCTAGAACCCCGGTAAAAGAGTTTTTCTGTTAAATTGTTTTCTGAAAATGTTTAAAGAAAATGAAGCCGAAATTTGATTAAAAAGTAGTGATATCGGGCTCGTATTTTGATTCCGACGCCCGGTACAGGTCATATATATTGGTTAAGCGCTTCCTGTAAAGTTTGGTTGAAAACGGACGTCGTTTGACGTGTTTCGGCCTTAAATTGGAAATTTTGAAAATTATGAAATTTGAAAGAATTCTTGAGTTTTAAGGCTCAATTCATTGATTTTGATGTTATTTTAGCGATTTGATCGCGCGAGCAAGTTCGTATGATGTTTTTGAGTTAGTGTGCATATTTGGTTTGGAGCCCCGAGGGCTCGGGAGTGTTTCGAAGGTGGTTCGGGGTGTTTTTGGATTTGAAAACACAGCAGAAATTCTGCTGTTTCTGCACAGGGATTTTGTACTACGCGATCGCGGCCTCATCCATGCGATCGCACAGCATTGGCCAGTCCTTCTACGCGATCGCAACATTCCTCACGCGATCGCGTAGCTTCCAGTTTTTCCCCTACGCGATCGCAGTCATGTTCACGCGATCGCATAGGCCAAATAGGCTGCCTCGTGAATTTCCTCTACGCGATTGCAGCATCCCTCACGCGATCGCGTAGCTTCCAGTCTTTTCTCTACGCGATCGAAACCATTTGCACGCGATCCCATAAGAGGCCAGTCTTTCCTCTACGCGATCGCATCCCAATTCACGCGATCGCGTAGGGTAAATTTCCGCCCAGTGAATTAATACCCAAAACAGAACACTTACGGGATTTTATCCCATTTTCACAAACCTCTCTCTTCTCCACAGCTTCTTGGGCGATTATTGAGCAATCCTTCTTCATACTTCTTGGGTAAGTGATTCTTGACTCGTTTTCTTTGTTTCCTACCAATATTATTTGAATTCCTAGGCCTAAATATGTGTAAATTGGTAGAAAAATTAGAGAAATGGGTATAGGTAGGGTTTTCAAAGAAATTGCGATCTAGACCTCGTTTTGGTGTCAAACTTAAGAACAAATTGTATATTTGAACTCATGGAAGATTGAGTGAACTTATGTTGGTTCGAAACTTGAGTTTCGATTATGTGGGCCCGGGGTCGAATTTTTACTATTCCGGGCAGAATGTTGTAAAAGTTGTAATTGGCCTTATGAATTAGTTTGTTGAGTAGTATTGATGATATTAAATCAATTGTGTATAGATACGATTGGATTGGAGCCAAACTTGAAAGGAAAAGGCATTGCCACGGATTGAATTGTCATAAACATTCGAGGTAAGTGTTTGTTCTATCCTAGCTTGAGGGAATAGGATTATGTGCTATGTGTTATGTGATCGAGTGCGGTGTATGGGCTGTGGTGACGAGCATCCATACACTAGCGTCTAGTATGACCGTGAGTCGTTGTTAATGCTTATTGTGAGACATATTTGCAGATAAAATTGTTGAACCTTTGCCAGGTTGTAGAATTGTTATTGTTCTCCCTTGTCGGGACTTGTTGTGAAGATGATTATTGATTGCCCTTGTTGGGACGGTTTATGAATTACTGTTTCATTCTTTGCCCTTAACTGTGATTGTTATTTGGGTGAGGAAGAGTGATTATGCACGAAGGTTAATGTCGTGCCTTGTTTTATTATTTATGCACGAAGGTTAATGCCGTGCCATGTTTTATTGATTATGCACGAAGGATCATGTCGTGCCTTGTTATTGAACCATGTACGAAGGATCATGCCGTACCATGGATGTGAGGATGAGAGTAAAAGCACGAAGGGTGATGCCGTGCACTTTATTTGCTTATTTGGTGAGGATGAGAGTAAAAGCACGAAGGGTGATGCCGTGCAACTACTTGCTATTCCTTGACTTGATATTACTTGTGTTTCCATTATACTTTGTTTTCCTTGTGAAGTTATTAACTGTTGTTAATTGTTGAGTTCTTTTGAGATATTCCTTATTGTGTTATTACTTGATTATTGGCTTATTGCCGGTAATATATATATTAAAGAATTGGGATCGTGTGGCGCGCCGACCACTTATATATTAAAGAATTGGGATCGTGTGGCACGCCGACCACTTTTATGATAAGAAATGGGATCGTGTGGCATGCCGACCACAAAGTGATTTGAATCTTGGCATTGGCCATAGTTGCCGGTTAGCCTATTGATATATTTGGGAGCGGGTGGTACGCCTACCACAAGATATGGGATCGGGTGGTACGCCTACCACAAGATATAATTTATTGATACAGTTGGGAGCGGGTGGTACGCCTACCACGAGATATGAAAAGAAAAATAAAGAATTGAGACACGAAAGTAAGATTTAATTCTTGTTGATTAGATTACTCTGGATATTATGAGTTATTGGCTGTTATTGCAGAGCAGAGTATTTCCTTATAAATGTTTTTGTACATATATATATATATATATATATATATATATATATATATTGCAACTGTACAGGTTTATGTGGGTGACTGGCCTTAGTCTCGTCACTACTTCGCCGGGATAGGCCATGCACTTACCAGCACACGGGGTCGGTTGTGCTGATACTACACTCTGCGCTCTTTTGCGCAGATACAGGTTACGGACAGCAGCAGCGGCAGTAGTATGATTGTGGATATTCCGACTACTGAGACTACGAGGTCGCCTTGCAGGCGTTCGCAGGACCCGTTGTCTCCTCTAACTATATATTTCATTCTGTTATCTCATGTATTCGAGATAAACAACATTAATTTCTTTCAGACGATTATGTGTATTATTCTTAGAAGTTCGTGAGTATTGTGACACCAGTCCTGGGTAGTGTAACATGTTTGGGGTTTTCTTTATCATATTTGATAAGATTGACTAAGTCTTCCGCTAAGTTTAATTATTCCGCTGTGATGTGTATGTTTTTAATTTTAAAGTCTTAATAAGAATTTGGTAATTAATGGAGGAGTAATTAATATTTGGCTTGCCTAGCTTACATTAGTAGGCGCCATCATGACCCCGATGGTGGGAATTCTGCGACTAGGCGTCCGCCTCTGCGGACTCGCCTAAGCGGCTACCCTTCCGCTTCTGCGGTCCTTCACCTCATGGCCCTGGGCCGCTTCTGCGGCTCACCTTCCGCTCCAGCGGTGCCGCCCCTGCGGGCCCAGCTCCGCTTCCGCGATCAACAGCGCTTCTGCGCTCCAGTATCCGCTTCTGCGGACTCGCTCCTGCGCCCCCATTTCCGCAGGAGCGAAAACAACAGAACCAGAACCCCCAAACCTGCAATTTTCCACATTTTCTCCCGTTTAACCATCCGAAAACACCCCGAGGCCCCGGGACCTCATCCAAACACACCAACACATCTTAATACCTTATTCGAACTTGCTCCAATCCTCAAAACACGTCTAACAACATCAAAACCCATAATTCGCATCGAATTCAAGCCTAAATTCCTTAAAACATTCCGAATTACACAATCAATCAAAAACCCGACTAAACAACGTCCGAATGACCTGAAATTTTGCAGGCACATCCAAAATCACCTAACGGAGCTACTGCAACTGTCGGAATTCCCTTCCGACTCCCCGATCAAAATCTCACCTACCGTTCGGATTTCGCCAAAGTTCAACCTTAGCCAATTCAAGCCTATTTCTACACCGGACCTCCAAATTCAATTCCGATTGCTCCCCTAAGTCACAAATCACCTCCCGGAACTAACCGAATCATCGGAATCCGATTCCGAGCCCTCTAACCAAATAGTCAACTCCGGGTTGATTTTCCTTATTCAAGTTTCCTTCAAAAAGGCTATGTGCCTCATTTTCAATCCATTTCACTCCTAACTCACCCAATAGACTCTAACACTGATATAAAAGCATAAAACATGTAATTACAACACAACGGGGTGGTAATTCCCGTGACGACGGGCCGGGTCGTCACATTCTCCCCCTCTTAAGCAAACGCTCGTTTAAACATTCTTTTAAAAATTAAAAGCGGTTGCGGGTTAAAAATTATGTGGGGTTAGTTCTTCAATTTCCAGCAAATTTGTCACCGAATATATAGACTGTTATAACATTTCTTCTTATACCTTTATTTAAAATGAGATTTGGGATGTTTAATATTTTAAGGATGTAGTTATTGTATTAACTGGAAAAACCTGAATTTTCTTTTCCTCTTTTTTATTTTCTTTTCTTAGTTCATGTTTTTTTTCTTTTTAGTTTTAAAATAAAACTGTTGATGTAACTAAAAGAACAATAAAAAAACAATAAAGTCATTCCAGTAGCCAAATCTGGAAGCAAGAATTTTTATTAAGATTATACAATAATATTTAATTAGTATAGCTAAGATATCATTTCAACAAGCAATAAATAGATGACAAGATTTAGTAATTGACAAGAATTTTCTTGAATTTCATTGGTTTCTGTGTTCCAATTGAGTTGGGTGTATTTGATAATTGGATGGATATTTCTTTACTCTAGTATTCTAATTGAGTTCTTGAGTATTACCTGGTTTACTAGATTAGATTAAAAAAAAATTAAAAATATATATGCGGGGCGGAGCGGGGCAGTTTTTTGCGGGGCGGAGCGGGACGGTTAAAATCAGGAAAATTTGTTCTGCGGGGCGTACGGTGACAACCAGTGTTATGGGACACCGTTTTGTTAAATTTTTACTTTTTATATATATAAAAATAATAAATAAAATAGAAATACAAGATAAAATCATTAAAAGTGATATCACTTGCAACAAAATATCTTAGTAGGCTAGTGGTTGTTAGCTTAAAGTATTATGTGATAAGTCTTGGGTTCAAACTCTTTTGGCTCCACAAAATATTTTTTGACTCTTGCAACCCTTTTACTAGAAATAATGACACCATTTACGAAAAATCTTGCGTGCGCCACTGTCTCTGTGATGGCCATTGCCTTTTCAAGGCTTTCTCTATTTTGAATAAGTGGGGGATTTATAGAAAAAGGTATGACGCGTTTGCCGATTCGACTCTATTCGGGGTTTTACGTCTCATCTTACCCGAGTCGGAGCCCACACAAATATTAAAATAGATTAAAATTATAAATTTTAAAAAATATTTTTAAAATTTTTATGTCAAGTCAAATTATATTACGTTAATTGAAATGACAAACACTATTTTCCTTAGGATTTACATCCTCTTCATAGAGTCTCACACTGTCATGAGATTGTGCACGAAGTCATCGAAATATTGTATAATAACACTCATCTGAATTTATTAATAAAAATTATAATGGTTTGACTCAAAAGATTGTATTTGTCAAATTCTGACCATCCCGACTTGTCACGACCCTTCCAGCTCACACCAAATTCAAAACCAGCGCATGGAGGAACGAAAAATCGAACGGGTTAGCAATGTCTAAAATTCCCTGCCCTACCGGTCCCAAATACTCTCGACAAGGCAAAAGGGATACCTAGGCTAAATAACCGAAAATCATCTCAGCATGGCCGTAACCCTCCCGATCGGTGGCATCTTCGAAATAAATAGCCAATGTCATGCGAGAAAATGTAAAACGCGTACCACGTGGGTCCGATGCTTGAAACGTTGAACCATCGATGGGAGAAATGCCTACCAAACTGGGATTTCGGCCAAGGGCCTTCGCCATAAAAGATAGAAATGTTCTACCTCGCTCGAACTCAAACGGGTTGTTATTTTGAGAAGTTCGAAATAACACCCTTAAGGCCAAGAGCCTTCGCCATCCAATATAGAAAGGGTCGACCTTGATCCAACTCAATTGGGCCATGATTTCAATAAGTTAGAAATAATACCCTTAAGGCCAAGGGCCTTCGCCATCAAAGATAGAAAGGTTCAACCTCGCTCGAACTCAGATGGGTTGTTATTTCGATAAGCTCGAAATAACACCCTTAAGGCCAAGGGTCTTTGCCATCAAAGATAGAAAGGTTCGACCTCGCTCCAACTCAGACATGTTGTTATTTTGATAAGTTCGAAATAACACCCTTAAGGCCAAGGACCTTCGCCATCAAATATAGAAATCTTTGACCTCGCTCGAACTTAGACAGGTTGTTATTTCTATAAGTTCGAAATAACACCCTTAAGGCCAAGGGCCTTTACTATCAAAGATAGAAAGGTTCGACCTCGCTTGAACTCAGAACGGGTTGTTATTTTGATAAGTTCGAAATAACACCCTTAAGGCCAAGGGCCTTTACCATAAAAGATAGAAAAGGTTCGGACTCGTTCGAACTCAGATGGGTTGTTATTTCGATAAGTTCGAAATAACACCCTTAAGGTCAAGGTCCTTCGCCATCAAAGATAGAAAGGTTTGACCTCGCTTGAACTCAGACGTGGTTTTATTTCGTAAAGTTCGAAATAACACCCTTAAGGACAAGGGCCTTTACCATCAAAGATAGCAACGTTCGACCTCGTTCGAACTCAAACGGGCCATTATTTTGATAAGTTCGAAATAATACCCTTAAGGGTCCTTTGCCGTCAAAGATGGAAAGGTTCAAACTCGTTCAAACTCAGATGGGCCGTTATTTTGATAAGTTCAAAATAATATCCCTAAGGACAACGACCTTCGCCATCAAAGATAGAAAGGTTCATCCTTGCTAGAACTCAGACGGGTTGCTATTTTGATAAGTTCGAAATAACACCCTTAAGGCCAAGAGTCTTCGCCATCAAAGATAGAAAGGTTCAACCTCGCTCAAACTCAAACGGGTTGTTATTTTGATAAGTTTGAAATAACAATCTTAAGGCCAAGGACCTTCGCCATCAAAGATAGAATGGTTTGACCTCGCTCGAAGTCAGACGGGTTGTTATTTTGATACAAAATAACACCCTTAAGGCCGAGGGTCTTCTCCATCAAAAATAGAAAGGTTCGACCTCGTTCGCACTCAAACGGGTTGATATTTCGATAAGTTCGAAATAACACCCTTAAGGCTAAGGGCATTCACCATCAAAGATATAAAGGTTCGGCCTCGCTCAGACTCGGACATGCCTTTATTTCGATAAGTTAGAAATAAATGCCTTAAGGTCCAGGGCCTTTGTAATCAAAGGTCGAAAGGTTTGATCTCGCTCAAACTCGGACGAGCCATTATTTTTATAAGTTAATAATGAAACCCACAAAGCCAGGAACCTTTATCATTGAAAGGGGAGAGCAAAGTCATGACTCGTCTGACGAGCCTCCACATTGTGACGAGATCATAAATCGCCAGAAAGAAAGCTGAAATGGAAGACAAGTAGCAAAAAAGAATTCTTTATTCATGAAGTCATGGATGCGGGCACCGCTTACATCCGGGCCAGGCAGGTTGACTAATATAAAAAAAACAACAAGAAACAAGAAACAAGCAAACACCAACCAGTGAATGAAATACAAATGCACCAAGTATAATTTCTTTCACTCGGCGCCATTAGCGGCGTATTCATCATCATCTCCATAAGGCCCATCATCATCACCATCCGCACCCCCATCAGTTTTGGGCATTGCAATATCATATCCACAATTGGCACAAGCCTCGTGAGCCTTCGCTTGTGCTTCCTCGTAGGTAGCCTCGGTCACGGTGCCTGCCTCCCACAAGTTCTTGAATATATCCTATTGGGCTTTGGCATAGACCCAAAGCTCATGAGTCTGACGGGGAATGGCAGCGCAAGACTGTCCATCATGGGCCCTCAGCTGATGATTTTCCGCCTCCAAGGCCGCGACACTATCTGGCAGAATTGAAGCCTCATAATCAATCGTGCCAATTGGCTCCTCGAGCCTTACCTCCGTAAGAGTCGCAGTCGCCCTCTCAGATTCTCGATGGGACTTGAGCATGTGAATTTTCTCCTCTAGAGCCGCAGCCCTTGCCAGAGCCTCTGACCAGGCTCTCTTAATGTGTTCTAAGTTGGCCACCCGTCATTTGACATAAGCAACAAGGGAAAGAGCTTTACACGGCTAGTAAGCTTCCCCAACTCAGCCATGCCACATGGTGGCAAACACAAAAAGGTTTTCAACTATAAATATTAGAAACGAGAATCCAAGCAAGAAAACCCGACTACTACTTCCTCTCCTACTTCCCCTCCAACACTCGAACCGAAAAAAGAGGATGAACAGAACTCCACCCTTAAGAGGAAAGGATTCTTCATCTACTGAGAGGGGAGAGGAGCTCCATCGGGATATTAAAAAAGGGGACAAAATAATTGTAATTCGTTTTCCCCTTTAAGGAGAGGTAAAGCAAAACTTTATCATAAATAAGACATCTTGATGTTTTATCTGCTCTATATATGATTGCTATTTCTTTGTATTTCAATTCAATAATAATTAGGATTGACTATGATTTACCCCTTCATCCTTTTTGATTGATTTACTTAAAAAGAGTTTAACATCTTTTGAGTCCAACAAAGATATTGGAACCTTTGTGAATAAATCAATTAAAGAAAGTGAAGGGATAAATCTTAGTCAAACATAATAAACTCCATATCAATAAACTAATTGGAAAAACAATACATAAGATGAGATAAAGGTAACCAACCTTATTGAAACTTTCCATTGTCGCTTCCGTTAATCAATGGAGGAAAATATTTTACAAATTTTCTTGGAGATTTCTTCGTTTTTCTTTTCAATTATGAAGATTACATAGAAGAGAAGAAATGACAGAGAGAGGGAGAGGTGAAAATCTGCCCCTAGCTATCAAAGGTTTTTACTCTGCTATATATAGTCATAGACCCTTTGCTATGTACTTGGTCTGACGCTCTTTCACACTATGTCTGCCTTGATCGTCCCTTGAATGTTATTTTTTCTAACTCGATGGATATCATGAGGGAATGATATAAAATAGAGCATATTGTCTTTCGCTGCCTCGCCGCATGGACGGGATATCGGTAAGCTTGACCGTAGCGGTTAGATTTTGACAAATACAGTTAGTCCCTCTGTCTGTCGGGGTCATTCCTATCGGGCTCGGTACACAGATTATGATTGCTACAAATTCGAGAGAAATCAGACTACTTACCCTTTGGTTATTTTCCTTAGGTTCAAGTGAGGTAACGTCACTCTTTCGATATCCCTAGACTGTTGCGACTGTTTCGGAACCAAAACATCATTTGGATTAAAACATTATTTCATGGTTGTAGCCATTATGACACGTGTTCCTAGGGAATCAAAACACTTCGTGCGTCATCAGGTTCGATTGGCGACTCTTGGGTTTTGTGCTCGGGGAATTTATGTCTCTTATAAATAGAAAGAACACATTATTTGATGGAAACACTTATGTGCCCTTTGCTTGAAAGAATTTTGCGAATATAATTTCTTCCTGATACTTCAAATTTTTACTTGCCTCCAGTTAACTGAAAGCTTTCATCCTTCCTTTTCATTGTCTTTTTCTTTACCAAATTGACATAATGGCTGGTGATTCTTCTCGCGCTAACCTCTCTATCCCAATTCCAGCACAAAAAAATAATGCTCTGGCCACTAGAAGAGCAGAAGTGGTGGAAGACGAGGAGGTCCCATTCGTAGCCGAGATCTTGCCTCGTCTTGGGAAAGCATGGATTGACTTCTGCAGTCACACTGGGGAGGAGTCGGAACTTGTCCCATCGGTTATAAAGGAGGAAAAATCGCAGATTTGAAAGCCAGGTGAGGAATTCCTCGTTATGTTGAAATGCGGCCGGTAGAAGGGGCGACATAGTCCATTTTGATCACCCCAGGTACTGCATGTTTTACGCCTACCCCTTTCTTATTGTGTACACACTTACTCTCCCTCTCCTAGGGGTATATTTCTATCATTTTTACGAGGTATGACCGCCCAAATTTCGTCGTGCCTATATAAAATGTTCCTTATGTTGCACAAGTTCGTGGAGCTCGCCGGTCGTGAGATTACTTTGGAGCACATGCTCGATATCTTCACCGTTCAACTTATTTGCGGCACGATGATTCACGTGCGCCGTTGGGGGTCGAAGAGTCTACTGGTAAAGATGGATGACAGGGCTAATCATAATTTCTACGAGAATTATTTCTATATGCATACCGAGCACCTTGTGGTGGATCCAACGAGGTTTCCTGAGAAGTGGAACTTTGCGTATAAGTTTCTATGTTTTTAGTTGGAGGGATGCCCGACCTCTTTCTGTTACAATACTAAACCATGTTATTTTTTTGTAGCTGCAAAATTGCCCCTCCACTTGTCAAAGGTATCCGTGAGTAGGTAAGTGCCATCCTTCCTCATACGACGGGGATGCGCACTTGGTCGACCTTTTATAAAGGTGAGATTTCGTTTCTATTTTTCATTTTCCTTTCTTTTTACTAAGTTTCTTATGTGCTGCTTGCCGCTTTCAGGGAGAGTGCGGAGAGCGAGGTCCCCTCTATTAGCCTTTCGGCAACTAGCATCATCTGCTCGCCCTGCTACAGTGTCTAATACTCTACCTTCATCGAGGGCTGCTTTAGTCGAGTCTGTGGTTGTGGTTATACCTATGGAGGCCGCATCTCAGACCGAGGGTCCATTTCGTGCTGCTTATTTGACATGTGAATCTCCCTGTGCTGAGAAAGGAGAGAGGTCGTCCAAGAGTTAGCGAGTGGAGCTCGAGACAACACCTCCAACTGTGATACATCTGGACGACTCTCCCTCGATGGGATCTCGGGTGGGGGTTGATACCAATCCGCCCGTAGATATAGAGCCAACTGTCGTATCCACCCCATCAAAGATTCCTGCCACTATCGTGGATCAGCAGCCTACCATGAGGAGGGGGTCAGATTTCTGAAGCTGCCATCATAGTCCTCCATACCTGGTCGTACTTTCTCTTTGGCTGCTTAAAGGGGAAAGGGCGTCGTGGTCGATGACTGTGAATTCGAGTCGGACATCAATCTTAATGATGTTAGGATGTTTGAATAGGGTCTTATCCACTCAGTGGTTTATGCGGGAGGTTCATCCTATATTCTTGAAATCTCATCGAATATTAATCTCCCGGGGGACACGAAGGATCTGGTGCTGCAATTTGACATTTTGCGTTCCACTGTCGAGAATGGGACTCTTCGGGATGTTCCCGATATTGACTTGATGAGTGAGGTGGACGCTATGGGCTAAAGAGTACGTTGCACTTTTTCTTTCAAATTTCTCTCATTTTTCTTGGTGATATGGTTTTAACACTGCTTCTCATTTTTCAAACGTACATGGTGGAAGTAGAGAGTATTCGCAGGGCCGACATTCAGGCCAAGATTTTCTTTTCGAAATATTAACCCACCATTGTTCAATCAAGGTCAGACTCTTCTTTCTGGAGAAGGCCCTTGGCCTTAAAATGTGTTATTTCAAACTTGTCAAAATATTCACCTGCCGTCGTTCGATTGAGGTCAAACCATTCTTTCTAGCGAAGGCCATTGGCCTTAAAGGGTGTCAATTTGAACTTGTTGAAATATTAACTTGTCGTCATTCGATCGAGGTTAAACCATTCTTTCTGGCGAAGTCCCTTGTCCTTCAAAGATGTTGTTTCGAACTTGTCGAAATATTAACCCATCGTCATTCGATCAAGGTTGAACTCTTCTTTCTGGCGAAGGCCCTTGGCCTTCAGAGGTTTTATTTCAAACTTATCGAAATATTAACCCATTGTCTTTTGATCAAGGTCGAACCCTACTTTCTCGCGATGGCCTTAAAAGGTGCATTTCAAACTTTTCGAAATATTAACCCGTCGTCGTTCGGTCAAGGTCAAACTCTTATTTTTAGCGAAGGCCGTTGTCCTTAAAAGGTGTTATTTCGAACTTGTCAAAATATTAATCTGTCGTCGTTCGATCGAGGACGAATTCTTCTTTCTAGCGCAGGCCCTTGGCCTTAAAAGGTGTCATTTTGAACATGTCAAAATATTAACCCGTCGTCATTCGATCGAGGTCGAACTCTTCTTTATGGCGAAGGACCTTGGCCTTAAAGGGTGTCATTTCGAACTTGTCGAAATATTAACCTGTCGTCGTTTGATCAAGGTCGAACTCTTCTTTCTTGCAGAGGCCCTTGGCCTTAAAAGGTATTATTTCAAACTTGTCAAAATATTAACCCGTCATCATTCGATCGAGGTCTATCTCTTCTTTCTGGCGAAGGCCCTTGGCCTTAAAGGGTTTCATTTCAAACTTGTCAAAATATTAACCCGTCGTCGTTTGATCAAGGTCGAACTCTTCTTTCTAGCGAAGGCCCTTGGCCTTAAAAGGTGTTATTTCAAACTCGTCGAAATACTAATCCATCATGAGTCCTAGTTTTTGGAGAATCAAGTATCCTATGGGCGAGTCCCAGTTCGATTGATTTTGTTTGCATCGGAGAGTGTTATGTCAGAGAGTACGAAACACTACCGTCTCGCTTAGGTTCGTTTGTGCACACATTGGTGTTTCCTTGTCTGATTTTTGCTTTTCGGTCTGTAGATGTTATTTATTGGCGATATTTTGGTCATTTTTAGTAGTTTCCCATTCTCCGATTGAGATGTTTCTTTGATCGCTCTCCCGCGGGGCGCTTGTGTCCCTGTTTGAGCAAAGAGCAGGAGGTGAGTCAAAATGATATTATTCTTACCCCCATCTGATGAGCCGGTGAATGAGAGTGAGTTTGTAAAGTTGCTCGTTTTGTCCCGCATTTCGACGGTTAACCGGGGGGGGGGGGTGATTCTAAATTCGGTGAATGCATTCAGATCTCTTTTCCCTTCTATGTTGTACTTTTGCTCTGCTGGCCGGTTGGGCTTGGTCTTACCACTCTTTTGGTGGGTAATCGTATTTCGGGTTTTTGATCTGGAAGAGACTAGGAAATTCCGCTAAGAAATCCCCACAGATGATTGTTTGACTCAAAAGATATTGGAGCCTTATTTGTGAATAATCAATTAAAGAGAGTGAACGAGTAAATAATAGTCAAACATAATAAACTCCAGATCAATAAACTAATTGGAAAAACAACACATAAGATGAGATAAAGGCAACCAATCTTATTGAAACTTGCCATTGTCGCTCATTAATCAATGGAGGAGAATATTTTACATATTTTCTTGGAGATTGCTTCGTTTTTCTTTACACCTGTGAAGATTACAGAGGAGAGAAGAATGGACATAGAGGGAGAGGTGAAAATCCGCCCCCGTATCGAAGGTTTTTACTCTGCTATATATAGTCATAGACCCTTTGCTATGTACTTGGTCTGACGCTCTTTCACACTAGTTAGCCTTGGTCGTCCCTTGAATGTTGTTTCTTTTGACTCGATGGATATCGTGAGGGTGAGATATGGAATAGATCATGTCGTCTTTTGCTTCTTCGCCGCTTGGACGAGATGCCAGTCAGCTTGACCGTAGCGATCAGATTTTGACCAATACAATAGTAATTGGCTTTCATACTCATTTAAATGTAGAAAAACCTTTTTTTTAAAGGAGCATATTTGGTAGTCATAATATACTCGCTACCCTTATGGAATACGTGCTTGTACGAAATTCATGTAACGTAACCAGCACCTCTATAAATTAAATTACAAACAGAAGGTGCGGAAAGTAGTTTGCTAGGCCGTTACACTTTATTCAGAATTTAAATTTTATAAATTTATTATTTAAGAATCTTAATATTGAATCCTTGCATTTTAAATATTGTGAATTCAGGCCTATTACTTGTTACAATTATAATTGATTTTTACACAAAAAATCATAATCTGCATTTAAAGTATATATTCAAATGAACTGCAGTTGTCAGTGTTATGGGTAGAGAATGTGTCATGAAATGCAGTTCAAAGTGTACTTTCGAAGTTAAACCCATGAATACTGAAAGAGATTGATAGACTCAATATTTTCGTGATTCCTGCCTTCTTTGTTGTGAAGTTGAAAGTCATGTGATTCCGATAAGGCTCCCTCTCTCTTCATATTTTGGTCAATTTTCCATTATATTATTTCACATTATACGACTATATATACTTTTTCCTAAAGTAAAGCTAAGATTTTTTCACAGGTGACTAAAATCTTTTCTTCTAACGTAAAGCTAAGATTTATCCATGGCATACACATAACATAACGTTACAAGCATTCGTTCTGTTATCATTAGGGTGTTCATACAAACCTGAAAAATTAACTAAATCGAAAACTAAATCAAACCAATCAAAAAAATTAATACGTTTTGGTTTGGCTTAATTTTGATTTTGAATTTTAAAAAGCGATCAAATTTGGTTTGGTTTTAATTTTAATCAGAAAAAATATAAATAAAACCGAACCAAACCGACTATAAGAGTAACTATTTCAAATATATATATATATATATATATATATATAATTTAACTATGAATAATACGAAAAGCATGACATATATCATAATATGCAAATTAGTTACAACGTTGTTACAACTCAAACATCAAAAGTAATGTATTCGATACGAAATCTTATATGTATCTCTTAAGGAGTAATGAATTTTGAAAGAATTTCAATATTATTATTTGATATTTTTCTTAAAAGACAAGAGGGGTTGCTCTGATGGTAAGCAACCCCCACTTCCAACCGAGAGGTTGTGAGTTCGAGTCTCCCCAAGAGCAAGGTGGGAAGTTCTTGGAGGGAAGGATGCCGGGGTCTATTTGGAAACAGCCTCTCTACCCCAGGGTAGGGGTAAGGTCTGCGTACACACTACCCTCCCCAGACTCCACTAAGTGGGATTATACCGGGTTATTTGGTTCAATTATCATCAATATATCTTGATAAATAATAAATTTCTCAATGGACAATTAATTTGATAGTGTTACGTTAAAAATGTGATCGCCGGAATATGTGTTTGATAGTGTATGTCTTGTATTTAAGAAAAAAGCCAAAAAACTGACAAAATCCAACATAAACCGAATTGAAAAAAAAAACCGACGTAATTGATTTGGTTTGGTTCTAATATTTGAAAAATCGACTTACTTGGTTTGGTTTCATTTTAGGGAAAAATCGATTCAAACCGAACCATGAACACCCCTAGTTATCACAATCTTTTATATATGTATCCCATATCGAGTTTAGATTTGGGGATATAATATATATATACTCCCCCGATTCTAATTTATGTGAACCTATTTGATTGGGCACGACATTTAAGAAAAATAAGAATTTTTTATAATTTGTGGTCCTAAACAAGTTAAAAGGGACCCAAAATATTTGTGTAGTTATAACAACTTATCATTAAGGATAGAATTGTAAGTTTAAGCTAAATTGTTACCAAATTTAGAAATGTGTCATTCTTTTTTAAACAGACCAAAAAGAAAATAGTTTCACATAAACTAGAACATAGGGAGTAGTTATTTACCTTTACTCCTACTTGGGAGTGTCCAACGGCCGGGTCGGGTCAGGTCAAAAATGGATAACGAAAAAATATATAAATTATCCGATCTGACCCATATTTAATATGGACAAACAACTAGTTAACCAGTGGATAATATGGGTAATCGTATTATCCATGACTTCTTGCATACGATCACTCTTGGTAGAACTCTTAGTCCTCGTAACCTGAGAAACCCCCAGGTTAAGGTTTTACAAATATAAAAGTTACTCATTGGTTACCTATTGATTATCCATTTTATAAATGAATAATATGATTCTTATCCATATTTGATCCGTTTTTTAAAAGTTTATTATCCAACTCAATTTTTAGTGGATAATATGTGTGTGGTTAACTATTTTCTTTTAGCAATTTTGGCACCCCTACTCCTACTTCGTATCCTAGCTAATATTTATTTTATTTTGTAATTGATGCCTACTATGTATACATAGTAATATTTTTTTGATATCTCTTGTTTAAGAAAAAGCCAAAAAACCGAAAAACTAACAAAACCCAATATAAACCGAATCGAGAAAAAATCGACGTAATTGGTTTGTTTGGTTCTAATATTTAAAAAATCGACTTACATAGTTTGGTTTCATTTTAGGGAAAACCCGATTCAAACTGAACCAAGAATACCCATAGTTATCACACTCTTTCATATATGTTTCCCGTATCGAGTTTAGATTTAGGGATATAATATATACTCCCTCGGTTCGAATTTAAGTGAACCTGCTTGATTGGATATGGAGTTTAATAAAAAATAATTTTTTTTAATAATTTGTGGTCCTAAACAAGTTAAAAGGACCCAAAATATTTGTGTAGTTATAACAACTTATTATTAGGGATAGAATTGTAGGTTTAAACTAAATTGTTAAAAAACTTAGAAATGAGTCATTCTTTTTTAAACATGCCAAATAGGAAATATGTTCATATAAACTGGAAGATTGGGAGCTGTTATTTAGCTTTACTCCTACTTAGGAGTGTCAAACGGTCGGGTCAGGTCGAAAATGAATAACAAAAAATGTATAAATTATCCGATCCGACCCATATTTAATATGGATAAACAACTAGTTAACCGTTGGATAATATGGGTAATCATATTATCCATGACTTCTTGCATACAATCACTTTTGAAAAAATTCTTAGTCTCCCTAACTTGAGGAACCTTTAGGTTGAGGCTTTACAAATGTAAAAGTTAGGCTCATTGGTTACCTATTGATTATCCATTTTATAAATAAATAATATTATTCTTATCCATATTTGACCCATTTTTAAAAGGTTTATTATTCAAGTCATTTTTAGTGGATAATATGCACGGTTAACTATTTTTTTTTAATCATTTCGACACCCTTACTCGTATTTCGTATCCTGCTAATATTTATTTTTATTTATGCCTACTATGTATACTTAGTAATTTTTTTTGTTGATATCACATGTTTATATGAAATGCCCTCTGTATGGGGTCAAATTTGGCCTTATGCGCCTCTACGCTGAAGGGTACGCCCAGTAAGCGTATATCTGCTACAACAAGGGTACGACTCGGACGTAAGGGCAAAGGCGACGCCTTTTAAAACCAGGCATCCTCGCTAGGAGGACGTCCAACATGTTTGGTATATATTTTTATTATTTAAGGAAGACCTCTTTTTATATAAAGAGGACCTTCCCATTGTAAGAGGCATCAGTATTATTATTGAATAATACAACTCTCTCATTCTCTCTCTCTATCTCTAACTTCTGACGAATAACTTTTCTTGAGTTCATAATATTATCTTATAGTATTAGATCTACAACATAGTTATCATTCTTACATCTCTAGACCTATTATATTTGATTACAATTTTACCTCCCCCCCACATTTGATTATTTTCTAGCTTACAAAGTACACTTTTAACTTTTGAGCCAAATAATTTGGCGCAGTTGTAACGACCCGACGGGTAGTTTTTAGAATTTACGCTCTGATCCCCTATTAATTGTTTCCCATAAGTTCATTTCAACATTTTGGTTTTGTCGGAATGTTCGGTGTTAGGATTCAGAGTGTTTTGTGACACTTAATCCCTAAATGAGAGCTTAAGAGTTGAAAAATGGTCCGTATTTAGAAGAGTGTGAATACGACCTCAGAATAGAAATTCAATGTTTTTGTTAGCTCCGTTAGGTGATTTCGGGGTTGGGAGCGTATTCGGAATGTATTTTGGAGGTCCGTAGCTCATTTATGCTTGAAATGCCAAAGTTTGAAATTTTTGAAAATACGGTTGATATGTGAGATTTTGATCTGGGGGTCGGAATGGAATTCCGACAGTTCCAGTAGTTTCTTTAGGTGATTTTGGGTATGTCTACAAATTTTCAGGTCATTCGAACATCGTTTGGTCAGATTTTTGATTGAATGTTGGTTTCGGAAGTTTTAGTTGAAACTTAGGCTAGAATCCGCCTTAATTTTATGATTCCTGTGTTTAAGGGTATGTTTTTATGATTGGAACAAGTTCGTATGATGATTTAGAGTGGATTTGTATTTTTGGTTGAGGTCCCGGGGGCCTCGGGATAATTACGGAAGGTGAAACGGGAAAATTTGGAAGTTGCATCAAGTCTGTAGTATCTGTGTTCTGGTATTTTCGCTTCTGCGAAAATGGACCGCAGAAGCTAGTCCGCAAAAGCTAGTCCGCAAAAGCGTACGGTTGAGCACAGAAGTGAGTTTTGGGTGGCGAACCAAATCTGCAAAAGCGGATGCCTTGTCGTAGAGGCGACTCCGCAGAAGCGGACAAGTGTCCGCAGGTGCGAAGCCTAGTAAGCCATCAGGTTTTGCAGAAGCGGGAATTAACTCGCAAAAGTGAGTTCGCAGGTGCGTGAAAGTGACCGCAGAAGCGGTCAAGCGGGACTTAATGAGAAACCACAGAAGCAGCTATTTAATCGCGGAAGCGAGACCGTAGGTTCGGTCCAAGTGTCGCAGAAGCGAAAAAAATGTAGGTTTAATGATTCAGCCTATTCAAAATTTCAGAAGTGTTAGAAACATTTGGGGTTTCAACTTTAGAGAAGAATTGGGCGATTTTGAGGAGAAAATTGAGGTGTATCATCAGGTAAGAACTCTTGGTCCCTTATTATTATTATTATTCACTAATCTAAACTCAAATTCTTCCTTTAATTTCAGATTTTGGGTGTAATTTGGGATAAGTTTCTTTGAACAAACTTTGATGATTTGAAGGGGAAAACAAACTCCGATTTTGATAAATTTTATATGGTTAGACTCGTGAGAGGATGAGGGTTCTGAAAACATAAAAATATTTCGATTCCGAGCCGATGGATGGAGGGGTATTTTGGTCATTTTACCTATTTTTGTGTTGTTGCTTTAATTTTAACAGTGTAATTAGTTACTTGTGATGTTATTTACATTATGTAATGGTTTGAATAGTTTGGGCCACTCAGAGTCGAATACTCGTGGCAAGGGCGTTATTTCTTAGCGGCTTTGTACCAGGATTGAGGTAAGTGGCTTGTCTAACCTTGTGTGGGGGATCTTCTCCCCTAGGATATATTACGATAGTTGCAGTAGTTTCGATAGGTGATTTTGGATATGTCGGCAAATATTCAGGTCATTCGGACATCGTTTAGTCGGGTTTTTGATTGGATGTTGGTTTCGGAAGTTTTAGCTGAAACTTAGGCTTGAATCCGCCTTAATTTGATGATTTTTGTGTTTAAGGATATGATTTATTATTGGAACAAGTTCGTATGATGATTTAGAGTGGATTTATATTTTTGGTTGAGGTCCCGGGGGCCTCGGGTTAATTACGGAAGGCGAAACAGGAAAATTTGGAAGTTTGCATCAGCTTTGGTATCTGCCTTCTGGCATTTCCGCTTCTGCGGAAATGGATCGGTGCACAGAAGCGGACGTTTTCTCGCAAAGGCAAGCCCGCAGAAGCGGGTATGTGATCGTAGAAGCGAAATGGGCAGCTAGGAATCTTTCGCAGAAGCGGAAGAATTTCTGCATAAGCGTTCTCGAAGAAGAGAGAGGTGAACCGCAGAAGCGGTTTGGGGTTTTATGAATGTCGCAGAAACGATCATAATCCCGTAGAAGTGGAGACGCTGAAGCGAGTCAGGAGTCGCAGAAGGGAAACCCCTGAAGGGTTTAATGCTTCGGTTTGGTTCAAAATTTCAGAGTTTAAAAAAAATTTGGGGCTTCGATCTTAAAGACGAATTGGGTGATTTTGAGGAGGAAATTGAGGAGTAACATCATGTAAGAACTCTTGGACCCAAATTATGTTAATATACCGATAAATCATTGATTTAATCTCTAAAAATGGAGGAATTGAGGTGTAAAAATGGAGGATTTTGGATGAAAGTTCATAGACCAAACTATTGGGTTTTGAGGGGGCATTTGAAGTCCGATTTGGGAGAATTTTATATGGTTAGACTCGTGAGAGTACGAGGGTTTATAAAAAGTAAAAATATTTCGATTCCGAGCCAATGGCTACAGGGGTATTTTGGTCATTTCACCCACTTTCGCATTGTAGCTTTATTTTTATCATTGTATTTAGTTACTAGTGATGTTATTTATACTGTGTAATTGGTTTGACTAGATTCGGGCCACTCAGAGTCAGATACTCGAGGAAAAGCTAAATTGAGTATTGAATTGGCCGGATTGAGGTAAGTATCTTGCCTAACCTTGTATGGGGGACCTCCCATTAGGATTTGAGTCTTCTCTATTGATTGTAGTCCGTGTACGCGAGGCGACGAGTGCGTGCTCGGATTTAATTGTGGTAAATTGTCCCTTTTAGGTTCTTAGACTTGTGAAATTCACCGAGTAGGAAGATAATATTGATACGATTAAGTCCCCTGTTATTGGTTTCACCTCCGTGTATCTGGCTTGATATTTTTGCTCTTCTTGAATTATTTCTGTTGTTAAATGGACCTTTACGTGAATTTGCTAAAGCCAAGTACCCTTCTATAATCATTGTGCCCGCCCTAACTACTCGCATTTAATCGGAAATCACAAATGTTATATCACATATAATTAATCGGTCTTAATTAGAAGGAAGATAGATATCTCATAATTAATTTATATTTCTTAAGTAGAAATTGTTTGACTCATGTTAACTTCCTTACTGTCGAATATTCCTTGATTGTAGGTTACCTGTAACCTTGTGAAATTATACTATATGTCCAACTATTGAGGTACCAGTGTAGTTGTTATGGGTTTTGTTACGACTTGATTGTTATTTGAGGCTATTGTGTTTTCTTTAGTGTTCCGCGACTTTATTTGTAATTGTTGAATCCCTTGCCGGGACGTTGTTATTTCTGTTGTTGATTCTCCCTCGCTGGGATGCTATCATTACCGTGTAGCTATTGGTATCATGATGCACGAGGTCTCTGTCGTGCGGTTATTGTTGGGGATTTACACGAGGTAATTGCCGTGTTGTTGTTGATATTGATGTTTGCACATGCGGCATAATAAGGCGGGATATGTTATATACTTATATGTGTGTTGCGCATGTTGTGCATGTGGCGGAATAAGGTGGGAATATTGTGATGCACGTGTGGCAAAATAAGGCGGTGTTGCTAAGTTGTTATTAATTGCACACTTGACAAAGTAAGGGGGACTATGTCAGGGGATGATTATGTAGGACTACGGGTTCAATTCCCAGGAGTTCCTCTATTGATTATGAAGGACTACGGGTTCAATTCTCGGTAGTTCCTCTATTGTTATTATGAAGGACTACGAGTTTGATTCCCGGAAGTTCCCCTTAACTAAATGTGATATGACTGATAGTTTTATTATTTCTATCCGGGGTGAATGAGCCGGGTACTAACTGTTTCCATTTCTTGTACTTACTAGTTTACATGATAGTTACCAACATTCCGTGTTATTGATGGGGCGCGAGATGCCAAGTGTTAGATTTCGGATTCTGGGTATTTCCATGAGTTGTGGCTAACCTGAGAGTTGTGGTAAGATTGAGGAAAGGGTTGGAAAGACTTTATGTAAGCATCATTTCAGAATAGCGACCTAGCGATTTGTTTGGTCTCGTTATGTTGTGATTTCAATACTTGGGTTGTGATTTCTACTGTCATCTTTGTATTATCATTTATTGTATCTTGATTTCTCTTATTGTCCGTTATCCTCGTTGTAAATTGTGGTGTTCTTATTTATCCGGACAGTCCTTACATATTCGCATAGCATCTCTATCTTTTTTGTTATCTTTTTTAGTGACCGGTAGGTGTCATGACTGTTCCTCATCACTACCCCATCGAGGTTAGTCTTGATACTTACCGGGCACCGCCGTGGTGTGCTCATACTACTATTCTGCACATTTTTGTTGTGCAGATACATGTACTTTCATACAGTTCTGTCAGCCTTGGAATGAGGCATACTGGTAGAGACTTCAAGGTATATCTGCTACGTCCGCACACCGAGGAGTCCCTCTCTAGTCTTCCGTAAAAAGTGTAGTTGTTTCAGTATTTCTTCTTGTATAGATATTCTTGAGTTATAGCCTCTTATGTATCCTATTAGCTTGTGATTTGTGAGTTTCCGGTTTTGGGAATTATTGTCAGTTTTAAGTTTGTTATGCTATATGCCGAGCGGCACCTTAAGCACCATTTTATTTTTCTAATTCAGTTTGTTTGCTTGTTTGCGCAAATTTTGGTTATCTTCCGTATTGTTAGGCTTACCTAGTCGTAGGGACTAGGTGCCATCACGACATGTTCATAGAGGGTGAACTAGGGTCGTGACAGCCGTCTATGGGGATTTCGAGAATCAAAATCATAGTATCCACCTAGAGATCAACCAATTACCTTTCTATACACCACACGAAAACAAAAGATGGCTGAAAATAATACTAGATCGAAAGCTATAGTGGGAGTCATAACCAATCTTCTTGGTCCTCTCAACGAGGCCAGAGATGATGTCATCACTAACATAACCCCCAGCATCACACTAGGTGCAGAGATCTCATCTTCTCCATCTAAAGATCTGACGATCTTGCACGAAAAAAGAGCTTCCACGTCTGCTGTTAAAGAAGCACCCTCGGTGGTTAAAAAGCTACTGGAAGAGTAGCTAACAAGCACCCTAAGTTTCTCGGTTGAAAAATCACCGCAAGGCAACATCAGGTATGTGCCAACGGTAAGCATCACCGCTGCAATGGGCGAACCTGAGGATACACCAACCCATCGAAGCACAGACCAGTGACGATATGCTAAATGTCATCCTAAGGAAGATGGAAGAAATCAAAAATAAAAATAAAGCACTCCACAACCAGATGAAGGAACACCAAGAGAGGGTCGACAAAATCCCCGGAGCTCCCAAGTTTCTACCAAAATGCGATGTGTGGAGGTTCGTGGAGGAGCCATACACTGAAGAATTTGCCCCTTACTCTATCCCAAAGACCTTCAAGATGCCTCCCCACTTGAAGGTGTACAACAGAACCACAGATCCCGAGGATCATCTGATCCACTACATCACTGTTGTGAAGGGCAACGACCTATCAGAAGAACAGGTACCGTCGGTGCTGTTGAAAAAGTTTGGTGAGACGTTGATAGGAGGAGCCTTGACATGGTATTCTCAGTTGCCACCTACGGAAATATCAATATTCGAGAAAATGGTGGATAAGCTCGTCACCGCCCATGCGGGTGCGAAGAAAGCGGAAGCAAGGGTCAACGACATATTCGTCGTTAGACAAACCACATGAGAAGGGCTCAGGGACTTCCTAGCCAGGTTTATTAGGGTGAGGATGAGTCTGCTGAATGTATCAAAAGGTATGGTAGTCGCCGCTTTCCAGAACGGGTTAAGTAGGGATGGTTCGAGGGCGACCAAGAAGCTGCTGAGCCATCTCATGAAATATCCTCCTACCAAATGGGAGGAAATCCACAATGCCTATTGCACCGAGGTATGATCGGATGAGGATGATCTTAATAGGCCAACTCAACAGCTAACAACGATACACTCAGAAAAAAGGAATATTGTCACTTAAATTAGAAAAATTTCCTCGTGCATTATCTTTCGGGGTAGGGCGCGCCAAAAGAAGGTGTGACATCCACCACCAAAAATACGGATGCTCTACAACGATACGTCGCCCCACTTCGAAATGAAAGAGGTGCACCTCCTTTATTATCTACCTATAACTTTTGTGTGTCTCCTTCGGAAATAGTGTACGCACTGGAGAAGCTCGGCACCAAAGTGCAGTGGCTGCAGAAGATAAAATCAGATCCCGCTACAAGGAAATCAAATGTCATATGCGAGTTCCATCAGGAACGAGGACACAAAACTAAAGACTGCATATGCCTATGGAAAGAAGTGGTCAGGATGCTGAACCAGGGATACCTGAGGGAATTATCAGCGACAAAGGGAAAATCAACTTTACACACTGATGGGAACAACCTCGCGGGCTGCCAAAGCTGCCTTCCCCAACAAGGACGATAAACGTAATCGTCAGAGGTGACGTCAACTCAGAAGATCAATCACGTCAAATTCGCCAACACACACAGACTGAAGCGGACGATCGCCCATGAACGGTATGATGACTTCGAATATAGTATCATCTTCGATAAGTCTGATGCCGACGGTATGCTTTCCCTCACTATGATGCTTTAGTTATTACTTTATGTATCACTGATACGGATGTTAAAAGAGTCATGATCGAAGATGGAATTGTTGCCTGTATTATCCAACCAAGGGTCCTTACACAAATGGGACTCGAGGATAGGGTAATACCGCACTGCATAACACTAACCGGTTTTAACAATGCAATGGAACGGACATCCGAAGAAATAACCCTGCCTGTCTTAGCGGGAGGAGTCACGCTGGAAATGACTTTCCATGTGATGAACCAAGATATGGCGTACAACGTCATCATAGGATGCCCATGGATACACGCCATACGGGCGGTTCCTTCAAGCCTTTACCAGGAGATCAAATTCCCTATCGCATGGGGAGTATTCAACATTAGGGGAGAGCTACGCATCGCATATGAGTGCTATAAAATGACTCAAGATTGCACCCATACCAAACAACTAAAAGGGGCAAGTGCGGAGGCATAACAATTAGCCATGTAGAAGACAAAAGTCGACTTGACAACGGACACCATCAAAGATCCCAACGTTGTGGAAGCATGTAAAGCAACCGTCGAAGACCTCGACCCAGTCCAATTAGACGACACCAACCCAGCGAAGAAAGCCTACATCGGCCATGACCTTGCCAACCCAAGTAAGTATAATGAATTCCTAACTAACCATGTAGATTTATTTTCTTTCTCCCATTCAGCTATGCCAGGGATTCCGCGAGATATGAATTCCTAACTAACCATGTAGATCCATTACATCCGCCCGTGCGGCAAATGAAAAGGAAAGTCAATACCACAATCAATAAAGTGGTCAGCGAGGAATTGGACAAACTACTTGCCAACGGTTCCATCAGGGAATCAAAGTAACCCTAGTGGGTCGCCAACGTCTTCATGGTTAAAAAGAAAAATGGAAAGTGGATGATGCGCGTATATTTTACTGATCTAAACAAATCATGCCCGAATGATTCATTCCCACTACCTCACACAGACAAATTGATCGACGCCACCGCAAGACATGAACAGTTAAGTTTCCTAGATGCTTACTCCGGCTATAACAAATCACGATGGCCGAGGAAGATCAGGAGAAGACGACTTTTATCACCTATCAAGGGACTTACTACTACAAAGTTATGCCCATCGAGCTCAAAAATGCGGGGGCTACGTACCAGAGATGGGTCACCAAGATGTTAAAATAACAGCTTAGTAAGACCATGGAAGTCTAAATCGATGATATGCTGGTGAAGTCGACGAGATAAGAGGATCACATTGACCACCTGAAAGAAGCCTTCAAAATATTGAGAAGGTACGGGATGAAGCTGAACCCAAGAAATGTGCCTTCGGCGTAGCCTCAGGAAATTTCTTTGGATTTCTCGTATCGCAACGAGGTATCAAAGTTAACCCATACCAAATCAAGGCGATAGACGCGATACCTGAGGTGCTGAACAAACAAAAAGTATATGCAAAAACTGACCGGCCGAATAGCCGCCCTATCTAGATTCATCTCACGATCCTTTGACAGATGCCACAAGTTTTTCAACGTGCTAAGAAAGGACAACATATTTTAGTGGAACGAGGAATGTGTCAAAGCCTTGCGAGAAAACTGAAGGCGTACCTATTCTTGCCACCACTGCTGGCCAAAGGGAATCCGGGCGAGCCCCTGCTGGTGTACCTAGCCGTATCTGAGGTCGCCGTTAGTGCAATATTGGTTCGCGAGACTAAAGGTATGCAATACCCTATTTACTATATTAGCAAAACCTTAGTGGACGCCGAAACACGGTATCTGCACCTTGAAAAATTAGCCCCGGCGCTGGTCGTAGCTTCACGGAAGTTCAGACCCTATTATCAATGCCACCCCATAAAAGTAGTGACAACCTTCCCCTTGAGAAGCATCCTACATAAGCCTGAGTTATCAGGTAGGCTTGCCAGGTGGGCCATAGAGATCAGCGGGCATGATATCTCATATCTCCCGAGAACCGCCATCAAGTCGCAAGTACTCGCCAACTTCGTGGCCGATTTCAGCGTAAAGATACTGCCAGAGGCGGAACAAGAGGCACATTGTGCCCCCCTCCAACACCGACCTATGGGCTTTTTACACTGACATCACTCCTAATGCCTCGGGGTTGGGACTAGGTGTGAGCACGTGATTTTTGCCAGTTTGTGCGGTGCCCCGAAATGACTAACAACGAGGCCGAGTACGAGGTCGTTATTGCAGGTATAAAACTAGCCATCTAATGCGGGGCTCGATGACCCGCCCTTTACTGCGACTCCCAACTCGTAGTGAACGAGGTCACTAGGACTTACCAAGTAAAGGAGCAGAGATTGTAAAAATATCATTCAGAGATCCATATATTAATGACTGAGTTCGACGAGTGCCGCTTCGAGCAAATTCCGAGGGCACATAACGTTGAAGCACACGGTTTGGGCAAATTGGTCGCAAACACTAAAAACTTCAACAAAGAAAGCGTGGTCACCCTCCTCCATTCAGTCATTGATCATACTGAGGTACTCTCTTTAAATTTGACTTGGGATTGGCACAACCAATTTGTATCATATCTGCAGGTGGTACACTCCCACTCGACAAAAAAAAAGCAACGAGCTCTACAAAAGGACCTTTGGCGGACCCCTGGCCAAGTGCCTAGGGCTGCACCAAATGACACCAGTACTCGAAGAAGTGCACGAAGGCCACCGCGGCGCCCATACAGGTAACCACGCCCTCATGCGCTTCTTAATATGGGCCGACTACTATTGGCCAACTGTGAAGAAAGACGTGGCAGAATATGTCCGCCGATGCGAACAATGCCAAAAGTATGTCCCCATGATACACCAGCCAAGGGAGCCTCTCCACTCGATCACTTCCCCACGGCCTTTCATCAAATGAGGAATGGACATAGTCACCCGCTACCAGCAAGACGAGGAAAGGTACAACTTCTATTGGTCTAAACTGACAATTTTTTCAAGTGGGTGGAAGCAGGTGCGTACGCCCAAATACGCGAACAGGAAGTCATCGCGTTCATATGGAAGAACATCATTTTCCGCTTCAGCATCACCAAAGAAATCACCTGCGACAACGGATGACAGTTCATCGGCCAGAAGACAATAGAGTTATTCGAGAAATGGCATATTAAGCGAATACTCTCCACGCCATACCACCCCTCCGCCAATGGCCAAGCAGAGTCGTCTAACAAAACAATTCTAAACATACTAAAGAAGAAGCTCGAAGATGCCAAAGGGCTATGGCTTGATCTACTTCCAGAAGTATTATAGGCACACCAGACCACACCCAAATCCTCCACAGGAGAGACACCACACTCACTGGTCTACAAAACCGATGATATCATACAGGTCGAAGTCAGCGAACCAAGCCTTAGGTATTCGCATACAAGCGGAGCAAAAAAGAAGAGAAATGGCTCACATAAGAATGGCAGTCCAGAAACAACAAGTCGAAAGGTACTACAACAAGAGGGCCAAAATACGACCGCTCAAAGTAGGTGACTACGTCCTCAAAGCCAAAACGTTAGCATTAAAAGACCCAAGTGAAGGAAAACTGGGCACCAACTGGGACAGACCATACAAAATCACAGCAGCAGCAGATAAAGGGGCATTCCTATTAGAGACAATGGAAGGAAAAACGCTCCAAAATAATTGGAACGTCGCCCACCTCAAGTATTTCCATTTCTGAAAGGTGCCTCCCGAGTCGTACTCTTTTTCCTTTGCCCGAGTTTTGTCCCAAATGGATTTTCTCGGGGAGGTTTTTAACGAGGCGGCAGAGGGGACGCCTAAAGATATTCACGAGGCAAGTTTATCACACCATCCACTCCTTACGCCCTCCCGACTGGCATGGCAAAGGGGTTGGACTAGAATGATCTCCAATATATAAAAGGCTACGGCCATCTCCAATGTATGAAAGGCTACGACCATTTCCAATGTATGAAAGGCTACGTGAACTATGACAAGATGTTCAACATCCCGACTTTTTCTAACTGCTACTAGTTAATATTAGTGTCGTTGCCTTTTAGTATAAAAAATAATGTGTCGTAGGGGACTAAGCAGTGACCTCCAGATTAAATCATTAATGAAACAATGAAAGATTTAAAATTCAATTGTACAATTGCTTTAGCAGCATCAACAACAGAAGAAGAGGATAAAGAAGAAGATGATGATGATGATGAGGAGAAGGGAGGAGAAAAGGAAGCTGAATTATTTTAAAAAGTGGGTACGGGTACAAACAGAAAGACAACGCAGCTAAAGGTTAAAAAGGGGCGCCCAAATAAAGCGCCCCGTACAATTTTTATAGAAGATTGAGGTCAACAAATTTATAAGATAAAAAGGAGACTCGTACAAGTGGTGTGAGTTGTATAAAATACAAAATAAAACTTCAATTAAATTTTTAATAATAAATTCGTTATTCATTATTAACTCTTTTTGATTTCTTTATGTGATATTATTTGCTTGTCAATGTTAAAACGGAATGTTATATATATTTTTACATTACCAAAAGAATGTAACTTCTAAACATTCTATATTAGAAGCTTTATAGGTGTTAATATATATATCATGGTCCTTTATAATTTTATAATTGAGAAAACGATCTTTTTACGTCTATAACGTTTAAAAGACAGATCTTAACTTTTAAAAATAAATCTTCCATATATTAAAAGAAAAGAATATAATATCATAAAACTAAAAATAAGTTTGTATTGATCAACAAAATCAATTGACACAGCTTTAAGGTCACAATTATGACGCAGTGGTATATTCTTGTGTTTAATCAAACTATTAAATCTTACTACTACGTTATTTATCATAAATTCATTCTTCACTGCTATAAGCTAATAATGTTTCAACAAAACCATCGGCACTGATATATTCTTTATCTGTATAAATAAATAGGCATCCCTCAAACTAATATACTTGGATTTTCCATCAAACCAAACTCTTCTTCTTCGCTCCATTTCCTGTTCACTCCATTGTTAAAAAAGAAACCATTGTTCTCTGCGTGTTTCTAAACAGTCATTTTTCACTGTATAAAACACGAAAAAAAAGCTTCTGTTTTCTATATTTTGGTATGATTAACGTTTGTAGTATTCTTGTCAACACTGATTGGCGCTTCTAGAAACTTTGTTAGAAGGAAAACTCAATAATGGGTTTCTCAATTACTTGATCTGTAGTTGATTTGAGAAAGCGAAATTGTCTTTCTTCAGTTTACTTTTGGAAACTGTGGGTGGTTTCTGTGTGTAGCTAGCTCCTTTTTCACATTCTGTTTTTTTTTCTTTCGACCAAATTCACAGAGTGAGTAGAAATGGGATCCTTAACAATGACGATTGACGAGATAGTGGAAGAGCTCATGAAAATGAACAAATCTCTACCAATAAGGCCAGGAATTGATGAAGTAGAAGCAGCAAAAGCGTTAATAAAAAACGTGGAAAAAGAGGAACAAACGAGGATGGAAATTATTGCTAAACAAAACAAACGAAAGGATGTTCCAGAAGAGCTGTTCAAAATACTGCAAGAGATGCAGAGGAATTTGGTTGATTTTCAGAGTAGAGAACAGAAGAGAGAAACATTAAAACTGTTAGAACTCGAGAATGCACACTACTTGTTCGATGAATTGATCCAGAGGGCTTCGAAATGCCTGTCATCGAATTCTCAAGCTCATAATACATCTTCAGCTTCTTCAAGGAATTCGAGTGGTTTGTCTTTGGCGAATTCGTCGTCCTTCTCTGGCAGCAGCTTCAGTTCTCCAGCGACTGCAACGACCACTACTACGACGTCTTCGTCCAGCTTTTATAGCGAGAAAGAACCTGCTAAAGTGTCTGAATTAGTTACGAGAGATGATAGTTACTTGAAGAAAGCGAAAACCACGTTTCAGTTAGATGGAATTAGCTTTGGAGTTCGATCTGGGAACGCTCCTTCAGCGCCTCAGATTGTCGATTCCAGTTTGAAACCCACTACTGGTAAGTTTAATCTATTTCCTGCACCATAATTTGCCTTAGGCTCATTACTCTGTGTGTTTGAGTTTGTGTATGTGTGTGTTAGGACTTTCTAGAATTTGAACTTTATAGGTTCTAAGTTTGAAATTTTACCTCAACCTCTGATTTACTGGGTTCACAATCTACTTTTTTGTACTTATTTAGTGGATTTTTAACACGTACAAGATCTTAGACGAAACTACTCGGTTCGGATGAACACATAACTTTAATGCTACATCCGGCCCTGTTAGGACTATGTATGAAATCTTAAGTTAATTGAAGAATTTTGTTTCCTAGAATATGAAAATTATGTCTAGTTGTTTTGGTTCTGTTTATTTGAAATTCTTAGTTTGATCGAGAAGCACTTTGTCTGTAGGTCAAGATGGTGAAAAATTGAACTTGATAAAGCTTGCTAGTGTGGTAGAAGTATCAGCCAAAAAGGGAACTAAGGAGCTTATTCTTCGAAGAAAATTGTCAGACCAAGTAGAATGGGTTCCAGATTCGCTAGGGAAGCTATCAAATTTGGTAACTTTGGATTTCTCTGAGAATCGTATTGTTGTGCTGCCGACTACAATAGGGGGCCTTTCATTTTTGCAAAAACTAGATTTGCATGGAAATAGAATTGTTGAATTGCCCGATTCGATAGGAGATCTGCTTAACTTGGTCTTTCTTAACCTAAATGGAAACAATCTGAAGTCATTGCCTTCGACTTTTGCGAGGTTAGCTCGCCTTCAGGAACTTGATCTGAGCTCTAACATGTTATCGATGCTGCCAGAGACAGTGGGATCCCTTGTCAGTCTCAGAAAATTGATTGTCGAGACTAATGAGCTTGAGGAACTTCCTCACTCTATTGGTCAATGTACTCCGCTCAAGGAGCTTCGTGCTGACTATAACCGTCTTAAAGCCCTTCCTGAAGCTGTGGGAAGAATGGGTTCTTTGGAGATTCTGTCCGTGCGATACAATAACATCAGGCAATTGCCTACGACTATGGCATCCTTAACAAGTTTGAAAGAGCTCAATGTTAGTTTCAATGAACTTGAGTCCGTGCCTGAGAGCTTGTGCTTTGCCACCACACTGGTAAAGCTAAACATTAGCAACAATTTTGCAGACATGCAATCACTCCCTAGGTCCATTGGAAACCTTGAGATGCTCGAGGAGTTGGATATGAGTAACAACCAGATTCGAATTCTTCCAGATTCGTTCAGGATGCTTTCTCATTTGCGCGTCCTAAAAACAGAAGGAAATCCTTTGGAAGTGCCACCGGGAAATATTGTTGAGATGGGAGCACAGGTGTGTTTAATTTTGATTTTATACTATTATTATGCTCTCTCGATTTTAATCGGGGTTTTTTTTGCAACTAATTGTTTCCATTAGTTCTGATAGATGGCTCACTAATGTTTGTTTTGCTCCTCAGGCTGTTGTGCAGTATATGGCTGATCTTGTTGACAAGAGGGATGTGAAACCACAGCCAGTTAAGCAGAAGAAATCGTGGGCTCAGATATGCTTCTTTTCATCATCCAACAAACGTAAGCGCAACGGTATGGACTATGTCCAAGCATGATGTACTGCTGCTTGGCTAAAAACTTTTGACCCTGTATTTATCTGGTATGTTATTTTTCCTCCTTGCAACTCTCTATTTGATGCTACCTCTGCTTCCAAATATTAGTTGATTTAGTGAACAGTCTTAAAATATTTGATGTTTTATAGAAACAAGAATTCATTCATTAAGTTCTATTTTCAAATCTATCCTTGCTGTTTCAGATAGTCTAGCGTTAATTAGGTGAGACGTTTAAAGAGAGGTGAAGGATAATAAAGACAAAAATTTTATATAGAATCTATTGTAAATGTTTTTCTTTCAGGGGCAGAACCAGGATTTGAAACTTATGAGTTTAATATTCTAATTCTTTTACGTTATTGGGTTCTAAATTAATAATTTGTGTATAATTCGATAATTTTTTAAGACAAAAACAAGGTTTGGACAAAGTTACTAGGTTCAGCCGAACCCGAATCTGAAGGACTAGTTCCGCCTCTGTTTTTCTTAAGGGGTGTACAAAAGTTTTATAAGATAGATAATACGGACAAAAGAAAGTATTAAGTAATTGGCTTGCACCGAAGGGTGTAGCCTAGTGGTCAATAAAGTGGGTGGAGAATCATGATGTCTCAGGTTCAAATCCTAGTAGAAATTAATACACTAGGTTAATTATTGTCTAAGCCTTGTGGATAGAGTTATCCGGTACCGGTGTTGGTCAAAGGTAGCTAGTACCCGGTGAATTTATCGAGGTGTGTGCAAGATAGTACGGCTCAACCATTATTAAAAAAAAAAAAGTATTCAGTAACCAGCTGGTGATTCTTAGATCAAAGTTTTCATGGCACTGATCCAGCAGTTTCCGTGGATAGTTCTTATCTTTACATAGATACACATTTTCTGTCCATTAATTATTCTCAATTCTTGTCCTTTGATTTCCTCAGCTAATAAATGTACATGGTGCACTAGACATGTTGCTGCGTAAATTACAATAATAAAATGTTGGGTTGTAAGGGAACCCCTCACATGCCTTGTTATCCGTTATACAGGGAAAATTGAGCTGTGATTTGGCTGGAAGAGAGCTGCCATTCTTGTTGAAATCCTCGATTGCCACAAAATCATCAGTTTTTTTGGGGTTGTTCCAGATATGCTTCTAATCCTTAATTACCACATGTTTCTTTGTCCTTTTAGTTTCAATTTCTGTAATTCTTTCAGCTTCTTTGTTATATCTGCAACATCAACAACAGTCCCAAACAAGTTAGGGACTATCTGTAATTTTACGTTTATGTTCTAAAATCAGCTGTAAAAATCGATCTCACACGGAAGTGAAGAGGGAGAAATTATCTGTTGTCCACTTGCCTTAATGTTAATGAATTATGAGTTTACTTCTGATCGAATCTATTATCATCATTATTGGATTATTATATAACTATACTCATTGTTTATCATTCGTTTCAGACTAATCAATTGTGATTATCCAGTTGGGAATCTCAGAGCTCGGACTAATCAATTCTTAAAGAAAGAGATTAAACTAAGCTAGAACGGTAAAACCTACGGAAGTTGTCAAAGCTCCCTTAAGACTGGTGCCAACAACAGGCAACAACAATAATTAAGATACAATGTGATGGATGAAAAATACTATTACATTACTATTGATTTGTAACACTCTCGACAAATCCTATATTAAGAGAAGTAGTGGGTATATAAAATAGCAAGTCTTAGAGCTTAAGGCGTGCTTTAAAGCCTTATTAATGCAGATGTCTTCTACTACAACTTCAGTGGTACAAAAATAATTGAAGAATTAACCCAAAACTTCGACGACATGACTAATGTGTCAATTATTCAAATGGTCACTCAAATTATTTGTTAAAGTCACTTTTCTTTTGTTTGTAACAACTAAGTCACTTAAATATGCCTAGAGCACTCAAAAGATCACTCAACTAGATTTTCCAAATTTTTTTTTTTCAAATACCTAACCCTCTAACTTATCAAAAAAATAACTTTTAAATGTTATAATTTTTTTATCTTGTTAATGACTTACCTATAGAATAGATATATTTTATTTATAAAATAAAAAATAAAAAATTAGTTTTCAGTTCATATAATGACGATATAATAATATAATGGCAAAATACCTTAGTACCCCCCTAAACTATTTGAGAATTATTACTTTCCTCCCTAAACTATCTCTGGTTCGAATTACCCCCCTCAACTTGGCCTTTTGAGAATAATTACCCCCCTAAATGCTTATGTGGCAAAAAGTGTGGGTACACTCACCTGCCATGTAGATTTTTCTGTCACAGCTATTCTATTTAGGGAAAAGGTCCAAATATACCCCCGTACTTTGCGAAAATGGTCAATTATACCCCTCGTTACAAGTTTGGCTCATATCCAACCTTGCCGTTACATTATTGGCCCGGATACTCCCCTAAACTTTAAACGGAGCAAAATACCCCCTGAACTTTACGATAAAGTCTATATATAACCCTCATTTTTTTAACAAAATATTTTTGTAAAAACTAGATATTTTGTTAATTTTTTTTTCCTGTTTTTACAACAAAACTTTAAAAACACTGAAAAACGAAGAAAAAATATTTTTCAAAAGCGAAAAATAATTTGTTGAAATATTTTATTCAGTTTTTAAAAAACAAAAATATTTTGTTAAAAACTGAAAATATTCTAATTCCTCGGTTTTTATATTTTTTTTCCAGTTTTTACAAAAAAAATAATTTTTGCAATTTGTTTAAAGTTTCACAAAAAGAAATGTCCTTTTCTTTTGGAAATGTTCTAATTTCTAGTTGTAAAACTTAAAAAAAATTGCAAAAATTTACAAGGGAAAATGAAATAAAGAGTGCAAAGTTGCGCTAACCATAGAGAGAGTTGCCGAACCAGCACCAGCTTTTGCCTGAAAAAATGAGCACCGTGTCCATTCAGCAAAAGATGAATTCCACTAATGGGGTTAGCTTAGTCAGTAATTTGTGGTGTTATGACAGCAAAATAAACCATGACCGAAATCATCCAGAAATTTTCCTTGTTTACAAAAGGAGAGTAGCAAGGAAAATGCTGGACACGCTAGCACTGCATATTAGATGTGGAAGATGTGGAAGATAAGGACTGTCATTTTTGCAATTTTTTTTTAAGTTTTACAAAAAGAAATTAGAACATTTCCAAAAGAAAAGGACATTTCTTTTTGTGAAACTTTAAACAAATTGCAAAAATTATTTTTTTTTAAAAACTGGAAAAAAATATAAAAACCGAGGAATTAGAATATTTTCAGTTTTTAACAAAATATTTTTGTTTTTTAAAAATTGAATAAAATATTTCAACAAATTATTTTTCGCTTTTGAAAAATATTTTTTCTTCGTTTTTCAGTGTTTTTAAAGTTTTGTTGTAAAAACAGAAAAAAAAAATTAACAAAATATCTAGTTTTTACAAAAATATTTTGTTAAAAAAATGAGGGTTATATATAGACTTTATCGTAAAGTTCAGGGGGTATTTTGCTCCGTTTAAAGTTTAGGGGGGTATCCGGGCCAATAATGTAACAACAAGGTTGGATATGAGCCAAACTTGTAACGAGGGGTATAATTGACCATTTTCGCAAAGTACAGGGGTATATTTGGACCTTAACCCTATTATATATGATTAAATACTTTTTATTTTTTAATTTATAAATAAAAATTATTTACTATATAGGTAAGTCCATCATATAAATTAAAAAAATAATATCAAAAAGTTAAAAAATAAAATAAAAAGAAGATAAATGCTTATAAATTAAAGCGTAAAATAGGTACTTGGCAATCTAAAATTTGAAAAATCAGGTTGAGTGACCTTTTGAGTGTTATAGGTATAGTTAAGTGATTTTGTTATTACATGATCTTCGGCTATAATTCTCTATTTTAGTACATTATTTACCTTACACTTTAAGTGCTTTAATGTTAAATTATATTATATTCGTACTCAATTGAATTTATTTTATCTGTAAGTATGTTGAAAACGAAATTGGGAACAAAGTAGAGATTTTATGTGTATTTTATACACTACAAAAATGAAGTTGTGATGATTTAATTAGGGGACGAAAGAAGAAAGGCAAGAAAAGTGAATAGAAACGAGAATAGAAAGTTAGGCAGCAAATGGCTAATTGAAATAGCATCAGAACGAAATCAGGCGTAGCAAGCTTTCTACCTCGCGCTAGAGCTTGCGTCGCCAGGCCTAACGCGAGGTGGAGCGTGTGTTGTGCCTTGCGATGTGAGGTTTGTGGCGAGTATGTTTCGGGGTTTAAAATCTATTTTGTTTCCTATTTGGTTTTGGACTTATTTTTTTGTTTGGACCTTTTTCCTATACATATAAGTAGTCATTAAACATCAATTTTTAGTGGAGATAGAGATGGGACAAAAGAGACCGACATTAGACTGGGGATTCGGCCTAGGAGCAAGGCGGAGAATTTTTCTATGAGTTTCACTCCTTTCTTCCTATTTCCATTATTAGTTATGAATTCTAGTATTGTAGTTATGCATACTATTATGAGTAGCAAATTTGTTATCTAGGGTGTTGATGAAACCTATTAGAGGATGATTTTTACGTTACGCGAAAAAAACTAAGTGTCAACCAAACGGTATAGAGAACCGGATTATCTATCAGTTGCCACTATAAGCAACACACTGTCAGTATAGGGAATGAGGTTCTCTATTTGTTTCTATAGTAAATCGGCAGTAAATAAAGAACACAGGGGAATTTTATGTGGAAAACTCCGAACTCAACAAGATTAAAAATCACGACCAACCCTTGTAGATTTCAACTTCACTACTGAACAATCTTTAGACTACAACCTATTGTAACCTAGGAATTAACCTCTTAATCCCTCACTAACTTGTAAGTACACTATTACAAGCCACTTGTAATAACTCTATTACAAAGACTTAATCACTCATTAACTTGTAACAACACTATTACAAGCCACTTTGTAATAGCTCTATTACAAAGACTTCACAACTTGACTAACTGTAGCCAAGACACAAACACATGGGTTTATGATTTACAAAGGGTTTCCTACACAATACTTCTAACTAAGATAAGTAGGAGTTACAAATGAAGAACAAATAACAAAGACGCAACAAACCTAAGGACTTAAGATATCTTCAATCCTTTGATATGGTCCTTGAGATTACAACAGCTTTGTGCTTGAGAGAGGCTGTGTCGAGCACTAGAGAGAATATTTTCTTTTGATTTTGCAAGTGTCCAAGAGATTGTATTTTACCTCCTTGTTGTGAATAATACATTTGTGATCACATACAATGATATAAGCAAGGTAGGTAAAAAGCTTTCTGCAGAAAGGTGACTGCTGCATTGTTCTTGCACTGTAGCGTGTGCAGGCAGCACTTTTCAGCTGGAGAGTTGACTTCATACAGTCACCTCGGGAACCGGTAGGGACTTGTTCCCTCAGCTGTTCCTTCGACTTTGAAGAGTTGAGCCATATCCCAATCTGGATCCCAAATTGGAACATAACGATCTTAAAGTTTTGAGAATGTTTGAAGCTGTTGAGTTGACTTTACAACGACCATGGGAGCCGATCCATATGTGTTCCCTCTGTTGTTCTCTTATCTGATTTCATTGAGAATTGAACTAGATATCTGACTGGTTACCCTGAACGCAAGAGAACTAATTGTATCAGGTTTCTTATCTGTTCCTCTCATGAAATTTGTCAAATCATCAAAACAAAAGATGCATACTGTATCAATTTCCCTTTTTTGATGATGACAAACTTAGAATTGATATTCCTCCTGAGAACCAGATCTCCACATTGTTCCCCCCTGAGAATCAGCCATATTTCCCATGAGAACCAGACCAAAAGAATTGATTACAACTGGCTTTTCAAGATTCTTTGGCAAATCATCAAAACACAAGATACCATAACTTATCAATTTCTTCCCTTTTGATGACGACAAACCCCAAATTGATATTTCCCCTGAGAATCAGATTTCTTACATGTACTGATCTATTTGGTCCGTACTTGGTTCCTTGAGAACGTTTGGCAAATCATCAAAACATGAAACATCATAACTTAGAGCAATTTTCACCTTTTTGATGATGACAAACCCAAAATTGATGTTCCCCTTGAGAACCAGATTCCTCATATGTTCCCTTGCTGATCAGACCTATAATCAACATATTATCAGCAACATTCCCCCTGCGAAACAGATCTACCTTTCATGCACAACACAACATATCAATTCGATTATGTTCCTCCCCTGTTGACACGTATGTAACTTTCCCTTTTTGGCATCATTGAAAAGAATAACAAAAGAAGCACAACCTAAAAGAAGTTCAACAACATTAACTCATGCCACTTGGGCAACATAACATAAATAATAACAGGAACAACAAGTGAATGTCATTGCACAAAATCGAGTTATTGCACATAGTAGAGTAATTATAACAAAAGAATAGTAGTTTAAACAATACAGAATATGAAAATTTAAACAACTAAGTACCAATGTCATCAAATATAGGGATCATAAAAAGATAGGAATTCGAGGGAATATGAAAGGATTGAAAGACATGGATCACTGACTAGGAATAAAAGTAAGGGGCTAAGGCCTTGATGATCTTGTCCATTTGTTCATTCACTCTCATTTGATCAATGATCATCTGCTCTCTCACAGTTTCTCCACATGTTTCCTCAATCTTTTATTCTCACCCTTCAACTTAGTATTCTATTCTGCCAAGGGTCCGCGAGGACCTGGTTCTCAAGCTATCTGAGTAGGCTGAACAATCAATTAGATCACCAAGAATTTCCCCAAGCTTCTTCTCATCAAGAACAAACTCAGTCTCATGCACATATAGCATTAGAGTTTCACATAAAACATAGAAATTTTACCTCTTCTTCATAAATGTAGGGACATGGAGGAACAAATAGGTGATTCTATTTTTGGAAATCAACAATGTTAAGAAGTTCCTCCATTTTTCAGCAATATCAAAGTCAACACTCTACCTAACAACACTTTTTGACACTTCAGAGTCTTCTACCTCTCCAAACCTGATGAATCAACCTTTTTCTTATGTAAGGAACCAAGTTCCTCACTTACAATACCCTTTCTATCCTTGAGCAGCCATGTCTCCCCCTACTTCTTCTCAATATGTCTACCCTTATCATCTTCTGCATCTTTCTCAGCCAAATTTCTTTTCTCCCAAACTTTTTTTTACACATCATTAACTTTTACACAATCACATCAGTAGGTCACACTGTGAGCACGTGATTTTTCATCAACCCTTTTTACTAGATCAAGAGTTCGTTTAAACACAAAACTCAAAAAGAAAAAGATCATTATTAAAATTGATTTCCTGAGAAGGACTTGAGGTATTAGGTCCCTCATTCAGCTTTCAAATTTACCAATTTCTCCAACCTTCAAGACTTCCACAAATTCAGAAACAATTTTAGCCTTACGCTCTAGAATATTAGATCTACCATGTTCTCTTTTAGTTAAACTTCCATAAAAATCTAACAAAGACTTCTCGGGGTTTTGATTCAAATGGAGTTAGGATTTTGGAAAGTGATAAGAGTTGGGTTCACTTCTGGCATATTTAGAGGGAAGAAATCTTTTTGAGACGTGGTTGATTTTAGTTTTGAAGAAAAGAATCGGTTTTAGTTAGGTGTAAGATAAAGAAATGACTTTTTAGGGGAACAAGTTAGTTCAGAAAAGGTTTAACATTTTGGACTTCAAAAGTTAGGAGAGATAAAGACGAGAAAAATTAATAACATGACACTTCAGCAACATAGAAAGGCATATAAGTATTGAAGAGACCACTAACCCGAGTCGCAGGACCAGGTTCCTTGACAGTTTTTGAAAATCTGAGCAAAGACTTCTAAAAGTGCAATGTCACGCTTACTTGTTTTTGTCTTGAAACTGCCATATGTGTATACTTGTAATAGTATAGATTTGATTTAGATGTCGCCGAAAAGTACTTTTTAGCATTATACCTTTCCTTCTTAACGTAGCGAATTATCGAAGGACTAGATCCCTCTATTAAGCTTGATCAACCCTAACTCCAGATGATTTCTTTTAAAGTGTTCACTACTCAGCGCACTTGGTGAAGATGTCTACTACATGGTCCTCCACTTTCCAGCACTTCATACAAATAAGAGATTTTTATACATTATCCCTTAGAAATTGATGTCGCACATCAATATGTTTTTTCCTCTTATGTTGTACCGGGTTCAAGCTATAAATACACCAAAGTCTTCAAGATGTTTCTTGATCTATACTAGTTGAGCACAACAAGAATCAGCAACCACGTATTCAGCTTCAGCATTAGGAAGAGCCACACATTTTGTTTTTTTGTACCCCATTAGATCAAGCATGACCTTAAAAAATGCACCGTTCCAGATGTATTACTTCTATCCACCAGATATTCTATATAACCAACATCACCATATCCAAACAAGTCAAAGTTATCTCCCGAGGGATAGTAGAGAACCATGTCCTGCATCCCTTTAAGATATATTAGGATTCTCTTGGCAGCTTTTAGATGAGATTCCTTTGGATTGGATTGAAACCCGGTACAAAGACCAACACTAAAAACAATATTTGGTCTGCTACAGAAGTGACCCTATGATACCTCTATACATGGTCTGATTTATATGGGAGCCAGGTTTATCCATGTCTAGGCGAGTAGCTGTGGCGATGGGAGTGTCAATGATTTTTGATGTATCCATGTCAAATCTCTTCAGCATCTTCTTGATGTACTTCTGTTGTCTTATCATTGTCCCTTCGGAGTTTGCTTCACTTGTAAATCTAAGAAGAAATTCAGTTCTATCATACTCATTTTTATCTCATTCCCATAAGTTTTGCAGATTCTACACATAGAGAGTCAATTGTTGTTCCAAAGATAATGCCATCAACATAGATCTACATAATGAGCAGGTTCCTTTTTCGTTTCTTTAGAAAGAGAGTGTTGTCAATTTCCCACTTGTAAAGCCATTTCTAAAAGGAATTATGACAACCTTTCACACCAAGCACGGGGAGCCTGGCTCCTATAACATTTTTGCCAGCAGGTCATGGAACCAGGTTCCACACACTGTTCCTCTCAAATTGATGGAGTTCTTCTTGCATAGCTGTAATCCAGTCTGCATCTTTCAATGCTTCCTTGATATTCTTGGGCTTTATTTATGAAAGAAAGGTTGAGAAGGCAAGAGAGTTTCTTGTCTTTGATCTAGTTTGAATTCCTGAATCAAGAGGAGTGATTATGTTTTGAAGAGGGTGTGAGCTCTTGTGTATCCAGTTGGACACCTGAATCTTATTAAGAGAGGATCCAGGTTCTTCTAGATTTGATCCGTGTGTTTTGTTCCTCACCTAAGCAGTTGGAGTTACATGTACAACATCCACACCTTTGTTTTCTGCTTCATATATTGTGATTGAGGGACCAGGTCGCTCGTATCCGCTCACTTATCTTTGCACGAAAACTCTTCATGTTTCCGCGCAAAGAGGGGCAGCTGTGAGCACGTGATTTTTGCCCTACATGAGATTTACTCCCAAAAATTCAAAATAAAATTGTTTTTGTATCGTTGTAATATCTGTGGATTTTTGTGTTAATTTTCTTATTATTTGTATCCTTTGTGTATGCATGTTTGACTGTTTAAATTAAGAAAAATACAAAAATATATTGCGTTTGCATTCTTAGGTTTTAATTTACGATTGAAAGTAATCAAGTTTATTTGACAAAAATAGAAAATCACAAAAAATATGTATTTTTGTATTTTTAGCATTTAATGTCCCAATTGTGTGATTTTTAGTTTAATTTAATTATAATAAGAACTTAATTAGTATTCTTATAAAACTAATTTGATTTTTGTAATGTATTTTAGAGTTTTTGGGTTTTAATAAATTAGGAATTAAAAAGAAAATAAAAGAAAAGAAAAAAAATCAAATAAAAGAGAAGGAAATCGAAATGGGGCTTAGTGTATTTTAATCTTCAAGCCCAACTTAACTGCACCCAAATTCCATAACCCAAAACCCATCAGAAATATGCCCAATACCCGTCGGCCCAGCCCCGTTTTGTTTGACAAATCAATCACAGCCGTTGGATATTTTAATCTAACGGCTGAGATTGATTATCGCATTTTTAATATACCAAAATGCCATACCCCCCCCCCAAACTCCCACGCGTGCCTTCATTCTCCCACACCCCTTTCATCGTCTCTCATCAGAGACGAAATAAAACGCCCTAGCCGCCGTGAGCCACCGTTGCTCCGCCTGCCGGAAATCGCCTCACGGCGGTTCCGGTAGGCCAACGGCCACCATTTTAACACCAAATCTTCCCCTCACCTCCCCCATTACGAATCCAGCCTTCCCTTACCTCGAATCATTCCGGAAATCTTCGAATCTTCATTTGAAGATTCGAGTCAAACTCGAACCCACACCAAACCACCCCAACCTCGCACCATAGCATCCCTAGGCCTCCCTCATACCCCTCCCAGCCTTAGCTTGGTTCGAATCAAGCCCGAACTACTCAAACCCCAAATCCGAGCCTCAAGAACCCTAGCTTTAAAAATTAGGGATTGTGTTCGAGTCGGCGGCACTGGAAGGCAACGAACTCTAATTGGAGTGTTTTTCGTTTGAAAAACACTTCAATTAGACTCCGTTTACTTCAAAAGGTGCAGAATTAAATCCATTGGAGCCGGGTCCGTCTCATTTCAATTTCTGTTTCGGAGGTATTCTATTCTTCTCTTTCTGTATTGTTGATATGCTCATTACATTAGTGTAGTGTTCATTTATCTAATTTTATGTTAATTTCAATTTTTTTTCTCTTCTTCTCCAATCCGACCTTTATTTGGTCAAACTTTTCTGTTATTTTTGTTAAATTGTATGCGATATTGAGTGTCGTCGTTTAATTTCGTAGACTTTACTATACCAGACAATATTAGCACTGTTGAAATGGATTGTTGACCCCGAGTCTGCCCGTAAGATATAGTTGGAGATGTCGATTAGTCGTTATCGATCGTATAGGTCGTAGTTGTTTAAACGAATATCGTCGCAGGCTCGATTGTTAACATGTTGGCAGAAATGCCATTAGAATTGCCTAGTTACATCCGAACCTTTACTTGGTTTGATAATTGTGAGTAATCGTTTAATTTTGAATTAAGGATATCTTGGTTATAGCTGCTTATAGTCAGGAATTAGGTTAGCTAGTAGAGTGCAATGCACCTAAGGATAGTTAAATGGAACCTGCTGTTACAGCAGGGTTTCCTATTAAATGCCCTGCACTTATCAATTTAATATTACACCCATGCTTAGACATAGTGTAGTGGTAAAAACAGAGGGATGGGTTCAGCAGAGAGAGGGATGGGCAGAGGTGATTATTTTGGGCTGGTCTTTGGCTCTTAGGAGTTGGTTTTAACTATAAGTATAGGGAGAGTTCATTAGAGGAGGGAGAGCTGAAAAATACAGTGATAGAGGGGATTCACACAAGATGGAGATAGGGACAGGGATACACAGACACACATACAAAAAGATATAGAGAGATACATTTGAGAGTCTTCTAAAAACAGAGATATAGGCATTGATACCTGGAAAAACAGAATATACACAGAGAGAGCTAGGAAGGAGGAGAGAACACTGGAGATAGGATTCACAACCTAGATATCTAGATACACTCATAAAACACATTGGTATTGACTGCTTACTGGTGGCTCTTGCTTTGGCTTCTTGTTCTTCTGTCACTACTGTTATTTGTGAGGTTGTGGTAGTCGTGTTTGGTTGCGATTGTTCTGTTGGTGCTGTTGTTCTTGTGCTGTTTGCTGTTGTTGTTACTGCTGGTCGTGGTTCTTTTACTGGTTGTTACTTGGTGTGACTGTTTGGGTTCTGCTACAATTGGCCCTGGGTTATCGACTGTTTTGAACTGCATTTGGATTGTGTTGTTGGTGCACGCTTGCATTGTTGTTGCTGTTGTCCATTGTTACTGCTGACTCTGTCTTTGCTTCACTGTTTTCAAATTTTCCAGGTATACTCTACCCCTTGGCAATAGGAAGTGCGACAATTGCACCTATACTGTTTTGCAGAATCGAGTGATGCTAGTTTTACAATATTATGCCTTTGTTTTCATTTGATATCTGTAATGTTGAAGAGATAGACTCATCATAAATGAACTTGCATTTGATATTAGATAAGATAGTTCAAACTCAACGCTTGTTAATACTGGACTATGAATAATACTGTTTCAGGTGTAAATTGTCACGTTGAAAATTGGGTAATGAGCAGTTAATAGTAGAAGCTTTATGTTATTGCTTGACCGTACAGTAAATTTAGTTGTTTAATGTTTAGTAGTTATAGTGTTAATTTTAGTTTCTGCCTATGCCATTGAGGTTGATATTAGAGTCACACTTAGGAATGAATTCACAAACTAACAACTCCGTCTCAATCCCTTTTATAAGATAATTAATGGTTGGTTTAAATTAATGTTGATAAGATAAGAAGTAGTTTATGCGATGGAGATTCACGTTAAATAGAAGCGAATGTCATTAATACTTAGGCAGATTTACATTCAGAAAAGGACGAATTAATTACTACTTAGGATCCGTAAGTATCTACCTAATCATGTTATGAAAATTGGAGTTTGAAGAACAACATACGAAAGGTTGGTATACGGATGGGATTTAAGTCAAGTTCGTTCGACCTCTTTTATATTGGGCTCATTTGAAGTCCAAAGCTTGAATCTCATTTAAATACAAATTGAAACAGCCTCCCTTCAAAATAAATTAGGACCTTCGTTCATTTGTAGAGACCGCTTAAATAAAAAATCATAGTCATGTTAGGTTCGACCTTGAATAAAAAATGAGACGAGCCTCGCCGCACAAAATATATAATTGCGGGGCCCTCAAATAAGTGTCATGAGAACTTAGACTTGGAAGGACTGTTTAGCGAATTTCATGGTCTTTTCCCAAAGTTAAACAGACGATAGACTCTTTAGGCACGATTTGAAATAAAATTATTTTCCTAAATACGGGTGTGCATTTATGTGACCCAAATCTCACTCTCGGCGAAACTGAAATACATTAAAGTCGCAGGCGTACTGGTTGCGGTGTGGCTCGAAATGTGTTTTCGTGACGTCGCAATTCTTCTAAGAATTAAAACGGAACATAAGAGCACACAAATAAAATATATAAAGAAATCAGATAGAAACAAAAATTGCAGTTGAGCGACCGTGCTAAAACCACGGAATCCGGGAGTGCCTAACACCTTCTCCCGGGTTAACAGAATTCCTTATCCAGGTTTCTAGTTTCGCAGACTGTAATACAGAGTCATAAATTTCCTCGGTTCGGGATTAAACCGGTGACTTGGGACACCATTATTTTCCCAAGTGGCGACTCTGAATTAATTAAATAAATCCCGTTTCGATTGTCCTTTAATTGGAAAAACTCCTTCGTGCCCTCGCGGGTGCGTAAAAAGGAGGTGTGACAACTCTGGCGACTCTGCTGGGGATGATAACCTCTGAACTTCGGTTCAGGGTCTAAGAATTCGAGCTCAGTTAAATTGTTGTTTTGTCTATATCCGATTTTATTACATGTTTAATTAATGTGCTACATGTCTACCGCTTTGATACTAGTTGCACTGTATATACAAATTGCTATATGTTTACCGCTTGATATTGCGTGAACTGCGTACAAAACTGTGCCGAAAACCCGTCTCTTCTTACCCCCGGAGATGTGCTTACTGGTTGAGACTCCCCTTTCTGTTAGTGTCAATACCAAAATAAGAAAAGAGGCAGGATAAGTTACAAAGCCGGACGATCCCGCGGGTCCCCGTACGTAGCTCCCTCCTCAAATCCGAGTTGTCTGCTCGGGTACACGGTCTAGTACCATTGAAAAGCATCAGGATATTGAGCCTAGATTTAGGACGTTTATTTGCATCATATCTGACTTAGGGGATTCAACACAGGGGTTGGGTCCGTCTAGGACAGGTGACCCGGTAATCAAAGACCGAGCATATTATATGTTACATTTATTTGTCTTGTATTATTATGCTGGTTGGTTAAATTCCTGAAAACAAAAGAAAGAAATTTGGAACAGAAAAGTATTGAAATATTGGCAAAACTTAGTCGAAAATTTGAAAAGAAAAGTTTGAAAAATAGGTAGAGCAATTTTGTTGAAATAATTGGTCATAAAATAATTTGACCGAACTACGCAGGTTTGATTCTCGCCATTAGGTGGGATACGTAGGCAACCCTCATCGGGTCCAACCACCCCTTTAAAAAAAAAAAAAAAAATGTCGAAGTTTTAGTTTTCAATAAAATCAAAGTGATGCCATTTTTGAAAATAGCCGAATGTTCCGAAAGGACACCAGAAGGCTGGTTTTTGCAAAAATAGCCACTTTGAATAATTTTTAATAATTTGCGGGCACAACCTTGAAATATTCCTTGTGGAAATGTTGCAAGGCCATAGCCGCAAAATCAAGTCCGGGTTCACACCCCTTTTGCAAAAAAATAAAAAAATAAAAAATAAAAAAAAATAATTTTTTTTTGATTTTGTGATAAATAAGTCGGGTGACGCTATTCTTGCTTAAAATAAGCCGAATGTCCCTCAAAAGGACGCCGGAAGGCTGTTTTTGCAAGAATAGCCACTTCGAGTCATTTGTAAATAATTTTGGACACAACCTTGAAATGTTCCCTCGCGAAAATGTTGAAAGGCTGTATCCGCAAAAATCAAGTTTTGAGTCATCACTCAACTTTACAAAAATAATCACTTTATCAAATAAGCCATTACATGGCCGGTCTTTGCATAAATAGCCACTTTTGGCATTTGAACTTCTTCAGTCTTGTATTGGCCTGTGTCGGTGCTGAACGATGCCCCACAGGCCCCAGGATAAAAATTTTGAAATAAAGTTTTGCAGAAAGAGCCACATTCTCTAAATAAGCCATTACATGGCCAATTTTGTAAAAAATAGTCACAATTGACATCAAAAATTCTCAATCTTTTGTTGGCCTATGGCGATGCCGAACGATGCCCCATGAGCCCCAGGATGAGAAAATTTTCAAGTTTATTTTCTTAAGTAAAATTTTGCAAAAATAGCCATTTTGCCAAATAAGCCATTACATGGCCAATAGTTATAATTGACGTTAAAACTATTCTGATTCTTGTAGAAATCTCTGACGCAAGGTGCGAAAGTTTTTTCATGAGAGTTTGTAGTTGGAGTGAGCTTTTACATTTTTTCTTCAAAAAAGAAAACAAAAAAAAAATCAAAATCAAATAAATATCTCTTTACTTCTTGCATTAATTTGCAAGAACTACGCTCGGTCTGATTCATGCGGGGTCATGATACGTAGGCAATCTCCATAAGATTCGACCACAACTGTATATGTATATATATAAAAAAAAGGAAAAAAAAAGAAAAAGAAAGAAAAAAATGAAAGTTAATAACAAGAGAGGTTTTCAAGGATAATGGAAAAAGAAAAGCTGGAGTGATGCATGTAGCGAATACATATATGGTTAACTGACTAGGTGCACTACATCCAATGTGTGGTAACATATCTATTAAACTCTGTGAACTTACAAGTTTGTTGCAATTTCAGAAAGTTTAGCGGTTGGCTTGACAGAATATTCTGGCCAATCACCATTACCATACTAGATCAAAAGGGCCAATTCTAGCAAGCATGTCTAGTTCCAGCAAGAGTCTCGATGGAGAGAAAACAGAGATACAGATAATGAAAGATGAGGTGGACCGGTTAAGACAGCAAATAACAGAGATGCACCTAGCCTGGGCTAGGGGACAGTCACCACCAAACCTTCCTACTCTTACACCAGCTCCAGAGCGTCCGCCTATTGGTCCCTCGACAATTGCACCGATCTATCCATATTATCAAGGGGAAAACCCTTATACATCCCAGGTTCCACCATAGACAAAATACTCCTCCTCCGGTCACCCCTGTTTTCGTGGCACCTCCACCTGCTACTTTACAGAAGTCGTCCGGTGAACCGCTTTTCCAAATACATGACAATCATTGTTATGATCCCGATCCTACCATTAAGGCTCCCGAACCGCATTCACACACCCTCACTGGGATAACCCGGCAGAACCGGAAAAGCACTTCAAAAGTTTGGAGCACGAGGAAGTTATTCGAAAAGTCAAAAGCCTGGAGCAATCCTTCAGGAATATGCATGGTTTAGGCAACCAAGTCAGCGTTGCTTTCAAAGATCTGTGCCCATTTCCAGATGTCCAGTTGCTCGCCGGGTTCAAAATGCCCAAGTTTGATCTATACGAGGGGCATGGTGACCCAGTAGCCCATCTCCGAGGTTTCTGCAGCAAAATGTGAGGAGCCGAAGGGCGAGATGAAATTCTGATAGCTTACTTCGGTCAGAGCTTGGGAGGGTCTGCACTAGAGTGGTACACCAGGCAGGATCCCAGCAGATGGTTTACATGGGATGACCTGGCCCAAGCATTCATCGGCCAGTTTCAATATAATCTTGAAATAATCCCCGATCGCTTATCATTGCTAAAGCTAGAGAAGAAACCCGCCGAAAGCTTCAGAGAATTTGGGTTCCGCTGGAGGGAACAGGCAGCAAGGGTAGATCCACCGATGAGAGAGACCGAGATGGTAGATTACTTCTTGCAGACACCGGAGCCAACCTACTTTAGTCACCTGGTGACATCAGTTGGTAAATCTTTCAACGAGGTGGTCAAAATGGGCGGAATGATAGAAGAGGGACTTAAGTCCAATAAGATATTGAGCTATTCCGCGTTGAAAGCAACAACTCAAGCTATTCAGAATGGCACAGGGGTTGCATTCGGGAAGAAGAGAAAAGAAGAAGTTGCAACAGTAGAGGAGGGTACTTGGTCCAGATCGAAAGGTCCTTCACCTCACTACCAAGCCAAACCCTACTACCCAAATCACCCTAATCACCCTCCCCGGAACACATATCCGCCACCAAGGGCTTATAATAACCCTCCCGGACCAGGTTTCCGAGGGAATCATGCCTTCAGAAAGGAAAAGACGCAAAGAACCTTCACTGAGTTGGGAGAAACTTATACTGCTCTGTTCCACAAATTGAAGCAGATAGGTTTGTTGAGTCCTGTTGAGACAAGATTGCCAAATCCCCTACCCCCAAATGTGGATCGCTCAGTAAGCTGTGAGTATTGTTCAGGAGCTCCCGGACATGATACCGAGAAATGTTGGAAACTGAAACATGTAGTGCAAAATCTTATCGACACCAATAAGATCGAGGTTCACACACCAGAGGCACCCAACATTAATCAGAATCCATTGCCAGCTCACCCTTAGACCCAACATATAAGAAGTCATGCTTGGTAATCAGGAGGAGTTTCGTTGGTTTGTTTTGTTGTCATTTCTTTTGTCCGAGTTGTTTTCGGGGTGTGACCCAGATTTTGTTTTGAAGTAAAACCCTCTTATCTTTCCATTTTGATCATTGCAGTTTGCTTAGTCGTTTCAAGTTTCGTTTTAGTTTTGTATTTTGATTCGCTTATTTGTATTTGAATCATTTCGCCGTTTAGTTTTATGAAACTTTCGGTCTTTTATTACCCCAAGTCATCTTTTGTTTAGTTCTTCTATCTTTAAGTTTGTCATTTGTTCGAACGCCGACTCTAACGTGGCATCGCACATAATTTTGGCTTAATATTAAGGGTTAATCATGAAGCAATTCGAAGATAATCAGGTCGTTTTAAAAAGAAATAAAAATGATTTGAGATTATTTGGAGCCCGAATCATGTGAGACTGGGGCAGGTAAAACATGAAGAAACCCTTAAAGGAAAATTGGCCATGCTAAGACGGGGTTCGCTCGTGATATTGAAATGAAAGTGTCATCCAGCAATACTTTAAAATGATAGATGAAAGGCGAATGGACGATACGGTTATCAATCAGGGCACAAACAGAAGATGTCGTGAATATGTTGTTTGAACTTGGCATGTTTTGAAGATTGGAATGACGAAGGCATTTTGTTCAGCTATCCAAACACTTTATCCATCGTCAACCCTTTGAGCCTTAATTTAAATTCTTTCATACCCCTCCTTCGAATTAGTTGCGAAGACTAGAAACACAAGTTTGAAAAGAAAAGAAAAACAAAAGGAGATAAAGAAAAGAAAAGAAAAACAAAAGGAGATAAAGAAAAGAAAAGAAAAAGAAAAATGAATGAAGGATGAAATTTGAAAAAGAGGAATTGGGAACTACGTTTGACTTGATTCCTTAAAGAGGATACGTAGGCGCTTCACAGCTCGGTCATAGTGTAAATAAAGTAATAAAATTCCCCAAGTAAAAATCGGGGCAAAGAAAAATTGTGTTGATTATAAATAAATTTAGGTCCGAAGGTTGTAAATTTTGAACCCATAATTGATTTTGTTTTGAGCCTTCAATACCTTCTCTTTCTAGCCCTATCCAAATCCCACATTACGGTCCAGAAAGAACCTTCTGATCAGTCTTCAAAAGATGCCACGTCAGAGGAGTGAGAGAGTCCTATCAGAATATAACACTCAGATTCTCAACAGAAAAGACTCTGATTCCCAGCAGAAAGGAAATACGAGAGAGTCTTAGCAGTGACACCCCAATCCCCGGCTAAAAGTGATACAAACGAGAGAGTCTTACCGGTGAAAACCTTCACAGGCACCATAAAGCGACGAAAGCCGAGAGAAAATCAAAATGAGAGAGGCTTGAAAGTGAAAACCCTTCGGGCACTACAAGTCGAATAAAGGTGATAATCAGATGGAAATCACGAGACAGAAATCGTGAAAGGAAATTAACAACGGAGGATAGGCCATATGTGCATGTCATGACCAGTAGAGTTGGTATCCGCGTTTGATAAGTTTTTATAGTTGTTTCTGGTTAGAGAGTCAGTCCTCCCTTGTCTTCTATTTGTTGTTTCTTTTTATCTTTCTCCTTTTGTCAAAATTCTCCATCAAAGTCAGGTCTAGTCAAAACATAGTGAGAAATGACTTCAAAGCTTGCCACCAACTTTCCAATTATTATGCAAGGCAAGGAAATGCCATTGACGGCAGAGAAGTATGGTGCAAAGAAGATTATTAAACTGGGGCAGAAAATTTTCTTTTCAGTTTGAAAATTTTCTGGAAGTCAATACCCACTTGGGGAAGAAGGAAAGTTTTAAGAGAAATGGTCTTCGAACCAGTGTCATCCTCAACAACCTTCAAGAAGAGTGAAACACCAATTTTGAGGAAATGAAAATCCCCCAGCAATGCTATCTACAACAAGTTCCGAGGTGGTCGGACAACACAGAGTGGTAGAGGAAGAAAGGAAATCCCATCTTCAACAAAATAACCCCCAGCAAGTTGAGAAACACAAAACGGGGAAGGGATAAATGGAAAAACCCATCCCCAGCAGGAATATCATCTCTGGCAAATGAAATCATTCCCCAACAATGTTTTGGGAACCCCAAGCGAGGGAAAGGAGAAAAGGAAAAAAAAAAACCACCCCACAGGAGCGGCACAACCGCTCACAATGTTTTGAACTAACAAATTTTCTTTGATTTGAAACAGGGAAAGAAAGTGCTATTGATAGTAGAAAGTCATGCCACAAGGAAGAACACCAATACTGGGGCATAAAATTTTCTGCCGTTGTTGAAAATTTTCTCGGAGAAACGAGGAAGGCAATTCAAGATGACATGTCATGTTTGTCCACCTTCAAATAGGATGTTTCAGGTTTGTCCACCTTCGAACAGGACGTCTCAGGTTTGCTCACTTTCATACATGGATACAATGGGAGTATTCGCCCTCGAATAGAATACGATGGGAGTATTCGCCCTCGAATAGAATACGATGGGAGTATTCGCCCTCGAATAGAATACGATGGGAGTATTCGCCCTCGAATAGAGTACGATGGGAGTATTCGCCCTCGAATAGAATACGATGGGAGTATTCGCCCTCGAATAGAATACGATGGGAGTATTCGCCCTCGAATAGGATACGATGGGAGTATTCGCCCTCGAATAGAGTACGATGGGAGTATTCGCCCTCGAATAGAATACGATGGGAGTATTCGCCCTCGAATAGAATACGACGGGAGTATTCGCCCTCGAATAGAATACGATGGGAGTATTCGCCCTCGAATAGAATACGATGGGAGTATTCGCCCTCGAATAGAATACGATGGGAGTATTCGCCCTCGAATAGAATACGATGGGAGTATTCGCCCTCGAATAGAATACGATGGGAGTATTTGCCCTCAAATAGAATACGATGGGAGTATCCGCCCTCAAATAGGATACAATGGGAGTATTCGCCCTCGAATAGGATACGATGGGAGTATCCGCCCTCAAATAGGATACAATGGGAGTATTCGCCCTCGAATAGGATACAATGGGAGTATTCGCCCTCGAATAGGATACAATGGGAGTATTCGCCCTCGAATAGAATACGATGGGACTATCCGCCCTCGAATAGGATATTTTACGTTTGTTTTATTTTACATTGTCCTTTGCATATTTCATAAATTACTACCAGAATGCATTTTTTTTAATTCAAAGTTGCTACTAAAAGCAGGCGCCTACCTGTATAACAAAAGGCAAGTCTTCAGTCTTTGCATTGCAGGCCTTGAAACCAGTAACCCACCGTAAAGCAGAAGGTTACAACAAGAGATCCCGGCGCAAATTCAAGCGCATGAATCAAAGGAAATGAGGGAATGAAGGAAAATTTTCCCAACGTCATTGTCCTCAGCAGGCAAGTAAGCAGTTCTAAAGATATCCCCATCAGTCAGGAGGGAAAGCAACACGACCCAGGAAGAAAGCAATTCCGAAACAAGGAAATTTAGGAGAAATGATGGTTCAAGAGTCGAGGCAGCAAGAATAAAACGGTACAAGAAGCAAATGGAGTGGCGATTTTATTTTGAAGTAGTAGTTCCGAAACAAGGTGATTTAGGAGAAATGATGGTTCAAGAGCCGATGCAGCCAGAATAAAATGGTACAAGAAGCAAAGGAAGGCGATCTAGTTCTGAAGTTGTGGTTGAAGTCAGGGAGCCCGCCTGGAGAATGGAGTGGCGATTTTATTTTGAAGTAGTAGTTGAAGTCAGGGAGCCCGCCTGGAGAATGGAGTGGCGATTTTAGTTTTGAAGTAGTAGTTGAAGTCGGGGAGCCTGCCTGGAGAATGGAGTGGCGATTTTATTTTGAAGTATTAGTTGAAGTCAGGGAGCCCGCCTGGAGAATGGAGTGGCGATTTTATTTTGAGTAGTAGTTGAAGTCAGGGAGCCCGCCTGGAGAATGGAGTGGCGATTTTATTTTGAAGTAGTGGTTGAAGTCAGGGAGCCCGCCTGGAGAATGGAGTGGCGATCTATTTTTAATTTGGTTGAGGAAAGCGGTTGAATGTAACAGAAATCTCCGGCATGAATCCAAGTTCGTGAGCAGAGGGAGGCAACAAGGATCAGAAAAGATAGGTTCAGATTGCAAAGGAGAATAGTTCGAAGATCACAAAGAAGGAACCAATGGTCGGAGTTCGGCAATCAAGATAGACCGAAATAACAATTGGCAGAGGAGAAGAAGCATCAGAAGGAACATCAAGTCAGACAGAATAGCGAGGAACATGACAAGATCAAGTGGAAAAGATAGATAAGAATTTGCAACACTGTAACTTAGTCTAGCTTCTTATTTTTCATTTAGCACGGTGTAATAAGGAGATCGGTTGAGCAGTGGCAACAGCAGCAACAGCAACAACAGCAGTAACAGCAAGATCACAGCAATCATGGTAGTCCCAGCTACCAAAACTTCCCGAACTACATCGACCTCATTCCTGTTTAGCCCAGGATATGTAGGAGGCCTCCTGAAGTAAAGGCTCGGTCAAGATCTTTTTAGAAATACTTCACACGGAGTGCTCGAACGGGCAAAAATCGCTCGTATCCGCTCACTTATCTTTGCACGAAAACTCTTCATGTTTCCGCGCAAAGAGGGGCAGCTGTGAGCACGTGATTTTTGCCCTACATGAGATTTACTCCCAAAAATTCAAAATAAAATTGTTTTTGTATCGTTGTAATATCTGTGGATTTTTGTGTTAATTTTCTTATTATTTGTATCCTTTGTGTATGCATGTTTGATTGTTTAAATTAAGAAAAATACAAAAATATATTGCGTTTGCATTCTTAGGTTTTAATTTACGATTGAAAGTAATCAAGTTTATTTGACAAAAATAGAAAATCACAAAAAATATGTATTTTTGTATTTTTAGCATTTAATGTCCCAATTGTGTGATTTTTAGTTTAATTTAATTATAATAAGAACTTAATTAGTATTCTTATAAAACTAATTTGATTTTTGTAATGTATTTTAGAGTTTTTGGGTTTTAATAAATTAGGAATTAAAAAGAAAATAAAAGAAAAGAAAAAAAAATCAAATAAAAGAGAAGGAAATCGAAATGGGGCTTAGTGTATTTTAATCTTCAAGCCCAACTTAACTGCACCCAAATTCCATAACCCAAAACCCATCATAAATATGCCCAATACCCGTCGGCCCAGCCCCGTTTTGTTTGACAAATCAATCACAGCCGTTGAATATTTTAATCTAACGGCTGAGATTGATTATCGCATTTTTAATATACCAAAATGCCATACCCCCCCCCCCCAAACTCCCACGCGTGCCTTCATTCTCCCACACCCCTTTCATCGTCTCTCATCAGAGACGAAATAAAACGCCCTAGCCGCCGTGAGCCACCGTTGCTCCGCCTGCCGGAAATCGCCTCACGGCGGTTCCGGTAGGCCAACGGCCACCATTTTAACACCAAATCTTCCCCTCACCTCCCCCATTACGAATCCAGCCTTCCCTTACCTCGAATCATTCCGGAAATCTTCGAATCTTCATTTGAAGATTCGAGTCAAACTCGAACCCACACCAAACCACCCCAACCTCGCACCATAGCATCCCTAGGCCTCCCTCATACCCCTCCCAGCCTTAGCTTGGTTCGAATCAAGCCCGAACTACTCAAACCCCAAATCCGAGCCTCAAGAACCCTAGCTTTAAAAATTAGGGATTGTGTTCGAGTCGGCGGCACTGGAAGGCAACAGACTCTAATTGGAGTGTTTTTCGTTTGAAAAACACTTCAATTAGACTCCGTTTACTTCAAAAGGTGCAGAATTGAATCCTTTGGAGCCGGATCCGTCTGATTTCAATTTCTTTTTTTTCGGAGGTATTCCATTCTTCTCTTTCTGTATTGTTGATATGCTCATTACATTGGCGTAGTGTTCATTTATCTAATTTTATGTTAATTTCAATTTTTTTTCTCTTCTTCTCCAATCCGACCTTTATTTGGTCAAACTTTTCTGTTATTTTTGTTAAATTGTATGCGATATTGAGTGTCGTCGTTTAATTTCGTAGACTTTACTATACCAGACAATATTAGCATTGTTGAAATGGATTGTTGACCCCGAGTCTGCCCGTAAGATATAGTTGGAGATGTCGATTAGTCGTTATCGATCGTATAGATCGTAGTTGTTTAAACGAATATCGTCGCAGGCTCGATTGTTAACATGTTGGCAGAAATGCCATTAGAATTGCCTAGTTACATCCGAACCTTTACTTGGTTTGATAATTGTGAGTAATCGTTTAATTTTGAATTAAGGATATCTTGGTTATAGCTGCTTATAGTCAGGAATTAGGTTAGCTAGTAGAGTGCAATGCACCTAAGGATAGCTAAATGGAACCTGCTGTTACAGCAGGGTTTCCTATTAAATGCCCTGCACTTATCAATTTAATATTAACACCCATGCTTAGACATAGTGTAGTGGTAAAAACAGAGGGATGGGTTCAGCAGAGAGAGGGATGGGCAGAGGTGATTATTTTGGGCTGGTCTTTGGCTCTTAGGAGTTGGTTTTAACTATAAGTATAGGGAGAGTTCATTAGAGGAGGGAGAGCTGAAAAATACAGTGATAGAGGGGATTCACACATTGAGAAAAACAGACACACACATACACACATACAAAAAGATATAGAGAGATACATTTGAGAGTCTTCTAAAAACAGAGATATAGGCATTGATACCTGGAAAAACAGAATATACACAGAGAGAGCTAGGAAGGAGGAGAGAACACTGGAGATAGGATTCACAACCTAGATATCTAGATACACTCATAAAACACATTGGTATTGACTGCTTACTGGTGGCTCTTGCTTTGGCTTCTTGTTCTTCTGTCACTACTGTTATTTGTGAGGCTGTGGTAGTCGTGTTTGGTTGCGATTGTTCTGTTGGTGCTGTTGTTCTTGTGCTGTTTGCTGTTGTTGTTACTGCTGGTCGTGGTTCTTTTACTGGTTGTTACTTGGTGTGACTGTTTGGGTTCTGTTACAATTGGCCCTGGGTTATCGACTGTTTTGAACTGCATTTGGATTGTGTTGTTGGTGCACGCTTGCATTGCTGTTGCTGTTGTCCATTGTTACTGCTGACTCTGTCTTTGCTTCACTGTTTTCAAATTTTCCAGGTATACTCTACCCCTTGGCAATAGGAAGTGCGACAATTGCACCTATACTGTTTTGCAGAATCGAGTGATGCTAGTTTTACAATATTATGCCTTTGTTTTCATTTGATATCTATAATGTTGAAGAGATAGACTCATCATAAATGAACTTGCATTTGATATTAGATAAGATAGTTCAAACTCAACGCTTGTTAATACTGGACTATGAATAATACTGTTTCGGGTGTAAATTGTCACGTTGAAAATTGGGTAATGAGCAGTTAATAGTAGAAGCTTTATGTTATTGCTTGACCGTACAGTAAATTTAGTTGTTTAATGTTTAGTAGTTATAGTGTTAATTTTAGTTTTTGCCTATGCCATTGAGGTTGATATTAGAGTCACACTTAGGAATGAATTCACAAACTAACAACTCCGTCTCAATCCCTTTTATAAGATAATTAATGGTTGGTTTAAATTAATGTTGATAAGATAAGAAGTAGTTTATGCGATGGAGATTCACGTTAAATAGAAGCGAATGTCATTAATACTTAGGCAGATTTACATTCAGAAAAGGACGAATTAATTACTACTTAGGATCCGTAAGTATCTACCTAATCATGTTATGAAAATTGGAGTTTGAAGAACAACATACGAAAGGCTGGTATACGGATGGGATTTAAGTCAAGTTCGTTCGACCTCTTTTATATTGGGCTCATTTGAAGTCCAAAGCTTGAATCTCATTTAACTACAAACTGAAACCGCATCCCTTCAAAATAAATTAGGACCTTCGTTCATTTGTAGAGACCGCTTAAATAAAAAATCATAGTCATGTTAGGTTCGACCTTGAATAAAAAATGAGACGAGCCTCGCCGCACAAAATATATAATTGCGGGGCCCTCAAATAAGTGTCATGAGAACTTAGACTTGGAAGGATTGTTTAGCGAATTTCATGGTCTTTTCCCAAAGTTAAACATACGATAGACTCTTTAGGCACGATTTGAAATAAAAAATACTTTCCTAAATACGGGTGTGCATTTATGTGACCCAAATCTCACTCTCGGCGAAACTGAAATACATTAAAGTCGCAGGCGTACTGGTTGCGGTGTGGCTCGAAATGTGTTTTCGTGACGTCGCAATTCTTCTAAGAATTAAAACGGAACATAAGAGCACACAAATAAAATATATAAAGAAATCAGATAGAAACAAAAATTGCAGTTGAGCGACCGTGCTAAAACCACGGAATCCGGGAGTGCCTAACACCTTCTCCGGGTTAACAGGATTCCTTATCCAGGTTTCTAGTTTCGCAGACTGTAATACAGAGTCATAAATTTCCTCGGTTCGGGATTAAACCGGTGACTTGGGACACCATTATTTTCCCAAGTGGCGACTCTGAATTAAATAAATTGATCCCGTTTCGATTGTCCTTTAATTGGAAAAACTCCCTTGCGCCCTCGTTCTGAGGAACAAGGTCCATGTAAATCTGGAGTAGTCATCCACAATGACGAAAATATGTACATCTTTTCCTCCTCTAATTGGCACCCTCATAGGTCCACATAGATCCATATGTAGGATATCAAGTGGCATTGTGATGCTAACTTCCTTTTTGGGCTTGAAAGAGGATCTGCTTGCTTCCTTTTACACATGCATCACACACCCTGTGATCCTTGAAGCTTGACTTGGGCAGACGACGAACCAGATCCTTCTTGACCAATTTGTTCAGCAACGTGAAACTTGCGTGACCCAGCCTTCTGTGCCATAGCTCAACATTATCATCAACACCATTCATTCAACTAAGATCCCCTTGTCACAAATTTGGGAAATACCCAGCAAGATATACTTCAACCCCGTTACGAAATACGCATTTTCAATAGAGTGGGAAAACGACTTCCCGATACTTCCAACTCCCAAAATGTATCTCTTCTTGCCATTTTCAAAGGATACACTCCCTTCCTATAGGGCCTTCAGTGAAAGGAAATTATTTGTACTTCCAATCATGTGCTTCGAGAAACCGTTTTCCATGTACCGCTGTTGACTGCTCACTTTCACTGTTCCATGCACAAGGAAATCAAGGGTTAAAACCCAAACAAGTTTGGGTCCCTTGTAATGAGAAAAATGGTGAATGAGGGCTCTTTTAGTCCAAGCAGGCATTATACGTTTTTTTATGTGAAGGGCTAGGTTCCCTAGCAACAATTACTTTTTAAACAAAACTTTATTTTTCTGTTGGGACCGAATTCTAGCCTCACAAGTTTCCTTAAAGTGCCCATTATTGCCATAGTGAGTGCAAAGCTAATTTTCAGGTATAGTAACAGACTTGCTATGAGGGTGTTAGGGAGTTTTTTTTTCTTTGAAACCCAATTCCCTGTCTGATTCCCTGATTGTTGTTGTACATGGTAGTGATAGTATCAGAGGACCAGGTCCACTTAAGTGATTTTTCAAGATCATTTTTCACTCTTCCTAATTCTTCCTGAAGTTATTTGTTTTTCTCAAGCTCAGCACACAGACTAGACTTCACTGAATTAACTCACTTTCAAGCTTAATGTGTGCCTCACTTGCAACTTCCTTTCCCTTTTGAGAATTTTCAAGCCTAGTTTTCATTTTAAGTTTCCCAGTTGTTTCTTTTAAGTTTACAACCACCACTAATAGGTCATCTTTCTCATGCTCAATGTTAGCATTACTCTCAGTTAAAACCTGCTTTGCTTTCTTCAAACTCTCACTGGTTTCCTCTAAGTCTACCACCACAACTAATAGATCTTATCTCGATTGTTCTGCTTCTCTCAGTTCCATAATTTAGGCATCTTTATCATTTATAAGACTATGATATGCATAAATTAAAATATTTTCCAAAAACATAAATTTTTTGGAGAATAATACTTTATATTTCTTTGAACATCAAAAAAGTTTACCTCATCATCATTATCTTCTTTATCCTCATCAGATTTTGCCATCAATGCAAATATGGAATCATATTTTGCAGCTTTGCTTTCAACGACCATCATGAAAGTGTCTGCATGTTCATCATCACCCTCTAATTCATTAGAGGAATCTCCCCATGCATCTCGAGCTTTCTTTACAATATTATCAGCGAACCCTCTTCTCTTGAACTTTCTATCGGGGATCGAGTTCCTCTTAACCATCTTTGTGTTTGTAATGGTCCTCATTGTTGAGAGGACAATCTTTGATAAAAATTCCTAGCTTTCTGAACTTGTGAGAACAATCGCATCCTTTAGTGTTTCTACTAGAGCTGCACTTCTTGGGAATCCCTTTATTTCTACGAACCATTTTCTAAAATCTTGATGGTCTGTAAATTGATTGCCCTTCCTCAAAGTTAGGTGGAGCAGCCATTGAGATCTTTTCTAGGTGTTAACCTTTTAGAAAGAACATGTTCTAATACCAATTGTTAGTTTATATGAGTCCACCAAACTATAGAGTGCTTGGCCCTTTATGAGTTTCGACTAAGAACAATAATGAAATAATAAGTAAATGAGACACGGTATTTTTACGTGGAAAAATCCCACTCAAGGGGAAAAATACCACGACCTACACTTGTAGGATTTCAACTTCACTACTGAGCAATCTTTAGATTACAACCTATTGTAACCTAGGAATTAACCTCTTAATCCATCACTAACTTATAACTACACTATTACAAGCCACTTTGTAATAACTCTATTATAAAGACTTAATCACTCACTAACGTTTAACAACACTATTACAAGTCACTTTGTAATGGCTCTATTACAAAGACTTCACAACTCGACTAACTCTAGCCAAAATACAAACACAAGGGTTTATGATTTACAAATGGTTTCCTACACAATGCTTCTAACTAAGATAAGTAGGAGTTACAAATGAATATCAAATAACAAAGACTTAAAAAACCTAAGGAATTAAGATATCTTCAATGTTTTGATATGGTCCTTGAGGTTGTAGCAGCTTTGTTCTTGAGAGAGGTTGTATCTAGCACTTGAGAGAATATTTTCTTTTGATTTTTTAAGTGTTAAAGTGATTGTGTTTTACCTCCCTTGTTGTTAATAATACATGTGTGACCTCACATACAATAATGTAAGCAAGTTAGGTAAAAAAGTTTATGCAGAAAGGTGACTGATGCACTGTTCCTGCACTGTAGCATATGCAGGTAGCACTTTCTAGCTGGAGAGTTGACTTCGTACAGTCACCTCGGTATCCGGTAGGGACTTTTCCTTTAGCAGTTCCTTCGACTCTAAAGAGTTGAGCCATATCCCAAACTGGAACATTGTGATCTTAAAATCTTAAGTATGCTAGAAGTTGTAGAGTTGACTATACGACGACCAGGGGAGCTGATCCATATCTGTTCCCTCAGCTGTTCCTTTATCTGATTTCGTTGAGAATTGAACCAGGCATCTAACTAGTTACTCTGAACGCAATAGAACTAATAGCATCAGGTTCCTTCTATTTCTCTCATGAAGTTTGTCAAACCATCAAAACAAATGATGCATAACTTATCATTACGTTAATATAGATTTGCTGTATCTTTTCTCTATTTGTTCAACTATATTTATAATGTGATTGGTTGAAGAGAACTCAATCGTCTGTGCCGATTTAGTGTGTATTACTCGGGAGAGAGTCCATATTTAGGTAGTTTTTTAACAACATCACACCTAACGTATATGACAGATAATGGTTTAAAGGTGGGATTAGGAAAAATGAAACCTTGTGTGCGACTTAGTGAACCGTACTTATTGCCAGCTAGTGTAATTCGAGAGAATATGTCTAGTAAATTATTATAATTACTCGAGAGAGAGAGTTATGACAGTCAGAGTGCTCATGATCGATAGAGAAAACTTAGGCAAATTTATAGCAAATAAAGCGGAAAGGATTCCAACAATAGGGAAAATCAGAACCTTAGATCATTCTCATTCTTGCTTACAAATTGTTTATAGTTAGTTCTTAATTACTATCTAGTATTTATTAGTTGATTAGATAAATCTTTATAATTATGAAATTATTTGGACTTGTGTTTCTTAGAGATATTGAACAACTATGGCTAAGCCTTAGTTCTCTATAGGATTCGACTCCGGACTTGTAAACCAGATTATATTTGCAACAACCGCTTAGTCCTTTTTATAAGATATAATTGGACGTGATCATTATAAAAGAAATAAAAATAAAATAATTTGAGATAGTTGAATAACCATTTGAATAATTAATTCCATGACTAATAGTCTAATATATTGATACAAATTAAATGGACTGTATTTTTGTGTGAAGTTCAATTCAGAATGAATCAGTAGAATCTGAAACACTAACCCCACCAACTTTTGTCCCTATTTGTACTACACTTAATACTGTCAAGGTGGATCCCACTGAAGTGTGTATTATCTTAACACAAACTAAAACAAGAATGTGATCGTAATTCTATAGTCTATGTAGACTTGTATATTGTATTTTCTACATATAAAGAAAGAAAGGTAAATTAGTCACTAAGACCACCGTTGATGAATGAATGGACCAGTTGGAACTAATTGGGGAGGATCATCTGGGCAAGGCTCCAACTGAAGCCTGAAGTAGGTAATGCTGGAGGAAGTGGAATTTTCATACAAGACAGATCTTTGTTGTTCGAAAAGATAATATAAATTAACATATAAATGTTGCATTAGTACAAAATGGAGTGCACGTACAGTCATTCGGTGATATAATTTTGATCGAAAAGGGCCAAAAAAGCCCTAACGTATAGAATATGGCTCATCATTGCCCTCTGTTAACCTTTCTTGGAAAAACTACCCTCTATAGCCCCTCAAAATTTTAATAGCCCATGTTTTGACCCACTTTCAAAAAATGGTCATTCGGCCTAAACATATTGCATATACTAGCCGAACAGAATGAGTATGACAACACAAGTGCTTGTAGCTCAGTGGGTAGAGCGCCTATTTCCTAAGCAAACGGTTGTAGTTTCGACCCTTACCTAGCGCAATGGAGAATTTTTCTTTGCAATGTATAAATATTGTATCTAAGTCCGATAGTGTATCATTGGTGTACATTGAGCCTATCTCAGCTGCACTTGTGTACCTAAAGTGTATATATTTGTGTATCCCAAATATAACTTGTATCGTGAATGTATACATTGGTGTACATTGAGCCTATCTCAACTGCGCTTGTGTATCTAAAGTGTATATATTTGTGTATCCCAAATATAACTTGTATCGTGAATGTATAATCTGTCTAAAAATGTATAAAAATTGTATATAATGTGTATTTTCTAATATTTTGGAGTGTATCATGTATTTTTGTATAGTGACAGTCGTTTTGTATATATTTTGTATAGTAACATCTATTTTGTATATTTTTGTATAGTGACAATCTATTTTGTATATTTTTTATATAGTTACATCTATTTTATATATATTTTGTATAGTGAAAATCTATTTTGTATATTTTTTGTATAGTGATAGTGATAGTCTATTTGTATAGTGACAATTTATTTTTTATATATATCTTTTGTATAGTGACGAGCTGACTAAGCATCATTTGCAATGTGTCAACTATTATAGTGTCCACGTGATATATTTGTATTTAACGAATATATAATTCATGAGTCAAAAGCATTATTTATATTAATTGTCGGTCAAATATCAAAACCAAAGTTTGATAATCATTGAAACCACCAGAAACACCAATTTTCCTTTTAAAAATTGAAAAATGAAAGAAAGATTAGCATGCAATCCTTTTGCACATGAGTGATGGTAGTCTTGCCTAATCTTTCTTTATTTTTTTGTGATGGAGATATACAATTTGAGCACGTGTGAATCCTTTTTCTGTCAAGAAATGAGACTTAAAATTTATTTCAATTGCTTACTTCTTTTTAATTTTATGTTTTCGTTATCATCCCTGTAGTAGTAGTAGTAGATAACAGATGAGAACAATCATGACGAACTCGCTCTTGCTCTGAGGGGAAAGATGAGGTTTGAGTGATTTAACACTCTTCTCGTAACTTCTGTAGAGGCAAAAGCTCTCTTGATATTGTAAAAATAGAAGATAGCGGCGCTGGAGCAAGAGAAATTCTAGCTTCTTCACGATAGCGATGTGATCAAACAGAAATCGAGAAACTTAAGAGCTCAATCGAGGGATCTCCAATGGATGAATCTGAATTGCTGAAGAAAGAAGTAGAAAGCGGTTAAGGGCCAAAAAAGCCCTAACGTATAGAATATGGCTCATCATTGCCCTCTGTTAACCTTTCGGACTATAAATACCCTCAACGTTTTATTTTGGCTCAAATTTGCCTCTAAAACTAACTGACTGCATTTGGTAAAAGTTTGGACTTTAAATAGCCATGTGGAGCTTTCATTATATTCCACGTGTAATATCAAGGTCAAAATAAACACACCCATAAGTAAGATAACTCAACCCGCCTAACCCCTTGAAATGGCATCTGTTGAATATGGTGTCAGGTGTGAACTTGCAAGTGTCCTGTACTTTTGAATCTCAAATACTACCCATCATGAAAAGTATTTCTATCATATTGATGTGAGAACAAGGTGTCAGCAAGACTTAAATGGTAAGTTATACACAATGGTTATTGATCACGTTCAACTATGTCTTATAAAAGATAAAACAGTCATTGTAAATATAATTCAGATTTTTAAGTTTGGTCCTATAGTATCGTTAAACCTAGGACAATATACCTTTGATATCCCATGTGGTAAAATTCGTGCATTCTTTTCTCATCCAGTCACCAAGGAATATTATCTCTTATGTGTAAGAGGTTTGACAGTTATAGAATTCAATATGCTTAGGCTTGACTTATTGGTGTCCAATGATCTGAATTCTGATACACGCTGGAAAGATTGTAACAAGTTAAATATGAAGTTGTGTTATCACGCCCAACTATGCCTTCTCAAAAGGACAAAATGGTTGTTGCAAATATAATTCGGTTTACAAGTCCGGAATCGAATCCCACAGAGAATTAACCTAGCAATTATCTTTGTTGGAATCACTAATTTTCAACCAACTTCAGATGCAAGATTTTAACAATAAACATGGAGATTTATTTAACTAATGTAAAAGGATATTAGAACTCTAATATTCTATATTAAAGATAATTCGATGTTAAAAAGATATAGGTATTGATTTCCCCAATTGCTAGCGTAATTCATAACTTTTTTGTTGTAATCTATCCGTGATACTCTATGAGGATTATGGGCCATGGGTTATCGCAATTATCTCTTGATGAACTACGATAATTGACTAGAGCATTCTCTCGAACTACTCTAGCTGATAATTTATGCAGCTCTGCATTATCCCACCAAAGTTTCATTATCTCTAATCCCACTTTTAAGTTCAAGTAATAAATCTTTTCAATGACTCAAAAGTGGTGTTGTTCAACATCAGTCTAATCGAGTATTCTTTCTCAAGAAACACATGGCAATTAGACACGATTAATCAACTATTCAATTAATCATCATACAAAGCAAAGTTGAACAATCATATAATAAACCCAGCTCGATTGCAACAAATTGAGTCAAAACTTTATCTAACAATTGGTTCCATCAACCTATATTAAATATTTATCTACTCATAGTAAATCAAGATAAACCCATAAAATCATTCATAATTCGTAAATAATGATAACAAGAAGAAGATTGAAAAACTCTAATGGTGTCTTGATCTTCCCACACTTGTTCTTGCCTCCAATTTAGTCTGAAAACCAGCTTAACCTTGACTTGGGCGAGTTTGTTGAGTTTATATAGAATTAGGATAAGTTTTCCATGATTTACACTTTGGCCCTCAAACTTCTTGGTTGTCTCCATATCCACCGCGATCGCAGCATGACCGTGACATTTTGTAAACATTCTATTTTTCGCCTTCTTCCACCGCATTCCAACCGCGGTCGCGGTGAGCTGTTGCCCAATTTTTTTCACCTTTTCTTGCTCGTTTTCATCCGGGCTCTTCTCGATTAGACTTGTATCTACATATTTAACCCCAAAACACTCTATATTTTCCTTCTAACTCGATGTAGTTCCCGCAAATCATAAAAACCTCAATTATAGCATTTTGTTGTCAATTAACACTTAAAACATCAATAAAGTATGGTTAACTTATGGCATAAATAGCATCTACATCATAAAATATAGGCTGTTATCAGTTGTTTACCCGTAGAACTTGTGTGCAAAATTTGAGGTTAATCAGAGTTGATTTGTTGTGTTTCAACATTGGTTTAGAAGTTGGAAGTTCAATAGGCTTGAATTGGGGTGTGCTTCGTATTTTTCGATGTTATTTGAGGTGCTTGAGGCTTCAACTAAGATCGTATGACGTTTAAGGATATGTTGGTTTGTTTGGATGAGGGCCCGAGGGCCTCGGGTGTAATTCGAATTGAATTTTGGACTTGTAGAAATGCTGGCGTGATAAGGTATGGGCAAATACTGCTCCTGCGAGAAATGGGTCGCAGGTGCGACTGGCAATGCGCAGATGACGATGTGAGTGGATCGCAGATGCGAAAGGAGATCCACAGAAGCAGAGTTGCTTTTGCAGAAGGACGGTCGTAGAAGCATAATTGAGCAAGTCTTGAGGTACCAGGTGTTTCCGCAGAAGCATAATTAGTGCGCAGAAGTGCTTCCGCATGCACAGGTGCGGTCTTGAGGGTGCAAAAGCAGAGTGGCAAAACTTAAGTGAGTTCATCAAGTGCGAGAGCTATGATGTGAGTAAGGTTATGTATCAAGATGCATGCCACACCAGGCCTTCTTGGCTTTATATATATTATTAATATCAGATCCGGCTGCACGTCACACCAAGCATTATAGGCTTTATCTATCATTATGGGATAAGGTTGCACGTCGCAACAGACTATATTGGTTTTACATTAGCGCTTGGGCAAAATCTGCCCTTCCAAAGTCTGACATACCAGCAGTAAGCACATGTGTTGTATAGTGCCGAGCGATTGAGATTGATTAGTAGGAGTAAGAAATAGTGAGATCGAGTACTCTAAGAGTGTGGGTACATGAGTTTACCACTATGGTGTTATATGTGACATGCACATTTGACATGTAGACATAAAGATGTAACATTTCTCATATCAGTCATACATGACATATTTTATCAGTACGGAGCTTTAACTGTTAAACTTGAAAGATATCTACATTTATGTACTGTGTACTAATTAATTATGGAATTCTTTGAGTTATTACTGTCATTTGTGTTATACTTGTACTGTTATTATATGAATTTGGATTGTACCTTTTTGAGCTCGTCACTGCTTTTAGCCCAAGGTTAATCCTGTTACTTATTGAGTACATTGGTTTGGTTGTACTCGTACTACACTCTACACCTCATATGCAGATCCAGGTACTTTTGGGCACAGCGATTGCTAGACTTGGTGCGGTATCTGCTTGGAGATTATTGAGGTAATTGTTATGATGCTCGCATACCTCGACTCCTTTTAGTTTATTTTGTATTATTCTATCTTTCAGACAGTTGTATTAGATGTTTAGATTGTGTTGACACTTAGTAGGTCATGTACTCGGTGACACCCGAATTTTGGGATTTTTTTTTGTAGTTGAGTCACACTTGTGCTTATCGGTTTTATGAAATTTTTCACTGTTAAACTTGTTATATCATGCTTCTAGTTTAAAATGTGTATTTATCATGTGATTGTCAGCATGCATAGTAATGTAATAAGCACCATCACGACAGGTTGAGATTTGAATTGTAACATTACTATATCTCCTTTAATTTTTACAACTGATACATATGTGATAACTTTTTTCCCGTAGATTTTGACGATATTTTTAATAGATTATAATGCCATAAAGTTAAAAAATAAATTATATCTCCTAATTTTTTGGTAATTGATTTTATCTCCTAAAGTTTTAGTAATTGATACATATGGATTAACTCATTTTTTAAAGCTTTTGGATGGATTTTCAATGCAATAAGTATTAAAAATATAATTATATCTTCTAAAAGTTTGGTAATTGATAATATTTAGTAACCCAAAAAATATTTCAAACAAAAATTATGTTAATTTTATTTTTGTTTGGTCCTCCCTTCATCTTATTAGGAGCTCGAGCATATCAATTAGTGCAACTTTGTGGGCAGTTTTCGTGGAACTAAGATTTTAAAAGACAAGTACACTTTTTATTAATCTATCTTATATATAATAGGAGAAGCAGAACCACTATATTAAGAGAAGTGTCTTAACCACAAAAAGTCAAGTGGCTTTGTTAAGACAAATGTCTTAACCACAAAAAGCCAAGTGGCATTGTTAAGACAAATTAAATTACTTTTCTAACCAACTTTTAATTGAATTTTAAATTTTGAATGGAATGGTTACACTACTTGAATTAAAATACATACAAAAATAAAATAAAATATAAAACTACCATATATAATAATTGGTTACTTTATTTAGATTAATAAATATAGATATCTTATAATTAAAGATAAAAAAAAAACAATATATATATATATATATATATATATATATATATATATATATATATATATATATATATATATATATATATATATATATATATATATATATATAGGGTGGGAGTAGTTTCAAGTTTGAGTTTTTAAATTATTTTAAAATAAAAAGCAAAAAAAAAAATTACCTATACAAAAAACAAAAAAAAAGAAGAAAAATAATTCAAATCGGAAGTAGTTTCAAGTTGAAGTTTCTAAATAATTTTAAAATAAAACTCTAATTCGAAACTACTCCCAAATTTAAATTTGTAATTCATTATTTTTAAAAATTTTATTTTATTTTAAAATTATTTTATAAATTCAACTTTAAACTACTTCTCGATTTGAATGGACAATTTTTCTTCTTTTTTGTTTTGTGTTTTTTTATAGGTTAATTTTTTGTTTTTTGCCTTATATTTTTAAATAATTTAAAACTCAAACTTGAAACTACTCCCAACCAATTTGAATGGGTGGTTATTTTAACATATATTTATTTATTATTATTTTGTATTATATTTAATTATAAGGTATCTATATTTGTTAATACAAATAAAATTTGTAGCCAATTAATATATATATATATATGTATTATATATATATATATATATATATATATATATATATATATATATATATATATATATATATATATATATATATATATATATATATTGTCATTATTTTTTTTTCCACCATCGGGAGTCATGATGACGCCTACTAGTGGAAGCTAGGCAAGCCAACTATTACTTACATTTTTCATTAGTTACCAAACTCCTCTTAAGACTTTAAATTAAAAACATATAATTACAGCGGAATAATTAAACTTAGCAGAAGATTTAGTCAATTTTATCAAATATGATACAGAAACCCAAACATGATACACTACCCAAGACTGGTGTCACAATACTCACGAACTTTTAGGAATAATACACACAATTGTTTGAAAGAAATATAAGTTGTTTATCTCGAATACATGAGATAATAGAATGAAATACATAGATAGAAGAGACAACGGGTCCTGCGGATGCCTGCAAGGCTACCTCGTAGTCTCAGTAGTCGGAATATCCACAATCGTGCTACTGCCGTTGCTGCTGGCCGTAACCTATATCTGCGCGAAAAGAGAGCGCAGAGTGTAGTATCAGCACAACCGACCCCATGTGCTGGTAAGTGCCTGGCCTATCCCGGCGAAGTAGTGACGAGACTAAGGCCAGTCACCCACATAAACCTGTACAGTTGAAATATATATATACATATACAACAGTAGAAAACATTATCGAACGTTTATAAGGAAAGACTCTGCTCTTGAAATAACAGTCAATAACTCATAATATCCAGAGTAATCGAGTCAACATAATAAATCTTACTTTCATGTCTCAATTCATTTTTTTTCATTTTATTTCTTGTGGTAGGCGTACCACCCGCTCCCAAATATATCAATAGACTTTTCATATCTTGTGGTAGGCGTACCACCCGCTCCCAAATATATCAATAAATTATACCTTGTGGTAGGCGTACCACCCGCTCCCAAATATATCAATAAATTATACCTTGTGGTAGGCGTACCACCCGCTCCCAAATATATCAATAAATTATACCTTGTGGTAGGCGTACCACCCGCTCCCAAATATATCAATAAATTATACCTTGTGGTAGGCGTACCACCCGCTCCCAAATATATCAATAGGCTACCGGCAACTATGGCCAATGCCAAGATTTAAATCACTTTGTGGTCGGCGTGCCACACGATCCCATTTATATCAATAGGCTACCGGCAACTATGGCCAATGCCAAGATTTGAATCACTTTGTGGTCGGCGTGCCACACGATCCCATTTCTTATTATATAAGTGGTCGGCGCGCCACACGATCCCAATTCATTAATATATAAGTGGTCGGCGCGCCACACGATCCCAATTCATAAATATATATATATATTACCGGCATTTAACCAATAATCTCTGCATCAACAATATTTATAATTACCGGTTTTGAACCAATAATTGATAATAATTCAACAATTTATCTCAGTTACCGATGTGACTCCAATAACTCTTAATCAACAAATCATACATAACTAAATTCCTATTCCTTCAAGCTAGGATAGAACAAACACTTACCTCGAAAGTTTACGAACGATTCAATCCGTAGCAATGCCTTTTCCTTTCGAATCTGGCTCCAATCCAATCGTATTTATACACAATTGATTTAATATCATCAATACTACTCAACCAACTAATTCATATGGCCAATTATAATTTTTACCACATTCTGCCCGGAATAGTAAAAATCAACCCCGGGCCCACATAATCGAAACTCAAGTTTCGAACCAAAATAAGTTCACCCAATCATCCACGAGTTCAAATATACAATTTGTTCTTAAGTTCGACTCCAAAACGAAGTCTAGATCGCAAATTCTTTGAAAACCCTTACTATACTCAATTCTCTAGTTTTTCTACCCATTTACACCTATTTAGGCTTAGGAATTCAAATAATATTGATGGAAAATGAAGAAAAAGAGTTAAGAATCACTTACCCAAGAAGTACGAAGAAGGATTGCTCAAGAATCGCCCAAGAAGCTGTGGAGAAGAGAAGGTTTTGGTGAAAATGGGATAAAATCCCGTAAGTGTTCTGTTGTTGGTTGTATTCGTTGGGGTCCCGGGGGCCTCGGGGTGAATCCGGGGGTCCAAACGGACCATTTTTGGGCAAAGGAGAATGCTGGTTTGCTGTCATAAATGCAGCCGATGTTTTACTCTCCGCGATCGCAATGATTGGGACGCGTAAGGTCAAAAGCAGGGGAGATGCGATCGCAGGAGGCATGATCGCGATCGCGTAGGGTAAGCCAGTCGTTCATCGCGATCGCATGAGTATCTACGCGATCGCGTAGAAAAAAAATATTGTCCGAGATTTTGTGATACGCGATCGCTTGAAGAGAGACGCGATCGCGTGAGGCCGGAAATTTGAACATCATGATCGCGTGAGGCGAGTTGCGATCGCGTAAGGCAATTTAAATGCCTGACAGAAACAGTTTTAAACCAGACAGACGCGAGGGTTTCATTATTTACTCCATTTTTGCAAAATAACATCAAAATCAATGAATTGAGCCTTAAAACTCAAGAATTCTTTCAAATTTCATAATTTCCAAAATTTCCAATTTAAGGCCGAAACACGTCAAACGACGTCCGTTTTCAACCAAACTTTACAGGAAGCTCTTAACCAATATATATGACTTGTACCGGGTGTCGGAACCAAAATACGAGCCCGATACCAGTACTTTTTAATCAAAATTCAGTTTCATTTTCCTTAAACATTTTCAGAAAACAATTTCATAGAAAAATTCTTTAGCGGGGTTCTAGACCTTGATTTCAATTCCGGCATACGCCCAAGTTCCATATTTTTCTACGGGACCTTCCGAGACCGTCAAATCACGGGTCCGGGTCCGTTTACCAAAAATGTTGACCAAAGTCAACCATATCAATATTAATATCAAAATTCTTCAATTATTTTTACATATTTCACATATTTCAACATAAAAATTTTCAGCTTCGCGCCCGAACCTGCACGTAAATCGATGGCAACTATAAACGAGGTTTTCAAGACCTCGAAGCTCGAAATGATTAATAAAATAGTGTATGACCCTTTGGGTCGTCACATATATTAATTATTTACTTTATTTGGATTAACAAATATAGATATCTTATAATTAAATATAATAAAAAATAATAAAAAATAAAATATATAAAAAATAACTACCCATTTAAATTTCGTGGGAGTGGTTTCAAGTTTGTATTTTTAATTTTTTTTTAAATAAAAAGTTAAAAAATAGTTTACCTATAAAAAACGAAAAAAAGAGTAGAAAAACTACCCATTCATATTGGGAAGTAGTTTCAATTCAAATTGGGGAACAACAACAACGGCAACAATAACAACAACAACTACCCAGTATAGTCCCACAAAGTGAAAATACAATAAAAAACAACCATATATATTATTTGGTTACTTTATTGGATTAATAAATATAGATATCTTATAATTAAATATGATTAAAAACAACAAAAACTAAATATATATAAAAATAACTACCCATTCAAATTGAGAGGGAGTAGGTTCAAGTTTGAGTTTTTAAATTATTTTAACATAAAAAGCAAATAAAATAGCCAATAAAAAAAATGAAAAAAGAGAAGAAAATCTAGCCATTCAAATCGAGAAGTGATTTCAAGTTGAAGTTTTAAAATAATTTTAAAATAAAAAATATAATTAATTACCAATTCAAATTTGGGAGTAAATTTCAAATTGGAGTTTTAAAATTATTTTAAAATAAATAAAATGAAAATAAAGACATAAAAAAACTTTCAAAGAAAAATATTTAATAAAGTAATAAATAATAATATATATAATAGGAGAGGCAAAGAAATATTATAATGATAAGTGTCATAATATTATTAACAATATAATTATATTAAATATTGGATAATATAATAAATAAAATACATAATGAAAACATTATTTGATACTATATAATTTCCCTTTAATTAATGGAGATTTTATTTATTAAATTTGGACAATATCTATTCAATTTATATAGAATAGGATAATCAAACAATATTGATAATTTCAAATGTAACATCAAAATTAAAAGTGATAAATATTTTTTTAATATTGACCGCGCATCGCGCAGGTACAACTACTAGTAAGAAAGAAAACAAATGATAAAATAAAATATAAAGATACAAAGAATGACTTGCCGAAAATTAAGTACTCGGGCGTGGGTGATGGTTGGTTTAGAATAGTTAATTTTTATTTTATTTTTAAAATAAAAAGTATGTTCATTCATTAAAATTCAGACAATATTATTGAGAACAGTAGAATAAATAATAAAATAAAAAAAATTCAAGAATAATAAAATATATATCTTTTATTTATTAGAAGGATAGTATCAGACAAAAATGTTAACAAAGTGCTAATATTGTTTTTTATTAACTAGTAAACGTACCCGCGCGATGCGCGGCTCATTGCAATTAAAAATAGTGCGATGATGCATAATAGAAACTAACGTATATTATAAACTAAATTTACTAATCGCATTCAAAAGAATTAATTAAAAAAATAAATAGATGAACTTTCATCTTATGTACTCATGTAAAGGTGAAGTATAAAACTTATCTGAAATTTAGAAACTTATCTGAAATTTAGAAGATATTCAATATATATATATAAAAATAAAAAAGAGCATTCCTATGTTCCCCATAAAGAGTCTCAATCCAAAAAGCAGCAAAACGTTACAAAGGCATTAAAAGGGTAAAAATAGGTCTTTAAGCACAATAGGTACATGACTTAGAAACAACAAAATTTTAGCTAAATCTAATTTCAGTTCCAGTCCCAAACGAAATCTTCATGAAGGCGCCCAACTCGAACAAAATTCTATTTTAAGTATTTCCAACACAAACCGCATAGTTTAAATAAAAAAGAGCATTCCTATGTTCCCCATAAAGAGTCTCAATCCAAAAAGCAGCAAAACGTTACAAAGGCATTAAAAGGGTAAAAATAGGTCTTTAAGCACAATAGGTACATGACTTAGAAACAACAAAATTTTAGCTAAATCTAATTTCAGTTCCAGTCCCAAACGAAATCTTCATGAAGGCGCCCAACTCGAACAAAATTCTATTTTAAGTATTTCCAACACAAACCGCATAGTTTTTTTAATCTTGATCATTTTTCATGCTAATAAAATATATGCAATGACAAATATAATGACCGAAAAATAGCTTGAAAAGTCTTCCTTGAAAGTATGGTTGAGATCCAAAATAGAGTATTCCTAGTTTCGTAAGAAATGAAGTAATAATCAACCAAAAATATTGCATAATTTTTCGATTTTCTTGTGGACAAATCATCAACCAAGTGTTGAGAGAATAAATAAAATCGTAGCTCAACTCCATCATCCTCTTACTGCACTCGAGCTTACCATGCTAGTCCCACCTAATGACAATCTCTCAACAGAATAGCATCAAGTAGTACTGATACCAATGAGAAATAGTCAGTAGAAAAAATATGTATAAAATAATGTATAACCAAAAAAAAAAAGTGTAACTACTAAAAAATATTCCCAACAAAATTTTTAAAGAAAAATAAGCTTTACCCCTACCGACTATTTTTTGTTATCCTCAATAGAAGCACTTCTCTAAATTATGAAAATTTTAAACCACTAAAACTAAAGTATAAATAAAAAGTTTTTTGCCTCATTTTTCATGTTTTCCGAAATTATTCAAAGCTTCAGAGTACTGCACTTACTATGACAATTGAGCATTATTGAAGCTTAAACTTTTAGCTTAGCAAAATAAATGCAATTCATATATAAACACTTCGATTTTATGAGGAGCAGATTATAGAGCTCAGATAAGTGCAAATATATTTTCAACACTTTCCTTCTAGCATAAGTTTCATATCCTTCTAACAAAGGTTTTTAAGTTACAGTACCAACAAAAATATTCATTGTTTATTTTAAAACTTAATTGTACAGTAATACTCTACGACAAGTATACTTTGGATGAATTAATATTTGTAACTACCTAAATATAGCTAGATTCCTCGTCAATTTTTTATTGAAATAAGCAAAACATATTGTAAATTATTACTTGACATGAGGAATATATATAATCAAGTAAACAACGTAAACTAATATGTTCTTCATTTTAATCCTCTTTTTAAGATATTGAATATGTCGTTAAAATTGCATTAGTTAAAGAATAAGTTACTATTATTCCTTTATGTTCTTTATGTAAAACTCTTAAGAAAAAATGAATAGTAAAATGACAGGTAATGTTGCAAACAAATAACAAAGTTTCATTAATTAAAAAAATTACAAATAGTTGTACAAACGGTTCTCCCGCTCAACTTCAAATTTAAGAACATAAACCCAAAAAGGTTTACTTGGCCAAACCTCGTGATAAACATTAGTTAAAATACTACATAAACGTTGTCCAAGTGAATCTACTAATATTGGTAAGGCTTTCCAATCAGATAGTTTATTTTGGTCAATAGCATCAATTAGTGCATCTCGGGTAAACTTATAATTTACAATATATTAAGCTAGTGAAGCCCTAAGCTCTCTAAATTTCTTTTCTCTTTCCCTTCGTTCAGTCATTCGATCCCTTAACTTATTTTGTATTGGCCTTGGGAGATTCCTAATGACTTCAAGCTTAAAGTCAGAATCATTATACGAATAAATGTTGCGACGACGTACCCTTCTATGTTGTCCCGTTCCTTGACTTCGAGAAGTCGAAGTTGTAGTCAAGTTTCAAATTAACCAATTTTACTGCAATCCAATAGCTGGATTCCTATTGAGTAAAAAATAAACAATTATTCTAAATGCAAAACAGATAACATAAGGTAAATATAGTTGAGAAAGTAAATTAAGTTCGTTCCATAAATTACATAAAATTAACTTAACTAATAACTCATGCAAGTCTACGGTGAACATTGATTGAGCTTTTAATCAATCCAATATCCATGATAATCAATAAAGAACGAAAAAAAATAAACGTTAAGAAAAATTGCATAGCATTGATTGTTGCAACCGTTCTAACTATTTTGGAAATTTGAAACTTGTATGAGACAAGTTTATGTAAAAATAAAGAGTAATACCCAAAAGTCGAGTAATTATGTATACGTCAAATGGATTTCAATAGCAACCTAAAGGGTGCAAATTGATAGAGCAAATGCATAGCAAATATCATAGCAACTGAACCCATATCGACTAAATTCAACTGCCAACAAAAAAGTACATTCCTAGGCTGCTTCACCACTACATAACAAAAGACAATTCTGTTAAAAGCTTTATTATTTTTAATTTCAACCTGTGACTCGATATTCTCTTGCTTGACAATAACCTTGAACATAAATTTTTTATAAAGAATATCATCCATTTCACTTGGATAAGAACAGTCAATATCCGCAAGTGAAGTCTGCACAAAAATTCAAAAGTTAGAAATATTTTTATGCTTAATCAAATTAACTCTAGTAGTATACCTCAAGGGAGCTTTCCTTAAGTTCTTTTGCGGACTTCCCTATAAGCTGCATAGCCTCTCGATTCCAAAGCAACAATGAGATAAAAGCGATTCCATCCATAACTCGTACTTGAAGCTTATACCTGCAATTCATTTTTGATTAAAATTATGGCTTTTTTGTCATATATATATAACATTTTACAAATGTGAGTAAATAGTACTAACCTGTGAGTAACAGAAGACTCTTCTTCATTGCATTTGGCACAAAAGTATTTATTTTTAACTTTTTCCACCTTTCGACTATACTTATTGCATGCCAGGTCGAAGTTGTAGTCAAGTTTCAAATTAACCAATTTTACTGCAATCCAATAGCTGGATTCCTATTGAGTAAAAAATAAACAATTATTCTAAATGCAAAACAGATAACATAAGGTAAATATAGTTGAGAAAGTAAATTAAGTTCGTTCCATAATGTTGCCATAATCATGTTCCTCCTATACGTTTCACGGTAAGGTTAATAAACACATATATATGTAATCTATCAATAAAGTATTTTATATATTTTTGAAGTACTTACTAATCATCTTCGAGTACAACATTAATAAGGTCGTCTCCTTGCTTGTAGGTTTTAACATCTTCATAAGTCACAACCTAACCAACAACATCTATAAATATAAAAGTTAGTGACATACTTTAACAAATAACATTTTTAACTTCATTTAAAATTTTAAAAAATATTACCGAGTAATTCTGTCTCATTTGTTAGTTGGTGAAAAGAGCGCAAGTTAAAGATGTTCATATGAAATGAAGGATCATTTGTTTCCTCGACAAATATCTTTTCAGTAAATGTCAGCTTCATCTTGTGTGTCGTAGACCTCAACTTCAAATTATTTGGTCCGACTACAAAGTAGTTCATACGATATAAGCGAAGTTCGTGTATCTTGTTCCTAAAAACTTAAGAACATACTTTTCGATTGTAGCATATATACGATCACCCTGCAAATTTAGATTAATTATTAGTGCACAATTATGAAGCCAACAAATGTAAGCGCATATATACTTTCATCACTGTGTAAAGTTATTAAAAGATGTAATGTCAAAAACCAGAATGCTATAGTTGTTGTATATCAATTATGAAGGCAACATTAGCAGAAACAAAGCTGAAAATTGCATATATAAACGTAGTTTATATATGTTCATTCGATGATCGTGTAACCAAGGCAAGCAGTAGCTAATATTTACCGAACTTATATATTTTGAACAATACTTCTTTAATAGCAGAACAATTCCTCTGTTATTTTGAACAATAAATCTATTATTATGTACAAAGATGCAAGTTACCTGATTGTTAATATAAGGACAATCACTGTCTAAAGGTATACTCAACATTCGAAGTGAAAAACGAAATGAGAGAATGGATTCCAGATCAGTTAAAGATCTGTTGATATGGAAGAAAGAATTTTCATATGGAATGCAACTACATTAGTAAGTTTAAAACTATGAGAAAGTTGAATATGTTACCTTAGAATCCCGTAAAACCAATTCAATTAAAAACTGTATTTGTGGGTTAAAGCGATCCGACATTATCCACATTCGAACCACTCTAACTTTGAGATTCTATTGCATCGAGTTGGATGATATTTGTTTGATATCATGAATTTGTGTGGTCATACTTGCAAAATAATTGCAATCAGACTGTAGTAGATGAAATATGAAGTTGAAAAGGTTTTGAAAATATAAAGCACATAAATCATGGAGTTATAGATGTGTATATAAATTTGGGATTTTTCAATTGGAAGAGCAGGTTTGAGACCACGATCAGTAGTCGTGGGATAATGGAGATTGTTTTGCGTTTGAGATGCGTGACTATTTTGTTGGAATAACTTATATTGTTCCTCTTTTTTTTTAAAAAAAATTAGGTATTAAAAAGTTAAAAAAAGTAATTGGAAATTGTGGATGGTAGTTACATAGTAAAAGACGGGAACTTACAAAGTGGAGGATTCTTTTCCTTGATTTTAATAACAGTAAGTTTAATTAAAGGGAACAAATTCTGGAAACGAAAAATCGTGGGATGAATGTGAGAGTATTAACTGGTCAGATTAACTTGGGAGTATTAACTGATTTGTAGGGATGCATGTTCTCGTGTATTAACTGATTTGTAGGGATGCATGTTCTCTTATTTTTAATAATTAATTAACTGATTTGTAGTGAGGCATGTTCTCTTGTTTTTAATAATTAATAATACCCACGTTAATTAAGGGGAGGAAGGAGGACTGGCAACAGAACAATTTTGGCTGGTTATTTCGATTTTTTTGCTGAATTAGCTGATTTGTAGGTAGAAGAAACAAACTCCAACTTTTTTGGAGAGTTGTCTTAATTTGTTACATGTGTTACCATGATGGGTGTTCCACTTGTCAGCTTTATATTGTTTTGCTTGTGTTATTCTATATAGATAGATTACTAAAAAATAAACGTTTGGATAATATAATAAAGAAAAATACATAACAAAAGAATTATTCGACGACTATATAAGTCTCTTTACTTTAATAGAGATTTATTATTGGATATGTCGTATTGACAAATAAGATGACAAATTTAAACTTAAGCAATATGATCTAAAACATCCAAAAAATCACTTATTTTGAACAGAAATGAGTAGTTTTTAATATTAATCTCGCACAACTACGATTACTAGTAAACAAAAGCGTGTTGTAAGCGCAATATAAACGATCAGTTGTTACAGGTAAAAATAGCAGGTGACAAACAGTTTTTTTACTGCATACGGTAAAACATAAAGTTAAACTCCATGAAATAAATTCGAGCATTACCTCCGTGTGCAGTTTAATTACTTATTTAGTGTGAGTCTTTACGATTACCAAGAAGTAACTTTGGATATGAAAAATAGAAAGGGTTATGTTAAAAAAGTGGATTATTTTGTTAAAGCATGCGATTTTTTGTGAAGTCAATCTAAACATTGTTTTTTCAATTACTAATTCCACTTTTTTAGGCCGCATTGTTTCTAGGATTGCTTATCGGGTGGATTGGATGGTTATTTATTCTTAATGGTTTGACTTATCGGTTATCGGGTATTAAATGTACTAGTCTTAACATACGCGCGTTGCACGTGGTGTTCGTGTTAATAAAAATAAATTTTGAAAAATAATATAAAAATATTTAAAAGATGTATTTGCGTTATAATATAAAAATTAATAAAATTTGCAAGTTTCAAAATGATAGATATTAATCATATTTAGGAATTCGATCCACTCTATTTTATTACCATTATAATTACATAGACATTCAAATTCAATTATTATTAACAATCTTTATAAAGTTTTAGCTCGATCTTTATCTTATATGATTTTTGATTTCTTTCTAAGGACTTCTTTTATTCGGGCTAATCAAATCTTTTGTTGAACTCGTCCCTAATCAAGTCAAAGAACTCGCCAACATGAATAGATGAAATCTACCATCATATAGGATAAAACAGCCAAACCAGCATGTCGTACATGACCCACCATAGATTTTGTAAAATTATGTATAATTTTGGTTAGGATTAACAAAAGTAATCTCATCTCAACGGTCATGTACAAAGTTTGGGATGCCAAACTCAATATGTAACTTTTTGTACATAAATGATCAATGAAGATAATGTTTTAACCAAAAAATAAAATAAAATACATATACGTCATTCTTCTATTCATATTCCTTTGTACAAAAAATTAATCAATATATTTACCGTTTAAAATAAATTTCACATTTAAAAAAGATTATCATTTGATTATCTTCTAGTACCTAGACAATAAAAGTAGACAAAAGAATTTGAGTATGTTAAAAAAAAATATGATCCTGATTACCCTTTAAAGTCTAAACTCATGCCTAATTTATTTATTTTAATCAATTTATGTTTTTCTTGCATTTTTTAACGTTTCCTTTTAAATATTAGCACAAAAATTGTAGGATCACTTATTTAGTTTAATTTCATTAATTTACTCTTTTTCATCCACGAAAAGTAACATATAAATAACAAGTTACCTATATAGTTCAAATAAGGAGAAAATTATGTAATGTAAAATTTTAATTGACTTTAAATTCCTAAATTTTAGGAATTCCTACATAGTTTAAATAAGAAAAAATTTACTAACCAAAATTTTAGTCAAGAGGTCAGCGGTCCGGAGTATAATGGTTGAGACCGCAAAAAGTGGTTGTTTGACTGCAAAAGCGGTTACCGTAGAAGCGGTATTGGACCACAGAAGTGGTCGAGCGGGATTTAAGTTGAGCCACAGAAGCGGTGAGGAATCTGCAGAAGCGGTAGCGAGACCACAAAGAAGTGGTTATGGGAACCGCATAAGCGAAAAGTCTGAAGGGTTTAATGAAAATCAGAGCATTCGAATTTCAGAAGTGTAAAATCAATTTGGGGTGCGAACTAAGGCGATTTTTGGGCAATTTTGAAGAGGCTTCATAGGAGAATCATCAAGTAAGGATATTTGGATATGGTTTATATAATTATAGTATAAAAACCTGAATTTATCACTGAAAATTGGAGGAATCAATGGGTAAAAATGGAGGTTTGCTTGAAGCCTAAGAAATGGTAAAATGATGATTTGAGGGGCCAAATGGACTCTGATTTTGATAAATTTTATATGTATGGACTCATGGTGAGACGAGGATTTCGGAAATGTGAGTTCGTAATTTTTTGAGAAGTGGGTCTGGGACTCGGGTTTTACCAACTTCGTGTTATGGATGTTTTTTGAGTTATTTTGATTGGGTTATGATCCGTTAGCCTATTTTGACGTATTCCTATTGGTTTTGATCAGATTTGGCACCCGCGAAGGTTGATTCTAGAGGGAAAGGCATTGCTGATTAGTTTGTGATGCTATATCGAGGCGAGACACATACTCTACGGTGAGTGCGGGGTCGATTGTGATTGGGGACTATGGCTTAGTCCGACCGAGTGGCATTGTATTGTGTTGTCGGCTATTAGTGAGCCGATAAACCTCTTACTAGGATGGTTATAGATATATTTGGGTTGTGTACCGGTTATTTGGAACCCGTGACGATTATTATCACTGTTTCTATGATTATAGCATGTTTTCATTATATCAGTCCTAAGCTTAACAGTGTCCAAAAATGATTTGTAAATTTTGAGATTTCTAAACACTTATTTCTATGATTTCTGCTAAACGGATTTAAAAATGGTAATTACTTTGTGCTTGTGAGGCTTGCATTGTATGTAGCTGGACTGATATTGCGCTTGGGTTGTAGGAGCCCCTCCGGAGTCTGAACCCATACAATGAGCGCGGGTACCCAAATGGATCTGGCTATGCGTCGTAGCATCATGTTCATGCATCTGCATTGCATTTACTCATTTGTACTTAACTGGTTTACTTGTTATAGCTTCCCTGGGACTTATTCTGTTAAAAAGGAAAATGAGATATTGTATAGCTTTACTGTGTGGTATTATTGGGTGTTCTTAACTTCAATATCATTATACATGCCTATTACCATTGAGTTGGAAGTACTCACTCTACTCCCAGTAGAGTTGATTTTCCAGTTGTTCTCAGAGCTTATTTCGGAGTGTCGATGTAGCTGCCTGGCACCCGTAGAACCCGACTCTCCCTTATTTTTTTTCTTATGCTTTTAGACTTTTCCGTATTTTCAGATATACTCGGTATACAGTATTATTGCTATATTATTTGGTAGAGACTCTTAACTCGTGACCCCCATATCTGTGGGAGATGGTGTGCTGGTATTGGGATATTTTCATTATCTTTGGCTAAACTACATATTATGTCTTGTTATTATTGATTTTGAAACAAAGAATATAAGCTGGTAGCACGGTAATATTTATGATTGGTCGAGCTGGCCTAGCAATGTGTTGGGTGCCATCACGACCGAGTTTGGGGTCGTGACAGTAATAATGAGAGCCTAGGTTACTTGGCCTCATGAGTCTTGAGCCGGTTAGTAGTGTCTCGCGGATCGATACAGAGACCTCTATATTTATCCTCGGGGGGTTGCAGACCTTTTAGGAAGCACTTCATATTCTTGAACTCTGTCGTGCAGTTTTTTTATTCTGAGAACTGAACTTCTGTATTCTATTCTCTCGCAGCTGGAGATGACTCGTGCTACCGGACGAGGTGGACGACCACCATTGCCACCAGCTAGAGGCCGTGGTCACGGCCGTGGTCGTGGTAGAGCAGCAGGGGCAGTGCCAGTAGATCCACTTGTTGCCCCTATTCAGGATCAGCCCCTAGTGGGTGAGGCTCCAGCAGCACCCGCTTAGGCACCGGCAATGCCTATTATTATTCTTGGCCTTCAAGAGGCATTGGCCAGATATTATTTGTCTGCACTGGTTTGGTTCAGGCAGTTTCAGCTACTACTGCCGCAACGACATCTCAGACCAGGGGTGGTCATCATACCCCCACAACTCACACACCAGATCAGGTTGTATAAGGACTTCAGACGTCAGAGGTAGCCCCAGCTCAGGCAGCTACTCTAGTTGTGCCATTTGCGCCAGCCCCAGGGTATGTTGTTCCGATGATGCCTGACGACGAGCAGCGTTAGTTAGAGAGGTTTGGCAGACTTCATCCACCTACATTCAGTGGTACTGAGGGCGAGGATGCCCAAGGATTCTTGGATAAGTGTCAGAGGATGCAACGTACAACATGGATTCTTGAGTCTAGTGGGGTATCTTTCACTACTTTCCAGTTTTCGGGGCCATCATTCATATGGTGGGAGGAGTTTGAGAGATGTAGGCCTGCAGGAGTAGCACCCCTTACCTGGCAGTAGTTTTCCACTCTCTTTTTAGAGAAGTATGTGCCGTAGTCCTGTAGAGAGGAGCTGCACCGCCAGTTTGAGTGGCTAGTTCAGGGTGATATGACTATGACTTAGTACGAGTTGAGGTATACATAGTTAGCTAGGCATGCTACATGGATGATCCCGACGGATCGGGAGAGGATTAAGAGCTTAATAGATGGCCTCAACTATTCTGTTTGTATCTTTATGACTAGGGACAAAGTGGTAGTAGCAACCTTTAAGGAGGTAGTGGATGTAGCTCGCCAGATTGAGGCCGATTGTCATCGAGATCTTAGATAAGGGATTCATTAGCCCTAGTGTGTCACCGTGGGGTGCACCGGTATTGTTTGTTAAGAAGAAAGATGGCTCAATGAGGATGTGTATTGATTATAGACAGCTGAACAAGGTAACGGTGAAGAATAAGTATCCTCTACCACGCATTGATGATTTATTTGATCAGCTCCAGGGAGCGAGGGTGTTCTCGAAGATTGATCTTCGTTCAGGCTATCACCAGCTGAAGATTAGAGATTCTGATATTATGAAGACACAGCCTTCAGGACGAGATATGGGCACTATAAGTGTCTTGTGATGTCTTTTGGGCTGACCAATGCCCTAACCGCATTCATGCACTTGATGAACAGTGTGTTCCGGCCGTATCTGGATTCCTTTGTGATTGTGTTTATTGATGACATCCTTGTGTACTCTTGTAGCCAGGAAGAGCATGCTCAACATTTGAGAGTTGTATTACAGAGGTTGAGTGACGAGAATCTGTATGCGAAGTTCTCCAAGTTCGAGTTTTGGCTTGAGTCTGTAGCTTTTCTGGGCCATGTGGTGTCTTGTGATGGTATTAAGGTTGACCCGAAGAAGATAGAGGCGGTGTAGAGTTGGCCTAGGCCATCCTCAGCTATGGAGATCCATAGTTTCCTTGGTTTGGCAGGGTATTATCGTTTGTTTGTTCAAGAATTTTCATCTATTGCTTCATCCTTAACCAGGTTGACGCAGAAGGGTGGACCGTTCGTATGGTCGGATGAGTGCGAGGAGAGCTTTCAGAAGCTCAAGAATGCTTTGACCACAGCGCTAGTGTTAGTCTTTCCATCAGCTTCGGGTGTAGAGTGATTGCGTATGCTTCTCGACAGTTGAAGCCTCATGAGAAGAACTACCCTGTTCATGATTTAGAGCTAGCTCCCATAGTTCATGCCTTGAAGATTTGGAGGTACTATTTGTACGACGTGTCCTGTGAGGTGTATACCGATCATCGTAATCTCCAGCATTTGTTCAAACAGAGGGATCTTAACTTTGAGGCAACATAGGTGGCTTGAGTTGCTCAAGGATTATGACATTACCATTTTATATCATACGAGGAAGGCCAATGTAGTGGCCGATGCATTAAGCCGAAAAGCTGTTAGTATGGGCAGCTTGGCGTATATTCCAGTTGGGGAGAGACCTTTTGCATATGATGTTCAGGCGTTGGCCAATTGGTTAGTGAGGTTGGATATTTTAGAGCCCAGCAGGGTGTTAGCTTGCGTTGTTTCTCGATCTTCTTTATATGATCGTATTCGTGAGCGCTAGTATGATGATCCACACTTGCTTGTCCTTAAGGATAGAGTTCGGCATGTGGATGCCAGATATATCACTATTGATACTGATGGTGTATTGAGGATGCAGGGCCGAATATGCGTGCCCAATGTTATGAGTTGATATTGGAAGAGGCCCATAGCTCGCGGTATTCTATTCAATCCAAGTGTCGCGAATATGTATCAGGATTTGAGACAGCATTACTGAGAAGGATGAAGAAGGATATTATGAGTCATGTAGCTCAGTGTCTCAAGTATCAGCAGGGCAAGTATGAGCATTAGAGGCCCGGTGGCGTATTTCGGCGTATTGATATTCCCAAGTGGAAATGGGAAGAGGATTACTATGGACTTTCTTAGTGGTCTCCCTCGGATAGCGAGGAAGTTTGACTCAATTTGGGTGATTGTGGATAGGCTGACCAAGTCAACTCACTTCATTCTAGTGTGTACTACATATTCCTCAGAAGCGGTTAGTAGAGATATTCATCCGTGAGATTGTGAAATTGCATGGGGTCCCAGTTTCTATAATATCAGATAGAGGTACTCGGTTTACTTCGCAGCTTTGGAGGACATTCCAGCGAAAGTTGGGTTCACATGTTGAGTTGTGCACTACATTTCATCCTCAGATGGACGAACAGTTCAATCATACCATTCAGATCTTGGCGGACATGTTGCGTGCCTATGTTATTGATTTCGATGGTTCTTGGGTTGATTACTTGCCTCTCGCGGAGTTTGCTTATAACAACAATTATCAAGTATTCAGATGGCACCGTATGAGGCCTTATATGGGAGACGTTGTAGATCTCCAGTTGGTTAGTTTGAGCCTGGTGAGGCTAGGTTGTTGGGGACATAGTTGGTCCAGGATGCATTGGACAAGGTGAAGGTGATTCAGGAGAGACTTCTCACAGCCCAGTCGCGCCAGAAGAGTCATCTGGACCGGAAGGTTCGAGATGTGTCTTATTCGGTGGGTGAGAAGGTCTTGCTGAAGGTTTCGCCTATGAAAGGTGTCATGAGGTTTGGGAAGAAAGGGAAGCTCAGTCCGAGATTCATTGACCCTTTTGAGATTCTCAAGAGGATTGGAGAGGTGGCCTATATGCTTGTTTTGCCACCGAGTCTATCAGGTGTTCATCCAGTGTTTCACGTGTCTATGCTCCGGAAGTATGTTGGCGACCCATCGCATCAGTTGGATTTCAGTACAGTTCTGCTTGATGATGACTGAACCTATAATGTGGAGCCTATAGCTATATTGGGTCGTCAGGTGCGGAGATTGAGGTCTTAGGATATAGCGTCAGTGAATGTGCAGTGCAGAGGTCGGCTCGTAGAGGAGGCCACTTGGGAGACCAAGCGGGAGATGTGGAACAGATATCCACACTTTTTTGAGATTCTAGTTATGTTTCTTGACCCTCTCGAGGACGAGTATTTGCTTAAGTTGGGAGGATGTGACGACCCAGCCCATCGTCACGAGATTTACCACCTCATTTCCCCTTTATTGTGTTGCTTCATATTTCTATATCAGTATTAGAGTCTATCGGGTGTAATTGGATTGATTCTAGTTGAAAATACGACATATAGCCTCTTAGAAGGGAGTTTGTTTTATAAAAGTCAACCTGAACTTGACTATGTGGTTAGAGAGCTCGGATGTGAGTTTCAGTGCCTCGGTTAGCTTCAGGAGGACATTTGTGGCTTAGGATAGAGATCAAAATTGAATTTGGAGGTCCGGTGTAGAAATAGGCTTCAATTGGCGAAATTGGAATTTTGGTAAATTCCGGTCGATATGTGAGATTTTGGTTCGGGATACGGAATTGAACTCCGACAGTTGCAGTAGCTTCGTTATGTGAATAGGGACATTGATTTCGGGATCGATTTGGTGCCAGGCACTCAGTCTATTTCCATTCCTTCATATCGTATGGCACCAGATGAGCTGAAAGAATTGAAGGAGCAGGTCCAGGAACTCCTAGATAAGGGGTTCATTCAGCCGAGTGTGTCACCGTGTGGTACACCAATCTTGTTTGTTAAGAAGAAGGATGGCTCAATGAGGATGTGTATTGACTATAGGCAGTTGAACAAGGTAACAGTGAAGAACAAGTATCCTCTACCTTGCATTGATGATTTATTTGATCTGCTCCAGGGAGCGAGGGTATTCTCGAAGATTGATCTTCGTTAAGGCTATCACCAACTGAAGATTAGAGATTCCGATATTATGAAGACAGCCTCCAGGACGAGATATGGACACTATGAGTTTCTAGCGATGTCTTTTGGGCTGACTAATGCCCCTAGAAGCATTCATGCATTTGATGAACAGCGTGTTCCAGCCGTATCCGGATTCCTTTGTGATTGTGTTTATTGATGACATCCTAGTGTACTCTCGTAGATAGAATGAGCATGCTCAGCATTTCGGAGTGGTATTGTAGAGGTTGGGGGAGGAGAGGCTTTATGCAAAGTTCTCCAAGTGTGAGTTATGGCATGAGTCTATATATTTTTTGGGACACGTGGTGTCCAGTGATGGTATACAGGTTGATCCGAAGAAGATAGAGGTGGTTCAGGGATTTTCATCCATTGCTTTGTCATTGACCAAGTTGACGCAGAAGGGTGCACCGTTTGTATGGTCGGATGAGTGCGAGGAGAGCTTCCAGAAGCTCAAGACAGCTTTGACCACAACTCCAGTGTTAGTCTTGCCATCAGCTTCAGGTTCTTATACCGTGTATTGTGATGCATCGAGAGTAGGGATAGGTTGTGTATTGATGCAGGAGGGTAGAGTTATTGCTTATGCTTCTTGTTAGTTGAAGCCTCATGAGAAGAACTACCCTGTTCATGATTTAGAGCTAGCTCCCATAGTTCATGCCTTGAAGATTTGGAGGTACTATTTGTACGACGTGTCCTGTGAGGTGTATACCGATCATCGTAATCTCCAGCATTTGTTCAAACAGAGGGATCTTAATTTGAGAGAGCGGATGTTGCTGGAGTTGCTTAAGGATTATGAAATTACTATATTGTATCATCTGGGGAAGGCCAATATTGTGGAAGATGCTTTGAGCCAAAAGACGGTTAGTATGGGCAGCTTAGCTTATATTCCAGTTGGGGAGAGGCCCTTTGCATACGATGTTCAGGCGTTGGCCAATCGGCTAGTGAGGTTGGATATTTTTTAGCCGAGCCGAGTGTTGGCTTGTGTTGTTTCTCTGTCCTCTTTATATGATCGCACCAGAGAGCGTCAGTATAATGATCCACATTTGCTTGTCCTTAAGGACAGAGTTCAGCATGATGATGCCAGGGATGTTTCTATTGATAGCGATGGTGTGTTGAGGATGCAGGGCCGAATTTGTGTGCCCAATGTAGATAGCCTTCGAGAGGTTATATTGGTGGAGGCCCATAGCTCGTGGTACTCTAACCATCCAGGTGCCGCGAAGATGTATCAGGATTTGAGATAGTATTATTGGTGGAGAAGGATGAAGAATGATATTGTGAGTCGTGTAGCTCGGTGCCTCAACTATCAGCAGGTCAAGTATGAGTATCAGAGGACCGGTGGCATGTTTCAGCGTATTGATATTCTTGAGTGGAAATGGGAGAGGATTACTATGGACTTTGTTAGTGGTCTCCCTACAGCGAGGAAGTTTGATTCAGTTTGGTTGATTATGGATAGGCTGACCAAGTCAACTCACTTCATTCTAGTGTGTACTACATATTCCTCAGAGCGGTTAGCAGAGATATTCATCCATGAGATTTTGAGATTGCATGGGGTTCCAGTTTCTACTATATAAGACAGAGGTACTCAGTTTACTTTGTAGTTCTGGAGGACATTCCAGTGAGTGTTGGGTTTACAGGTTGAGTTGAGTACTGCTTTTCATCCTCAGACGGACGGAGAGTCCGAGCGTACCATTCAGATCTTGGAGGACATGTTGCGCGCCTGTATTATTGATTTCGATGGTTCTTGGCTGATTACTTGCCTTTCGCACAGTTTGCTTATAACAACATCTACCAATCCAGTATTTAGATGGCGCCGTAAGAGGCCTTATATGAGAGATGGTGTATATTTCCAGTTGGTTGGTTTGATCTCGGTGACGCTAGGTAGTTGGGGACATAGTTGGTCCAGGATGCATTGGACGAGGTGAATGTGATTCAGCAGAGACTTCGCATAGCTCAGTCGCGCCAGAAGAGTTATGCGGATCTGAAGGTCCGAGATGTGTCTTATTCAGTGGGCGAGAAGGTGTTGCTGAAAGTGTCGCCTATGAAGGCTGTTATGAGGTTTGGAAAGAAAGGAAAGCTGAGCCCAAGGTTCATTGGACCTTTTGAGGTACTCAAGAGGATTGGAGAGGTGGCCTATATACTTGCTTTTCCACCCAGTCTATCAGGAGCTCATCCGGTGTTCCTCATGTCTATGCTCCGGAAGTATGTTGGGGACCCATAGCATGTGTTGGATTTCAGTACAGTTCAGCTAGATGATGACTTGACTAATGATGTGGATCTTATAGCTATATTGGGTCGTCAGGTGCGAATATTGAGGTGTAAGGATATTGCGTTAGTGAATGTACAGTGGAGAGGTCGGCCCGTGGAGGAGGCCACTTGGGAGACCGAGCGGGAGATACGGAGCAGATATCCACACTTATTTGAGACTCTAGGTATGCTTCTTGAATAACTCTTGCTCTATTTATATGTAAGTCTTGCTCTCCTTTTGTGACGATCCGGTCCGTCGTCACGTGAGTTACCATCTTGTTTACCTCGTTATATGCTTGTTCATGTTTCAATATATGTATTAGGTGAATTTGAGTCAATTCGGATTGAGTTTGGTAGGAAATGAGACAAATAGTCTCTTTGATGTAGGAATAGTTTGAAAAAGTCAATCGGATATTGACTTGTGAGTTAGAAGGCTCGAAATCAAATTCTGATGGTTCGATTAGCTTCGAGGGATCATTTGTGGCTTAGGATAGAGATCAAAATTGAATTTGGAGGTCCGGTGTAGAAATAGGCTTCAATTGGCGAAGTTGGAATTTTGGTAAATTCCGGTCGATATGTGAGATTTTGGTTCGGGATACGGAATTGAATTCCGGCAGTTGAAGTAGCTTCGTTAGGTGATTTTGGATATGTCTGCAAATTTTTAGGTCATCCGGACATCGTTTGGTCGGGTTTTTGATAGAATGTAGGTTTCGGAAGTTTTGATTGAACCTTAGGCCAGAAATTTTACAGAATATTAATCTAATAAAATTATGATTTAATATATTATATTAATTTAATAAATTATTAATTGTATTTTATTATTTAATATTGTGTGCATAAATATAATACAATCAATAAAAATTAAAGGATACAAATTATATAGTAATTAAATAAATTGGTTGATCTTTTTTACTTAATATTATTAATATTTTTTTTGAGTGTTATTTATTTATATTTTATTTTTAATTAATTCAAAATATAAATATCATAACATTATCTCTATCCCCCTCTTTTCGTACATTCCTTTCTACTGTCATACTTATTTGATTAGTTTTCAAATTTTGTAGTTTATTAAAAAATTTAAATAAAATAATTTTTTTTACTAAATTATATATATAATGCTTATCTTATATATAAATTAGCTACAGTATTTTATATTTTTGTATTTTTTCATTTGAATTGAAAGTTTCTTTATTTTTTATTTTAAAATAATTTTAAAATTCCAACTTGAAACTACTCCCCAAATTGAATGGATATTTTTTATTATAGCTATTTTGTTTTGTTATATTTTATTCTAAAATATTTGTAAAACTCTAGCTTGAAACTACTCCCTAGTTTGAATGGGTAGTTTTTAGTTTATTTTATATTATAGCTAATTATAATATATATAGAGAGTCACTCCTCAATTTAAGAAGTAGATCATTGCTGCAACTTACTTCTTTCAGTTGGATTTTTAATAATCACAAGAACAATCATAAAAAGGTTAAACTTATGTATATATAATGGCTGTTGTAACTGCTTAGAAGTTGTAAGATGTGAAGTAGTGGGGAGATGTAAAATAGTGGGGAGGAAAATGAGGATTGTAGAAGGTAGTGGGAGAACATGTGTTAAAAATGGTAATGCAAACAACTGCTTGCTAAAAAAGCTGAAACGAAAACTATAACAATTGTTGTTAATTTGTCACGATCCGAGAGAGTAAAAAATGGTTATTAGTAATTCGTAAAATTTGACTTTAACTATACAAAAATCGTCCAACTTATTATTTAAATGCCTTTATGTATATTTGTAGTGTAAGTTAAATATAATTGTGAAAATGAAGTACTGCGTAGGTTTACACGTTCATAAATTGTTATCATAAGGTTTATACGTCGTATCATATTGACTATTATCTGAATGATGTGTTAAAAACTAAAAAACGATTACGAAGTTTGCAACAAATTTGTCATAACGTATAATTGTAATCAAGAACGACATATTGAATAGGGAATTAAACAACGAAAAATGGTAGTGTTATATATTTGTATTCGACAATTTATTCAATAAAGTTCATCATGTGGGGTGGCGAAGTAAATACGTAATGAATCGCAAAGTTTGGTAGAATGGAAAACATGAAATGGTACAAAAAAGTTCTTAATAAGTAAGAAAGTGTTAAAATTTGTTATAACAGAATGATTTGTATCGCACTGTTACATATGGCAAGATCAAATACTGTTTTCTTCGTTATATAAATTTCTTCGATATTATTTCCAGAAATCAGTGCATTTAAATGTTCTTGTAAAAGTATAGGGGCCAGGAACTACATTGTTTGTGGTCGCTATCATGTAGAAAACTTATCCCAACATACGTGTTGTTCTAGCAGGACGACCAGATTGTGCAAATTAATTGTGGCTATAGTCTGCGCATAGATACATGTAATATAAGAAAGATAGATCGTATAAGATAAAAAAACGATGTAACAGGGAAATGTTCTGCTATCACTGAACATTATACTGACTTAACAGTTGATGAAATTTAAAGTAATACAAATTGTAACAACTAATGCCTATGTGTGTTTACCTCATTTGTCGTCTGATTACTAATATCATTGCATGTCTGCTTATTTATGGTACATATGTCTCTTATGTTTAGATAATTTTTATGCGTTGTATGTTGGAATAACTAACGCGGTTTTTGTTTTGTTTTGTTTGTTTGCCTTTCTTTTCCATGCGCCGAGGGTCGATTGGAAACAGCCTCTCTGCCCTCTCGGGTAGAGGTAAGGCCTGTCTACATATTACCCTCACTCTTTTTTGCATTTGTTTATATAATTGAGGGATCTGATATATTAGCATGTTAGTAGCTAAAAGATGAACAACAGCGGAGATGCATCAAAAACAAATAATCATATAACATATGTAAACTACCGTTTCATCTTGTAAAACCAATTCGATGGACATTATACTGCCTGGATTGAAATGATCCGGTACTTCCCACAAACGAACCATATGAACTTTCAACTTCCATTGCATCTTCGAAATTGTTATATCCTTGATGAAATCTGTGTGAGTAGCCATGTGTTGCATAATCAAGAATTGTTGTTTAAATTATGATAGTAAAAGGAAGTTTACAATTTTAGAAGGTACAATTGAGGCTAAAATATATAGTCTTGATAATGGAAAGAAACGTGTGAAACGTGAGTTTACTGCCTGGATAATTAATCGTCGTATGCGGCAATTTATGTCTTTATGGTATGCGGCAGTTTTTGCTTGTAGTGGTATGCGGCAGTTTTTAGTAGTAGTGGTATGCGGCAGTTTTTGCTGTTAGGCGGCACTTTTTCGGATAATGGATAGGAAAGAGTTCTTTTTTTCAGTTATTGAATTTAATTCCTCCAATTTAGGGTGTATGTTTGAATATGTTATGTGTTAATTTTTTATGCGTCCATGTGACTTAGTTAGAGACCTTTATCTTTGGCTTTTAATTATAAATAGATGTTTCTCGATATTTCTTCCCGAGAGGAATTATAGTGCAACGTGTTTTTATGATTGGAACACGTTCGTATGGTGTTTTAGAGTGGGTTGGTATTTTTGGTTGGGTTCCTCGGGGCCTCGGGATGGTTTCGGATGGTTAATCGGGCATTTTGAAGTGTTGCATCAAGTCTGTCATGAAATCTTATGTTGTTTCCGCATCTGCGGTGGTGAGCCACTTAAGCGGTCCCGCAGATGCGGCTTTGTGATCGCAAAAGCGGCCCTTGTGGCTTGGGGGATTTCCGCAGAAGGGGACCTTATTTCCGTATGAGCGGTTTCCGCAAAAGCGGATGGAGATCGCAAAAGCGATCGTGGGTAATTAAGTGAAAGACCGGAGAAGCTGCTATTTGGACGCGGAAGCGATACTACAGGTGCGGTCAGGGACTGTAGAAGCGGTCGAGCGGGATTTTAAGTTAAACCGCAGAAGCGATTATTTGGACGCATAAGTAATACCGCAAAAGCGGTTATGGGAACCATAGAAGCTAAAGGTCTGAAGGGTTTAATGAAAATTAGAGCATTCGAATTTCAGAAGGTGTAAAATCAATTTGGGGTACGAATTAAGGCGATTTTTAGGAGGCTTCATAGGAGAATCATCAGGTAAGGATATTTGGACTTGGTTTATGTAATTATAGTGTAAAAACATGAATTTATCACTGAAAATTGGAGGAATCAATGAGTAAAAATGGAGGTTTTTGCTTGAAGCCTAAGATATGGTAAAATTATGATTTGAGGGGTCAAATGGACTCCGATTTTGATAAATTTGATATGCATGGACTCGTGGTGGGACGAAAATTCCGAAAATGTGAATTTCATAATTTTTCGAGAAGCGGGCCCAGGGCTCGGGTTTTGCCAATTTCGTGATTTTTGGGTGTTTTTCGAGTTATTTTGATTGGGTTATGATCCATTAGCCTATTTTGACGTATTCCTATTGTTTTTGATAAGATTTGGCACCCACGGAGGTCGACTCTAGAGGGAAAGGCATTGCAGACTAGTTTCGGAGCCAGTTCGAGGTGAATAGATGTGGACGATGATTTGAGGGTTTGAAACAGCGGTATATCACTATGCGACGCTATATTGAGGCGAGACACGTACTCTACGGTAAGTGCGGTGTCGATTGTGATTGGGACTATGGTTTAGTCCGACCGAGTGGCATTGTACTGTATTGTTGGCTATAAATGAGCTGGTAAACCTTCCTTACTTGGATGGTTGTGGATATATATGGGATGTGTGCCAGTAATTTGGATCCCGTGAGGATCGTTACCATTGCTTCTATGATTATAACATGTTTTCAAGATATCACTCTTGAGCTAAACATTGTCTAAAATGTTTTTTCAAACTCTGAGATTTCTGAACACCGATTTCTATTATTTATGATAAATGGACTTAAAAATAGTATTATCTGTGCCTGTGAGGGCATATGCATATACATGCATGGATCGGGCTGCAAGCGGTGTGATATTGATATTGCGCTTGAGCTGTAGGAGCCCCTTCGGAATTTGAACCCCCATAGTGAGCGCGGGTACCCAAATGGATCGGACTATGCGCCGCAGCGGTCATATGCATTGCATCTGCATTGCATTTACTCATTTATTCTTAACTGCTTTATCCGTTATTGCTTTCCCTGAGACTTATATTATTAAAAAGGAAAATGAGAAAATGTATAGCTTTACTAGGTGTTCTTACTTTCAATATCATTATACATGCATATTACCACTGAGTTGGAAGTACTCACTCTACTCCATACACCTTGTGTGCAGATCTAGGTACCTCTCAGCAGGGTTGATTTTCCAGCTGCTCTCAGAGCTTATTTCGGAGTATCGAGGTAGCAGCCTAGTGTCCGTAAAACCCGACTCTTCCTTTATTTTTCCTATGTTTTTAAACATTCCACGTTTTTCAGATTTACTCTGTATACAGTATTATTGCTATGTTATTCGGTAGAGGCTCTTGACTCGTGACCCCCAGATCCGTGGGAGGTGGTGTGCACTGTTATTGGGATATTTTCCTAAACTTTGGCTAAACTTCGTATTATGTCTTGTTATTATTGATTTTGAAACAAGGAATGTGAGATGGTAGTTCGGTCATGTATGTGATTGGTCGGACTGGCCTAGTAATGTGCTGGGCGCCATCACGACCGGGATGGGGTTG
>JASVEL010014205.1:0-237088 GCA_032618575.1 Nicotiana noctiflora | reverse complement strand
AAGAAGAGAAGAAGGCCTGAAGAGTCTGAGAAGAATAAAGGAAAAGAATAAGAAAAAAAGAGATAGGAAGCTCAGGGGACCGGCCCTGCGAGCTAAGTCCCCCGACCCCTATTTTCTTTATTTTGTGCACTTTTGGTTTAATTCTTGTGTATTTGCATGCCTATGAATGTCTGTTTTGTTTCTGTTCTTCATATTAGTTCTAGGGCTTTGCTTTGCATGCTTCTCTGATAGACATAGATTCTTATCTTAGCTTCTTCTTTGTTTCATGCCTTCTTTGCTTGATTTCGTATGTTTTAACTTGTTCTTTTAAGATCCTGTTTAGTATTAGGGTTTTATGATCATCTTTTTATTATCCTATTTTGACTGTTTAGTACTAGGGTTCTATTTTCATCTCATCCTCATATGTATGTTCTGTTCCTCTGAGTTAGAATATCTATCTATGATTCACCCTTTTCTTCTTCATCTTCTGTATATACTGGTTCTTGATCTGGTTGGTTTACAATATCATGATTGTTCTTCATTCCTGTTTCATGTTTAGTTTTAGTAGTAGTTTAGCCGTTTTCTTCATTAGGGTTATCTTGCGTTGGGTCTGCTTCTTTGTTCTTAGAGACCTCCTTGTTCTTCTTCACCCTTTGTTTATACTTAGGGTTTTCTTATTTGCTGGTTTTCAACATCTCATCTGTTTGATTTTCGAATATCTCTTCTGTTTCTCTTTATGTTTAGCTTAGTTGTTTGACTCTCGTTAGGGTTTCTTCTATTTAGCTTTCAATATCTTTACTGTTTTTCTCTTCTTTTAACTACATGGTTTAGTCTTAGCCGTTTGACTCTCATTCTCCCTCATTTCATGTTTATACTAGAGTTTTTCTTTAATTTTGGTTTACAGCTCCTCTTATGTGTTCTCATCTGCTAAATAAGCATGTGAATTTTGATTATCTCTTCTGCATGATAGATTTAGGATTCCTCTTCACTGGTTCATCATGTCTCTTCTCTTCTTTATCTTCATCTTGATCCATCACATGTATACATAAGGCTAGGATTAATACTTGAAAAGATATCTTAGCTAACATGCCTATGCTATTGTGTGTACTCTGGGCTTAAATGAATTCTGTTTCATCTATGACTGGTTGGTTCTTAGAGTTTAACATTCTGAGTATGCTTGTGCCTTGAACCTAAAGGTTTTGGAGTTCTCAATTGTCATATGACTGGAATTAGTAGTAACTAGGTCTAATTTAACATGGATTCATATGTTATCACATGAAGTTGGATAATATGGATTGATTAGCTAAGATTCGACCATATCAAATTGTCTTTCCTGAGTTTTGTTGATTAATGCATCTTGTCTGGTTCTATGTGTCCTAATATGCAAATCATGTTGAATTTGATTTAGTTTTACTGGTTTTGGTTGAGTTTAAGTGTTTGATTGAAACTGTTGGAACCTTAGGTGGATTGGTTATAGCTGCTAGAATTAGATTCCTAGAAGTGGTTAGTTTTTAAATAGGATAGAACTGAAACTCATCATAATTAGGCTATAAGTTAAATAATTGGCTTAAGAATGGTCAACCTTGCAAAGGGTTGACCTATTCTATAAAGCCCTAACACACGGTCCACTTTAAAAGTGGCTGGTTGTGCAAAAGGGCTATGTTTGCAAATGCAGATTAGCCCAGGCTCTCTTTAGAGCCCTGAACAGCAAAGTGGCCAAACCTGTAAAGGTTTTTGGGCCCAGCTGTTCAGTATTTGGCTTTGATAGCCCAAGCTAAGTCTCAACTTGAGACTGGCTAGTTCTTAAATAGTTAATCTTATTAATAAAACAGGCTAGTCCTGTAATTGGCTTTAATTTGTAATAACTTAGTCTTAATTAACTGGAACTAATTAAAAGTGGCTAAAATTGAAATAGTTTCTTAAAATAGAACTGGCCAGCCCTTAAATACTAATGCAAGGGCTGGCTATTAGTTAAATAGGTGAAAAGATGCTGAAACTTAACCTAGGTAAGCTATGTAAATAAGCAGTGCCCTTAAGGGCACAATTGGGAATTAAAAAGGTGAAATAGTAAATAGTTAGAACTTAAGAGGGTAATTGAGACATTTATGCTCCTGATTTCTGCAATTTTGCAGAGGTTTAGGGGTATAATGGTCTCCTAAAAATGGGAAATCTGTAAAAATCTCAAACTCCTAGGGTCACATTGGTAAAAACCCATAAAAGGGAATCTTTAGAACCTTCCAGCACATGCTGGAAGGGTTTTGATAACTGATTTTGGGGACTTAAGTGTATAATTCATAATTTTAGAGGGGGAGAAGTGGGATAAAATCCCATAACTTTCTCCCCAAGTTTCAGCCTTGGGTTAGCTATAAATACACCCCAAAAAGGGCTGAAAGGGGGTTCCAATTTTGGGTAATCTGAAAATATATCTGGGTTTCCAATTCGAAGCAATTCTGAATATATATCTAGGCTGTTTTTATACCAAAACTTTCAGAGATTAGGAATAGCAATACAACAGTAGGATTTTCTGGGTTTTTCTATCGGATTTTTGCTGGGTTTCTTAGCTTGCTGTTGCTGGGTTATTCTACTATTGTTGCTGTGGGTTTTTGCTTTGTCGATCTTCATTCCTCTGTTGCATTGCTGTTTGGGTCTACTGTTGTTACTTACCTGCCTCCCTTAGACTCATCGGTTTTCTTTCATTTGATCCAGGTATACTCTTGTCCAGAAATCAAGTTGTAGAGATTGGTTTGAATGAAATGAAGACTTGAATTACTTTGTTGTCTGTTTGTAATTTCATTTTTAAATTTATAATATACTGCAGTAGATAGCAAGGAAAAACAGAAACAAAAACAATGTAATAGCTAGTATATGATAGTAGTAATGTAGTAGTAGTATGTCACTTAGCTTAATTAGGTAAGAACCTTAAAACATAGGTTAACATATCACAATGTCTCTAAATCATTGGCCGCTCTTCATAAATGCTTCATGAATCAGAATCACTTAGGTAACAACTCAGTATTTAAACGCAGACAAGTCTCGAAGTAGAAATAGCATAAGAGGGAATCATTTATAACTGGGATAATAGCATTACAACGAGCTAAGTCTTGGTAAAATCAGTTGTTTAATCATGCTTAAACCGTTGAATCACTTAGTCATAGATACGTGTGTAGTCATTACTTATATATAATTAGTTGATTAGTCTATAGGCTCAAATCTGATTAAGTCTTTTAAAAAGATAGATAATTAGATATTGAAGCAACTGGATTAGGATGAACTGGTGAAAGTAGTAGTATAATAAATATCTGGATTAATAATTTAGCTTCTCTTTATACTATAAATAATTAGTTGAATCGCTTTATGTTAATTTAATCTCCTGGGTAAGTGGCTGCGTTCCCGAATGCTTCAATAGCTAGTAATTAGATATTGGTACACATCTTTAGATATGAGCATTTAGTAATTGATTGAACCTTTACTGGTTATTGTTTATATGCAAATTTTCTGATTAATAATAAAAGTGACTTGGTTTTGCTTCGCACTTGTCCCATTGTAAACTTTCTGTTATATTATTCACTATTTCACGCTGGTTCAGGCTCTATGTATAACGAGGGCCTAAACTACCATTCGGATTTGTATAAACTCACTAATTGATATTCATGAAGATCGTTTAGACTTTAAAGACCTGGATTGGCCCTTGGGGATTGTATAAATGACTGAAGAAGAAGACCAGGCCCAATAACAAATTGCGATGGGCCTGGAATGTTTAATGTTACAAAATCGATTAAGGCAAAAACAATATAGCAAATGTAGTACACGCAAAATAGGATTGGACTTTAATAAATTAAATTGGGACGAGCCTCGCCCGAATAACACCGGGGCCCCCATTTAGTAATAAGATAACATAGTAGAATTGGAGAGGCTAATAGTGAATTCCATAGCCTCTCCCAAAGTTAAAAGCCGATATAGACTATCTTAAGGCACGATTTCAATATACCTTCCTATGAACGAGTGTGCACTTGGTGCGACTCAAATCCAAATCTCGGTAAAGCTGAAATACACCAAAAGTCATAGGCGTACTGGTTGCGGTATGACTCGAGGCGTGTTTTCGCGATACCGCAAATTCCTAAAAAATGATATTTAACGTAAAAGCACATTATGTTGTTAAAAACTATAATTGAGTTAAACAAAAGTCAAGAACGACAGTGGAGCGACCGTGCTAGAACCACGGAATCCGGGAGTGCCTAACACCTTCTCCCGGGTTAACAGAGTTCCTTATCCGGACCTCTGCTTCGCAGACATTTTTAAGAGTCAAAATTCCTCGGATTCGGGATTACCCGGTGACTTGGGACACCATTATCATTCTCAAGTGGCGACTCTGATTAATCTCTAATAAAATCCCGAACCGATTGTCCTTTAATTGGAAAAACTCCTTCCCTTACGTTAATTTATTCGTTTCGGGTATTTGAGCGTCGGGGTATACCCTACAAGTGTATTTATACGCTTTAAGTGTGTTGGGGTAGTAAAAAGGGAGGTGTGAAAATGACCCTTTGGGTCGTCACATTCTCCACCTCTAAAACAACTGTTCGTCCTCGAACGGACAAAAGAAAGAAGTACCTGAGTCAGGAAACAAATGTGGGTAGCGGCTCCGCATATCAGACTCGGACTCCCAGGTCGATGCCTCAGGAGGCTGACCTCTCCACTGAACACGTATAGAAGGATAACTCTTCGACCTCAACTGTCGAACCTGCCGGTCTAGGATAGCTACCGGCTCCTCCTCATAGGACAGATCTTTGTCCAATTGGACAGTGCTGAAATCTAACACGCGCGACGGATCGCCGTGATATTTTTGAAGCATGGACATATGAAACACTGGATGTACAGCTGATAAGCTAAGTGGCAAGGCAAGTTTATATGCCACCTCTACCGCACGATCAAGAATCTCGAATGGTCCAATAAACCTAGGGCTAAGTTTGCCCTTCTTTCCAAATCTCATCACGCCCTTCATAAGCGATACTCGGAGCAATACTCGCTCCCCTACCATGAAAGCTATATCTCTAACCTTGTGATCTCCATAGCTTTTTTGCCTGGACTGAGCTGTGCGAAGCCTTTCTTGAATAATCTTGACCTTATCTAAGGCCTCCTGAACTAAATCCGTGCCCAATAACCGAGCTTCTCCCGGTTCAAACCATCCAACCGGAGAACGACACCGCCTACCATACAATTCTTCATAAGGAGCCATCTGGATGCTCGATTGATAACTATTATTATAAGCAAACTCTGCCAAAGGCAGGAATTGATCCCACGAACCTCCAAAATCAATAACACACGCCCGTAACATATCTTCCAGTATCTGAATAGTCCTCTCAGACTGACCATCCGTGTGGGGATGAAAGGCTGTACTTAGCTGAACTTGCGTGCCCAACTCTCGTTGAACCGCATTCCAGAAATGTGAGGTAAACTGTGCACCTCGGTCTGAAAAAATAGAGATTGGCACGCCATGAAGGCGAACGAACTCCCTGATATAAATCCCAGCTAACCTCTCGGATGAATAGGTAGTGGCAATAGGAACAAAATGAGCTGACTTGGTGAGCCTATCAACAATCACCCAAACAACATCAAACTTCTTCCGAGTCTTCGGAAGTCCCGAAACGAAATCCATCATGATTCGCTCCCACTTCCATTCAGGAAGTTCAATTCTCTGAAATAAACCGCCAGGTCTCTGATGTTCATACTTAACCTGCTGACAATTAAGGCATCGTGCCACATATGCCACAATATCCCTTTTCATTCTGCGCCACCAATAATGTTGATGCAAATCTCGATACATTTTTGCTGCGCCTGGATGAATAGAATACCGCGAACTGTGAGCTTCTTCAAGAATTAATTTTCTAAGCCCATCAACATTTGGCACACAAATGCGCCCTTGCATCCTTAGGATCCCATCAGCACCTAAAGTGACCTGTTTAGCACCTCTTCGCTGCACCGTATCTCTAAGATCACATAAATAAGAATCATAATATTGTTGATCGCGGATACGTTCCAATAATGAAGAGCGAGCGATCGTGCAAGCTAGTACTCGACTAGGCTCAGAAATATCCAACCTCACAAATCGGTTGGCCAAGGACTGAACATCCAAAGCAAGTGGTCTCTGATTGACTGGAATATAAGCAAGACTGCCCATATTGGATGACTTCCTACTCAAAGCGTCGGCCACCACGTTTGCTTTTCCTGGATGATATAAAATGGTGACATCATAATCTTTTAGCAATTCTAGCCACCTTCTCTGCCTCAAATTCAACTCTTTCTGCTTAAACAAATGCTGAAGACTCTTATGATCGGTGTATACTTCACATGCCACGCCATACAAATAATGCCTCCAGATCTTCAATGCATGAATAATCGCCGCCAAATCTAGATCATGCACTGGATAGTTCTTCTCATGAATCTTCAACTGCCTCGAAGCATAGGCAATAACCTTGCCATCCTGCATTAACACTGCACCAAGCCCAATACGGGAAGCATCACAATAAACGGTATAAGGTCCCGTACCTGTGGGTAAAACCAATACCGGTGCTGTGGTCAAGGTTGTCTTAAGCTTTTGAAAGCTCGCCTCACATCCATCGGACCATTCAAATTGAACACCTTTCTATGTCAATCTGGTCAATGGGGTTGCAATAGATGAAAACCCCTCTATGAATCGACGATAATAACCCGCTAATCCCAAGAAACTCCAAATATCTGTGGCTGATGTCAGTCTAGGCCAGTTCTTGATTGCCTCAATCTTCTTCGGATCAACCTGAATACCTGCTGCCGTCACAATATGACCTAGGAATGCAACTGAACTTAGCCAAAATTCACACTTTGAAAATTTTGCATATAGTTGGCTATCTCTCAGAGTCTGCAAGGCCACTCTGAGATGTTGCGCATGCTCCTCATGACTGCGAGAATATATTAATATGTTATCAATGAAGACTATTACAAACAAGTCTAAATAAGGCCGGAACACCCGATTCATCAATTCCATAAAAGCTGTTAGGGCATTTGTCAACCCAAAAGACATGACCAGAAATTCATAATGTCCGTACCGAGTGCGAAACGCTGTTTTAGGGACATCAGATGCCCTAATCTTCAGCTGGTGATAGCTAGATCTCAAATCTATCTTCGAAAATACCTTGGCACCATGAAGCTGGTCAAATAAATCATCAATTCGCGGAAGTGGATATTTATTTTTGATAGTCACCTTGTTTAAATGTCGATAGTCAATGCACATTCTCATCGAACCATCTTTCTTCTTTACAAATAATACGGGTGCACCCCACGGCGAAACACTGGGTCTAATGAAACCCTTTTCAAGTAAATCCTGCAATTGCTCCTTCAATTCTTTTAACTCTGGCGGAGCCATACGATATGGGGGAATGGAAATGGGCTGAGTGCCTGGAGCCAAGTCAATGCAAAAATCAATGTCCCTATCGGGCGGCATACATGGCAAGTCTGAAGGAAATATTTTAGGAAATTCGCGAACCACACGCACAGAGTCAATAGAAGGAACCTCAGTACTGGAATCACGGACATAGGCCAAATAAGCCAAGCATCCCTTTCCAACCATACGTTGAGCCTTAATATAAGAAATAACATTGCGACTAGTATGACCTGAAATTCCTTTCCACTTTATACGAGGCAAATTCGGCAGAGCTAAAGTCACAGTCTTGGCATGGCAATCTAAAATAGCATGATATGGAGATAGCCAGTCCATGCCTAATATAATATCAAAGTCCACCATATTTAGGAGCAATAAATCAGCACGGGTCTCGAGACCCTCAATTACTATAATACATGACCGATGAACTCGATCAACCACAATAGAATCACCTACTGGTGTAGACACATGAACAGGAACACCCAGTGGATCACTAGGCTGAATCAAGTACGTTGCAAAATAGGAGGACACGTACGAATATGTAGACCCAGGGTCAAATAATGCTGATGCCTTTCTATCACAAACCAAAATAATACTCGTAATGACTGCATCTAACACTCAGCCTCTAGTCTGGCAGGAAGTGCATAACATCGGGGATGTGCCCCACCACCCTGAGCAGTATCTCTAGGACGATCAGCCGCTGGCTGGTCTCTACCTCTATTGGTCTGAGATCCACCTCTATGACCTTTGCCTCCACTTCTATGTCCTCTACCCCCGCCTCTAGTTGGCTGGGCAGGATGTGGGGGAACTGGGGCCTGAATTATGGCACGAGAACCCTGCTGCTGAGATCTGTTAGAAGCTCGAGGGCAATACTTTGCAATGTGCCTAAGATCACCACACGTAAAACAATCCCTCGGCTGCTGATAGGCTGCTGATCAGAGTAGCGTGGCTAAGAATTACGATCACCAGAAGCATCATGAGAAACCTGAAGAGCTGACTGATAAGGCTTAGGAGGATAGCTTTTATCATGAGAATCTCTACCTTCCGACGAGGTACCACTGAATCTACCCAAATTACGGGGCCTCTTATCTGATCCACGACCTGCTCCCTGTGACAGAGCCATCTCAATCCGGCGGGCTGCACTAGCCGCCTCCTGAAAAGTGATTTCAGTTCCTGCCCCCAAAGCCATCTGTAGTCGAATTGGCTGATTCAAGCCATCAATAAACCTTCTCACCCTTTCCCGATCTGTGGGAAGTATGATAATAGCATGACGAGACAGGTCCACGAACCTAGTCTCGTACTGTGTGACAGACATAGAACCCTGATGAAGACGCTCAAATTGCCTGCGCAAAGCCTCCCTCTAGGGTTTTGGAAGGAACTTTTCCAAGAACAACTCTGCAAAATGGCCCCAAGTCAAAGATGATTATCCTGTTGGCCTAGATAGACAATAATCTCTCCACCAAGTCTTGGCAGATCCAGATAATCAAAAAGTGGCAAAATTAACACCATTAGTCTCCACAATACCCATAGTACGGGGAACCTTATGGCAACTATATAGGAAGTCCTGGGGATCCTCTGACGGAGTGCCACTGAATGTGGTAGTGAACAGCTTGGTAAACCTTGTCCAATCTCCATAACGCGTCAGCGGACATAGCTGCACCATCATTAGACGGAATCACAATAACAGGCTGAGCTGCCTCAACTGGCTGAATCACATGAACCTGAGCCTGAGGAATTACTGGCTCCGCAGTGTGCGTAGCAGAAGTCTGATTACCTCCTCCAGCCTGAGAAGTGGCTGGTGCTACTGGCAATAAACCTGCTCTGGTGATATTGTCCATAAAACCTGCTATCCGGACCAAAGCATCCTGAAGATCCGGTGAAAACATAACCCCTCCTGGGACCTGAGCTGGGCCTACTGGAGCTGCTGGAACTGGAACCTCCTCCTCGATATGAGCCTGAGGTTCTGTCACTTGTGCTGCTGCTCGGGGCTGAGCTCTACCCCTACCTTGGCCTCTAGGACGACCTCGACCTCGGCCTCTGCCCCTAGCGGGAGCTGCCGCTGCTGGGACCTCGGGCTGCTGGTCGGTAGATGAGGATGCACGTGTTCTTACCATCTGTGGAAGAATAGAGTAGAATTTCAATTAACATTTGAAAGATCAAGTCGCACGACTGGAAAGAATAAAGGGAATATTTTCCTAACTCTGTAGCCTCTGGAGGATAAGTACAGACGTCTCCGTACCGATCCTTCAGACTCTACTAAGGTTGTTCGTGAGTTGTGAGACCTATGCAACCTAGTGCTCTGATACCAACTTGTCACGACCCGGATTTCCCACCATCGGGAGTCATGATGGCGCCTACTAGCGGAAGCTAGACAAGCCAAATATTACTTACATTTCCATTAGTTACCAAACTCTTATTAAGACTTTAAAATTAAGAATATATAAATTACAGCGGAATAATTAAACTTAGCGGAAGACTTAGTCAATCTTATCAAATATGATAAAGAAACCCAAACATGGTACACTACCCAAAACTGGTGTCACAATACTCACGAACTTCTAAGAATAATACACACAATTGTCTGAAAGAAATATAAGCTGTTTATCTCGAATACATGAGATAACAGAATGAAATACTTAGATAGAAGAGACAACGGATCCTGCGGACGCCTGCAAGGCTACCTCGTAGTCTCAGTAGCCGGAATATCCACAATCGCTACTGCCGCCGCTGCTGTCCGTAACCTGTATCTGCGCAAAAAGAGCGCAGAGTGTAGTATCAGCACAACCGACCCTATGTGCTGGTAAGTGCCTGGCCTATCCCAGCGAAATAGTGACGAGACTAAGGCCAGTCACCCACATAAACATGTACAGTTGCAATATATATACATATACAAAACATTTATAAGGAAAGACTGTGTTCTAAAATAACAATCAATAACTCATAATATCCAGAGTAATCTAGTCAACAGGATAAAGCTTACTTTCATGTCTCAATTCCTTTTTCATTTCATATCTCGTGGTAGGCGTACTACCCGCTCCCAACTGTAACAATAAATTATATCTTGTGGTAGGCGTACCACCCGCTCCCAATTGTATCAATAAGTTATATCTTGTGGTAGGCGTACCACCCGCTCCCAATTGTATCAATAAATTATACCTTGTGGTAGGCGTACCACCCGCTCCCAAATATATCAATAGGCTACCGGCAACTATGGCCAATGCCAAGATTTTAAATCACTTTGTGGTCGGCGTGCCACACGATCCCATTTCTTATCATATAAGTGGTCGGCGCGCCACACGATCCCAATTCATAAATGTATATATTACCGGCATTTAACCAATAATTTCTGCATCAAAAATATTTATAATTATCGGTTTTGAACCAATAATTGATAATAATTCAACAATTTATCTCCGTTACCGGTGTGACACCAATAACTCTTAATCAACAATTCATACACAACTAAATTCCTATTCCTTCAAGCTAGGATAGAACAAACACTTACCTCAAATGTTTACGAATAACTCAATCCGTAGCAATGCTTTTTCCTTTTCGATTTGACTCCAATCCAATCGTATCTATACATAATTGACTTAATATCATCAATTCTACTTAACCATCTAGTTCACATGGCTGAATATAAGTTTTTCAACATTCTGCCCGGAATAGTAAAAATCAACCCCGGGCCCATATGATCGAAACCCGATTTTCGAACCAAAATAAATTCACCCAATCATCCATGAGTTCAAATATATAATTTGTCCTCAAATCGGACCTCAAATTAAGGTCAAAATCCCAATTTTTATGAAAACCTAAGTTCTACCCAAATCCCCCATTTTACCCATGAAAACCCTTAAATTGAAGATGAAAACATGATAGATGATGTTAAAGTTTGAAGAAATTGAGTAAAAGTTGACTTACCAATGATTTGGAGAAGAGGGAGTTCGTAAAAAATCGCCAATGGATGTTTTGGGTTGTGAAATATGAAAAATGAAGATGGAAATCGTGATTTACAAGTCTCTGTGTTCGCATTTGCGAACATGGGTTCGCAATTGCGAACCCCGACCAATTTCTGGAGTTTGAAAAATAAGCTAAGGATGGGAAGTTCGCATGTTCAAACTTTTGTTCGCATTTGCGTAGCCAAGGCAATTGCTGGGATGTTCGCATTTGCGAACTTGGGTTGATCACTGTCAACTTCGCAATTGCGAAGTATTGTTCGCATTTGCGAACCTATGCCCAATCCTGCCCACTTTGCATTTGTGAAGTATGGTTCGCATTTGCGAACCAGGGCCAGCCTGGGACCTCTCGCAATTGCGAGAAAATCTTCGCAATTGCGAAGACAACAGCTGGGTGAAAAACCAGCAGTGCAAAAATTCAGAAATTGATCCAACGGCCTATCAAATCTTTACCCGAGCCCCCCGGGCTCCAAACCAAACATGTACACAACATCAAAAACACATTACGAACTTGTTCGTGCGATCACATCGCCAATCTCACATCGTTTTCATCAAATCAAGCCTCAAGTTCATGATTTTCATACTTTTGGTTTTCAAAACTTTCAATCTTGGAACTCAAGGTCCAAAACATATCAAACGATATCCGAATGTCACCAAACTTTGCATAAAGCACATATATAATATTTAAGACTTGTACCGGGCATCGGAACCAAAATACGAGTCTGATACCAAGGTCAATTAATTCATTTTCCTTTAACAATTACATCAAAAATAATTTCACAGAAAAATTCATAACTTGGGCTCTAGGCCTTAGAATTCGACTCCGGACGCATGTCCAAGTCCCATATTTTCCTACGGACCCTTTCGGGACCATCCAATCTCGGGTCCGGGTCCGTTTATCAAAAATGTTGACCGAAGTCAACCATATCAATATTAATATCATTTTTCTCCAAATTTCTCATAGAATTCATATTTTCTATCACAAAAACTTTTCGGCCACATGCCCGGATTGTGAACGTAAATCGAGACAACATAGAATGAGGTTTTCAAGGCCTCAGAAGCTCGAAATGATTAATAAAATAAGTGATGACCCTTTGGGTCGTCACAGGAACTTTATCAATATTGATAATTTATTCAGTTGGCATAACTGATTTAGCCATATCAATTTAAGTATGATATGCAAAAATAAAAGAGAATTCACATGGATAAATATTAAAGAACTAGAAAGTTCTTTACGAATTCTCTTACATTGCTTGTTCTTATTAATTAATAGACCAATTAAAATTGGGATTGAATCCCATGAATGTTGGAAATATCAAAGGTGAATATAGGCCCATTCACCCGCCATGTATACCAGATAAGATGCATCTATTAGATGGTTACATGTGCAATTATTATTAACCCGCAACATGGCCGGTGTGTGCGAGGTAACTTGCTCAATAATTTAATTTTGAGCATATTCTAGATTTTTTATTCAAGAAGTTCATCTTGATAAGTTTGTTTACATCACAGCTGGTTTAGCAAAATGATTTATTGAGTACCTCCGCTTAATAGCTAAACTATTGTTTATAAGAACAAAGTTTATATATATCAGTTTGATATACGTTATATACGAAAGTATATTATTTTCTCCCATCACAAGTGGTTCAGGGTCAGAAATCAAATAATTCTATCTTATTATTATTGATGTGCGGTGTATATTTTGATTAACAGCATAACACACAAAGATGGGTTCTCAAAGTTGAGGAAACAAGTTAGTTTTTCTAACATGAGGGGGAGACAAGATACAACAGTTGAGAAAAGTTATATGAAATAAATTATTATTTATACATCGAGTTCCTCGAATAAAATAATATGAACTTGAAGTTCATAAAAGGATAATTCATGTGCAATTTATTGCAAAGCATGCCAGACGCATTTGCTGACCCAAAGAAAGTAACTATATTCTCATTACAAATGCTCATATTAAGTCCTAGAAGGACAAAGTCTATGGTAAGCTTAAAGTGTATAGACAATCGGTTTCAAATAAACTTCTTGATAAAGAAGATGAGCAAATGATCATAATAAAGGAGGCAAATGATCTAGAAGATCACATGACATAACACTCCATAATATCTCATGAGAGATTCAGGTACCTGAATATATGAATGAAGAGATCTCTGTGTTATGTCATTATGAAAATACATTGAAACTGATATAAAATCTTTGTTGACGTCAACCTTCAAGAAGCTAGTGTACAAGATTGGGATGCGGATGCTTAAGGATGTGAATTGATGCTCTCATCAGGGGGAGTTAATGCGCGTTGCACTCTTTTTCCCTTACAAGGTTTTGTCCCACTGGGTTTTCCTTGCGAGGTTTTTAACGAGGCAACCAAAAGGCGTATTATTAGATATGTGTACTCTTTTTCCTTTTCTAGATTTTTTTCCCATTGGATTTTATTTTAGTTAAGGTTTTAATGAGGCGCATTACTTATTGAGTAGACATTCAAGGGGGAGTGGTAAGAATAGAATTCTATTTGGAGTGAATGTCTATCTTGTGTAGAGTTTTACTTTGTGACTAAGTCATATTTCTCCTATAAATAGAGGGGTCTTACCCCATTGTAAATCAACCAATATCAATAAGAATTCTCTCTCTCTCTTTTTCTACAATATTATTCTTGTTCTTTTATTATTTTATAACACTTTTGAAGAGAAACTATTTTTTTTTTTTGCTTCTCCAAAATTGCTTCTACTCTTCCTCAAAAGTACTTTTTCCTTCCAAAAGTTTAACCAAACAGCTCAATTTTTGGCCAAAAGTGTTTTTGGCAAAAAAAAAAAAATTTCGCCAAAAGGAAACTTGATCAAACAGACTATAAGTCTAAGTTTGAACTTCGTTCAAAATTGAATGCGAGGCGAATAAACTTTATAAAATCAATTCTTCTTTAAATATGAATCCTAAAAATATTTATCAGTGCACTTCGCACCTTGTCAGCCATGACTTGTGCTCTTATGATATCCAAGAATGATCGTATTTAAAATTAGGCTCAATACATACTTTCACTTGCACGAAAATTCATTTTAGACAATTTTTATTACGAGAATCAAATAAATAAAATAAAATTTTTAAAAAGTTTAATTTTAAATATGACATGAGATTTATGTGGCTAACATGATACATTTCTCATATTTCCAAAGTAATTTTAATAACTTGACAGGTACAATGTTTATTTGTAAATTGGAAAACCAAAAAAAAATACTCTAATGTATGTCTATGGCTAGTTATATAAGTAATATAATTTAGAAAAAACTTAAAAGAATTTAATATTTTCTGAAATAGCTTACAAGTTATAATTATCTACTAGCGAGTAGTGATTTGATTACAACTCATATTGGGCATTTGGATGCAAAATAAAACAAAAACTTAGAAATACTTTTTGCAAAAGATTTCTTTAATATATTGAAATGACATGATTGACCCTACCACTTGCGATCCGTGAACCCCCCCTCCCTTTTTTTTTTTTTTTTTTTTTGCCTTCAGTCCTTTATCCTTTATATTAATATTTGTCATATATTTTTATTCCAGCTCGACATCTATTTTTTTCTTTTAGAAAAAGAAACGAGAAAGATGAAGATCCCAAGTGGAAAGTGTAGTTGCTCATTCAATGAAATCATAATAAAAAATAACAACATTCCTTTGAAGATAGCTGCCAGAAATGTATGAATTTGAGCCATTCAAAATACCATACAACAATTTTCTACTGGAAAAATTGGTAAGAATGAGAAACATAAACTGATATTATTATTTTTATAATAATTTATGGATTACCATCAAAGGATATGGTGGTGTGAATTGAAATTATTTTTTCTTTAATCGGAGGTATGGGGTTCGAGCCCTGAATATAAAAAAAATTAATAGGGAGTGCTTTCCCCAAAATGTAGTCCTACACGGCGCGAATCGGTATATAATCGTGTTTGAATGCGTGTGTTGGACATTGGATGAGATAAAAAAATAATGTTTTGGATTGATCAAGCTACTATCTCATCTGTCTTACACTCTCTATACTTGACATCAGCTTTATTGGATCCAGCCTCATGAATGATGTCACAACATTCACATCTATCAATCTGAAAAAAATATAAATAAGAGATTAAATAATTAAATAAAAGAATAGTGGTTAGCATAGAAATTTGTTTGTAAGTAGTGGTTTAATTTAGATGGCTATAAATTTATCAATATTCCAATATTTCTTTATGAATAACGTCGAATTCATCGATGAAATCGATGCAAAAATTTTGTCCATTTTTGTTCAAGAATAATTTAATTCGCCGTCTGCTTGAAATTAGCTTGTTATTATTTATTTTATCAACATAGGAAGAAATGTGCATACCATTGCTTTCTATTTCTTGGTTTATATATATGACAATAGTTATGTAACTTTGAAGATTTTTAGTTATTCTCTTTATTTATGTTACCTGAATTTTCAAGTCATACCACAAAGAACATATCTTCTTATTAAATTCACACTTTTTGGATTATTTGCACCATATGGCCATTTTTTATGACTCTTTAAATCTTGTCCCTCGTTAGTCCAGGAGGCTAAGTTTCAGCTTTAAAATGAAGGAATTTTCAGAAATCACTATAGTTAAGTGGCTATTAACTTGATATAGCTACAATATTCATAATTACTGGTCGTAGCTACAATTTCGTTGCTACCCGACTGTATTTGATATATTTGCGCGATTGTATACCTTAAGGTAATTCGCCTAATAAATAGGGATTACAGGATAAGATTTATTTTGTTTTTGGAAGACAATTTTAGCACAATGGACTAACATGAGACAAATTTATGCAATGGCCTCAAAAATGGTCATTTGTGCAAATGGCCATATAGATTTCCATGAAAAAACTCCTCATTAGTTCAGTCGGCTAAATTTTGGCTTTAAAAATACTATTTAGAATTTATGAGGGGGGGGGGGGAGTAGTTGGAGATATAGAAAGTGAAATACTTACCTCAATCCTTATAATTGCTGGTGAATAAACATGAATTTCCGAGACATACTCTGCAGATAAATTTCCAGCATATAAACAAGCTCCAATCCCTCGAGGCCGTGCTCTAGTATATGTTGTAAGAATTTTATTTCTTGGAGTTTTTTCAATTGATTTGAAGAAAAATATATGAGGAGCTTCACAAGGATCCAAAGAAGGATTTCTAACATCAAACATATAATGTGGTGGGTTAGGATTTTTTTGCCATGTTTTGAATGTTTCAATAGGTCTTTGTATCCAACTTCTAGGCATAATTTTCTCATAAATATGAGCTGAGTATCCCCAAGAAACTGAAAATGTCCAATTACTTGATCTTTTGTGGCAAATGGTTTGTTGTAACATTCTTGATTGATCATAATTTGCAGCATTTAAGAGGTGGAAAATTGATTGGGAACGATCCATTGAGGGAAAAATTGGATCAATCATGTCAAAATGGTGAAGGGACACTAATAAAGATTTTGGATGAGATGATAGAAATCCTGATATATCACCACGTAGATCAATCTGCAAGTTATAAATATCCAAATATTATTTAATGGAAAGGATAAAAAATGCATACTTTTTCAGTTTATCTAATTAGTTGATAATACATATCTTGCCGATTAAATTGACACTGTAAAAAAGTGTGTGTTGGGGGGGGGGGGAAGAGAAATAATAGGGCGGAGCTAGAACAGTGCAGGTTATGGGTTCTGCCGAATCTAGTCGTATTAATTCAAACCCTGTATTGTCTTAAAAATTTATTGAATATGTATAAATTAATTAATTTAAAACTTGATAATTTAAACGTAAATTCTAAACTCATAAACTTCAAATTCTGATTCTAGCTCTAACCGTGACAAAAGCCATTTATATTACCATAAGTATATAGTGGTGATATTCCTTCATGGCCGGCGTGTTTCATATGGAGGTGAATGTAAGGGTTTTCAAGAATATAAGACAAAATTTTCTTTTTCTATCTATTGATGAGACAACTATTTTTATTCTTGAATATTTTTTGTTCGAAGTCAAGAGAAAGGAGAGAAATAGTTGAGTAAATTAATTTTTTTTTTTTGGAAGAAATTGCCATACCTGATGAATACCTTGAAGAGGAGAAAGATTGATACCAATATCAGCAATGCAAGTCATTGTAGTTTTATCAGCAGCATTCAAATAATTATATCTTTTAAGACAATTAATTATATCTTTTGCCAATGCTTTAGCCAAAGGATAACTCAATATAAATCCAGCTCCACCAAAACCTTGATTAAATGAGTACCAATAATTTGACAATATAAACTCTGAGTGTCCGCCAAAATAATAATACTTTGTATGATCATATTGTGCGAGAATCTCAACCATATTATCCACGAAAAATAAAGAATCGTCGTCCCCCATAACTAACCATCTTAAACCTTCATGTTCTTCTCTAAACACCTCAATAATCCCATGGACTAATCTTAAAACTGTTGGATCAACATGTTTGGTTTCCTCAACAAGTTTTACAACATTATCTGATATTTTATAAGGAGGTGAATTTATTGACCAAGGTAAAAGTTCATCTTTAGGAGGAAAATCTAGTAAAAGATATCCTTTTGTAATATTTGGTCTCCACCAAGATTCAATATAGGATTTTCTATGATGCCATGCTTTTTCTGACCCTAAAAGTCCAAAAACAAGGTGGTTAATATTTGTGGCAATGTTGGTTTGTGCAACATTTGATTGAGAATTAAATGGTGTCCATTTTGATCTAAAAGAAGAGAAAAGTTGAGAAGATGGACAATTAGAGTCACTAAAAAAGATAATAAAGGTTATGTAAAGGATTAAACCACAAATAACAACTGTTTTGGAAATGCTAATTACTTTAGATTTGTCAAATGAAGACATGTTTGAGAGACTAAGTAGAGAGAAGAAGAGGAGGAGAGTAAGAAAATTGTGAAGTAATGCTCATTTGGTTCTTGGTATGAGTGGTGTGCAAGGAGTATTTATGTGAAAGTTTTAAATAAACAAGATGTAAGTTATATTTACTGATTGTGTAACTAATATTTTTACGTAACTAGTACAATTTTACCTTTAAGAAGGGAGTCTTGGAGCAACGGTAAAGTTATTTCCGTGTTATCTATAGGTCACAAGTTCGAATTGTGCGATCAATAATTGATATTTGCATTAGGGTAGACTTCTTACATAACACCTTGGAGTGGGGCAATTTTTTTAGACCCTACGTGAATGCAAAATATTTTGCGTACCAGCTAACGACGCAATACAATTAAACATATTGTAAAAGGTTGCTTGCGTTATTGTTCGAGTTACTAATTTCACTTATTATTAAAAATTATCTTTATTAATTTTAAGTGAATTGGCAACGTAATTTACATTATCAGTATATAAAAGTTAAAACTCAATAAGAAAAGGGTAATTAACTCTCCCTTTTGTCCTACTAACATTACACTCTTTTTCTTGGAAGCTCATTGTCTGTCTTAATATATTTGTCTTGTTAGCTTTCGACGAATTCTATGATTAAAACTAAGACGAACTTTATTATCTCTAATCCCAACACTCAAAACAATAGAAAAATGCCTTTTGCTAAAAGTTAAATATCGCATCTTTAGTACTGTATATAGTTTCTGATGTCAACATATTCTTTTTTCTCCTCTCAATTTATATAGTACCGTGAATCTCAAGAGTCAATCGAGTTTTTTTGTTCTTTACTGCAATTTTTAGTATACCTTTTAAATATTTGAAATTACGTATTGATTAGTGTAACACATAGAACTTTGTGTAGTTTTAAAATATGTAACTTTTTATTTCAAAAAATTTATAAATTGTATATCCGATAAAATGAAGAAGATTGACTCTCGAAAACTGAATGGCGCCACAAGGACTACGAGGAAGTAATAATTATATTATAACTTCTGTTTGGGTGTATTGTAATTTTCCCGGCTCATAAATGTAAATATATAAGAACTTACGTTAAGTAGTACTAGTAGTCGTACCCGCGCGATGCGCGGTCAATATTAAAAAATATTAATTTAATAAAATTATGATCGAGCTTGTTTGATCCTATTATATCGTATTGCTTTAATAAAATTCAAGGCTCATCTTGTTTGTCAATACGATACACCGAATAATAAAATCTCTATTAAATCAAATGTACTTATATGGTGAGTGAATAACTTGTTTGTTCAATATTTTTCTTTATTATATTAGAAATGTTTAGTATTCGCTTCCTTTTGGTAATATATGAGAAGATATATAATTTATTATTGTTGAAATATTTTTTTATTTTAAATTTTATGTTGTTGTTCTTAATGGTATTATCTAAATTTTAATAAATAAAATCTCTGTTAAACGAAACTTATACAGACAGCGCATCAAATAACTTTTATTTAATGTGTTTTGCTTTATTATACCATCCAATTTTTAATATTATTACATTGTTATTATAAATTTTTATTAACATATTACTTTATTTAATATTTTCCTCCGAAAGTTTTTTTATTTCTGTATTTTTGTTTTTTTAATTTTAAAATAATTTTAAAAGTTCAATTTGAAAGCACTCCCAAAATTGGATTGGTAATTTATTATTTTTTAATTTTATTTTTATTTTAAAACTCCAACTTAAAACTATTCACCGATTTGAATGGGTAGTTTTTCTTCTTCTTTTTTTCTTTTTTTTATGGATTTTTTCGCTTTCTTTTTTCTAAATAATTTAAAAACTCCAACTTAAAACTACTCCCACCCAATTTAAATGGGTAGTTATTCTTTATATATTTATATTTTTATTTTTTGTATTATAGTTAAATATAAGATTTCTATATTTATAAATTCAAATAAAGTAACCAATTTATATATATATATATATATATATATATATATATAGAGAGAGAGAGAGAGAGAGAGAGAAAGAGGGAGAGAGAGAGAGAGAAAGAGAGATAGTAGTTTTTTATATAATAAATTTAAACCGTCATCCCATTTGCCAATACAATATACTCAATAATAAAACCTCTATTAAATTAAAGATTCTTATATAGTTAATGAATAGCTTTTTTGTTCTATCTTTTTCTTTATGACGTTATCCATTCAGTATTATTATATTGTTGATAGAAATATTTATTAATATATTACTATATTTACTAATTTTGTCTGCTCGCTTTCTTTTTGTAAAGAGAAGATATATAATTTATATGTTGAGATATATTTTTAATTTGAATTTTATTATGTTGTTCTTAATAATATTTTCTAAATTTAATAAATAAAATCTCTATTAAACTAAAGGGACTTATATAAGCACAACGAATAACTTTTTGTTATGTATTTTTCTTTATTATATTATCCGAGTATTTAGTATTATTATATTGTAAATAAAATTTTTTTATTAGCATGTTATTTTATCTTATATTTTTCTCTGTGCTTACTTTATATATATATATATATATATATATTACTCTTGAAATAATTTTTATTTTAAAGTTTATTATATTGTTCTCAATAATATTGTCTGATTTTAATGAACAAATTCTCGATTGAATTAAAGCGACTTACATAGTCATCGAATAACTTCTTTTTATGTATTTATCTTATTATATCCATGATTAAGTAGTTAATTTTAGGTAGTTAATTTTATTGTGTCTTTTTTATAATTGTTTTGTCAATAATTTTTGAATATCCAAATTTATATGAGCTTTGTCCTAAAATTTGTCACTTTGTTAATTTTTTGATGTTACATTTGGAATTATCACATTGATTTGTTCTCCTATTCTATATAAACAGAATATATATTATTTTATTTTAATGAGTAAAATCTCTATTAAATTAAATAAACTTATATAGTCATTAAATAACTTTTTATTATGTATTTATTTTTTATTATATTAACCGATGTTTAGTATTCACTTTTTGTTAATAGAATTTATTAGCATATTACTTGTTTAATATTTTTGTTTGCTAATTTTCTTGCAATATAATAGAAGATATATATGTTTTATTACTCTTGAAAATATATTTTTTATTTTAAATTTTATTATATTTTTAATGGTATTATTGGAATATTAATGAACAAATACACTTTTTATTTCAAAAAATAAAAACGAATTTTAAAAATGAAATAAAGAAATTAACAAACCTAAACCAACCCTCACCAATGTTTTTGTAATTAATTTAGGTAGTTAACTTTTTTTGCAATTAACTAATTATGTTGTGTGACTTTTTTATAGGCTACTACTTGGATTATTGTGGTGTGTGTATTTTTGGATCTTAACAATATATAAATATAGATATATATTTGAATTAAAAAAATAATATTTTTATTTCGTAATTTTAAAGTTTCAACTTTGTTGGATCTTTGTCACTTGTTGTCTTATGGTTATGCCACTTGACATCATATAATTATTTATATATATATGGTAGTTTTTTTTTTTTATCATTTTCATTTTTTATAGATACATAAATTGATAGCAACACGATAGGGATTCAAGAATTACTAAAGAAAAATAAGAAACGCGCGGAAGCTAAAAGAAAATAAAGAAACGAATAAAAGACAAAAATTAAAGATAGATTGAATTCAAGAATGAGTTTCTTGAATTCAAGAAGTCTATTCTTGAAATTGAATCCTAACAACAACAATTAGCTAACAAAGAACTAATCGCCTTTGGTAATGATAGCTTCATGGATATAGATAAAGTTGTAGAATCTCCAAGAAGGCCATTCACGAGGTCTCAAGCTAAGAAGAAGCAAGACAAGATTATTGGGCTTCAATGGGAGATCAAGAAGGCGCTAATGGTGGAACAAGATCTACAAAATTATGTAGTGAATTTAGCTAAGTGTTACACTCATTTCGTGGTCCAAGTCCAAGTCCAAGAGGAGGTTGATTGAGGTCCAAGCACCAGCCATAAAGGCACCTAAATTAGGCACCTAAATTTTTCTAGTTAAGGTCTCAACGTCGCTTATAAAGCCATTATTAATACAAAAGGCTAAAATTGTCATTACACCACCAAAGCGAAACACGCGTGAATCAAATTACAAAAAACCTTGAGAAAACTGGATCATGCCATGTGTCCTATTTCCACACCCCCTTTAGCTAATCAACGGCCATGATGCTTCTCAGAACAAGCACAGGAAAAACAACTCAAAACAGTGCCTACGAATAAGGCTTTATTGTAATCCGGTTCTGGGCCTAAATGGACTAAACGGGCTGGGGCAAACGGGCTCAGGCTCTGGCGGGACAGGCTCAAGTGGTCCCGGGCCAAACCGTCCTGGGCATAACGATCCTGAAGGGTCGAATCGGCCCACTGTGGTCCTAAGTCCATATGGTCCCGAGCTAAATAGGCCGGCCCCACGGGCCTAAGTGTTTCGGGCTATTTTTTTTTTTGAAATTTTTATCTAAGGCATTTTTTTGTAAACTATATATATAATTGTGACTTAAATATTCTAATTCAAATTTAAACACAAAAAATTATAAAAAAATTTCAAGGAAATGCCTTATAATTTTTAATATTATGACATTAACAAAAAATGACAATATCTTTCTGAGTCTTCCTCACCCAATAGAATGAGCACAACAAGGTGCTAATACCACCATTTAAAGGAAAAAAACTAATGAAGATGTGCCAAAATACAAGTTACATATTAGTCTACATATTATCTCTAACAAATTTCATAAATCCTTCAAGGTTCGGAGGAATTTTCATTGGTGGTAGTGAAAAAGAAGCTTGTTCATCACCGCTTCCGGGCGAAGCAACATCCTCCGCAAGTTCCGCTAGCATTTCTTCATAAGCTTCATCTATCTCCGGTTTGTAATTTAGCAAGTCCAAATTTTTTTCTTTCCAAACGGATCCAATCTCTGAAGAATACTAATTTTTCCAAGCTCTCCCTGGCAGACACTCCATGATCATCGATTTGAAGTCTCTTTTGACTGAAAGTGCTCTCCAATGCCGCTGTTGAAGCTTGAACACTTAAAATATCTCGAGTCATCCCTGAAAGAACCGGATAGTATTTTTCTTTATCCTCCCACCATTCCAAAACATCAAAAGAGCCGTCGTAATTCTCTGGTTCAAGTCCCTGCGACAAATAAACTTGAAGCTCATTTGGTTGTGAAATATCACCAATATTATCACCTCGAGAACCTCTGAACTCCGTCCAAGAACTAAGTGTTTTAGGCCCGCAGTTATTTTAGATGATTGCAAACTAGACAAAGTAGGAGTTGGAACATTTGGTCTAGCATGATCTAAGGCAAGATGATAAGCATTATAAATTGTTTGGGCATTTATTTTAATTGATACTTTTGCATCTGCAAGTGTACCAAATTTCTCATCTGAAAGATCTAAGGCTTTCTAAATATTTGTATACCAAAAGTGAGGACCTCTTAATTTTATGATAGGATGCAACATGGCAGCAACAACATAAATAAGACGATAGGGAAAAAAAATTTAAACTTATCTTTCATAGAATTAATAGAAAGTTGATTATTTACCCCACCCCCTGAAAATTGAGTGAAAAAATCCCCAAGTGTTGCAATATAAACTAAATAGTTAGAAATAGTAGGATAATATTGCCCAGATAGTTCAGTTGTAGCAACATTAAATTATTCTAAAAATCTACAAGAATATTAACATTAGTTCGGTCCTGATTTGTAAGGGCTCATCATCATCATCATCACCACCAACACTAGCATTAAACGTTGTGTTTATTGGGTTTCTATATTCATATGCAACAACTAAACTTTCATACATATAATTCCATCTAGTCGGACAAGCTTTAGAAATATTTCTTTCTCTTATGCCAAATTCATCATATTTTTTTATAATATTCTCTAAGTCTACTTCTACGGTTTGAATAAAAAAAGTCAATTAAGAGTCATTTTAACTTTTTTAATTTCCACATTCAATATTTTCATACCATCATCGATGATTAAATGGTAAAAATAATAAATACATCTAACATGGAAAATATTACTAAATGCAGGATTTAGTGTAGTTGTAAGCAAGCCTATAGCATTAGTGTTACTAGAAGCATTATCCATTGAAACTAACATTATTCTATCTCTAATGCAAAAATATCTACAAATATCTGCAATTGTGTTAGCAATAAATTTATATGTGTGACGTCAATTAATTATTAGGGATTCTTTGTCATGTTTAAAAAACAAATCCGTTGGTACAATTTCTTCAACTAGAGGCTCTTGGATAGGTTCAAAATGTTCTTTACCCTTAGAAGAGGATTTGTTAGAAAGAGAGCCTCTAGAGGTGTTACCAGAACTACAAAGCGTGATGGAACCAGAGGTACCAACACAAGCCGACCCAGCACCACGAGATACACCTCCTCTACCCCTTTTATATTTAGTAGGAGCATTGGGGAAACTATCAAGAATTAGAACTCTTTTAGGGTTAGGATTTGAAGACGACATAACAAGAAAATATGAATAGAAGGTATGAACTGAAGATAAAGTGAACGAGAGTAAAAGGTAAGAAATTTGATAAAGAGCTTGTGAAGAAAAAGACAAAGGAAAAAAGGAGCAAGTTTATATATAAACTCAACCGTCGATAATTAAAAGGTTTAATGATGGAAAGACTATAATAAAGGAAACTATCACTTCGTGAATATTGGAGTTAAAGAAGCATTAGAAAAAAGGCTGCAAAATTGCAGAACTAATGAGAAAGTGACACGCATATGGTGCATTAAATAGAAGAGACAATTGAAGCGTCGATACTATCATAGCAATAATTATGACAAAAATTCTCTTTTTTAATGAATATCCACTTCCCAAATATTTAATTGATAAATAAATGGGAAGTGGGGAGATAATTTATATTGGAAAATAACTGAATTTATATTGAAGGTGACGTGGCGTGGCACATGGACTAGTCAAATAGTCAAAACAAGTTGATCAGTTAAGAGGCACGGGCGATATCAGATACGAGGAGAAGAAAGTTAAATAGGTACGAGAGGCTATTCAAATGATACGAGTCTCGTATCTATTTAACTTAAACAAAGCCACCAAGTCAGAGACAATCGAAGATATGAATCTAATGGCATAAAATAGTATAAATTCAGTATTAAATATCAAATACGTTAGCAAATCAATATCGAATAAGAATAATTATTTAACGTCTCATTTAATATCATTTAATGCTCATAATTGGCTATTTAAGGCTAAAGACATTATAACTTTTCCTAGAAAAATCAACTATAAAAGGAGGAGATCTGAGCATTTGTAAATACACGAAATATCATTGAGATTATCTGAGAATACAAACTTACTTATTGCTTTATTATCTTCAAATATTTCTTATTATATTCATCTCCTGATTATCAGTAACCCGATTTATCTCTTTTTGACCGAAATTCCATTTTTTTGGTTAAACAGTGCGTGCGGCGCGTTGTTGGAATATGCCTGTGACTAGGGCTGGCGAGGGATATCGGTGGGGCAACAGAGACTCCTGCGCGCTTGTCACTTGGCGCGACCAAGACCACGGGGCCGTCCGTGGCACTAGACGTTGGGAAGCTCGCTAGGACGCCACGGGACGCGCCCAAGGGGTCATGGGGCATGGCTAGAAAGTCGCCCATGACATCTTACAACGCGAAAAATATTTAGAAAAGAAAATGTTAAATAATGGAAAAGGAAATAAATTTGGTCCAAAAAATTATCAGTCAAATTAATTGATCGAAGCCGAAGCCGGAGCCGGAGCCGAGCGAGTGACGACAACGACGAAGCGAGGCACCACTTCTTCTTTAACTCTTTAAAAGCTAGAAAATGAGCTACTATATATATACACAAAGATTTTGTTTCCTTTTTCAAATGAGGGATAAAGTGCATTAATAGAGTGAACTAATTCAAACTTTCACTTCTCTTTTATTTTTTCAATATTTTCTATTCACACATCTTTTATTACTAATAACAAAACCCAACAGCTTCAACCCATCATGTTTACCTACTTGTCATGTGGTGGATGCGACCGATTTTGATCGTACACGTGGCAAAATCTAATAGGCACATGACATACAAAATTTCTTAAAATTGGTGTTTGTAACAAAATGTGATATTGAACAAAAATATGAGTAGGCTGCTGCAAATTCGGGGAACAAGTACGAGGGGTATTTATTTACTTTCCCATTTCAACTAAATGCCATGGAAACAAAAAAAAGAAGTTAAAAAAAAAAAGTAAGATATATTACTAGTAGTAGTAGCTTATAACACCATAATAAGGTTTTCTGATGGGTTCGGATCAACCCGTTTTGTTCTGATCAAATCTCCAAAATCATTGATGCCGGAGTAAGAGTGAGAGTGGCATGGCGGAGGAGGCATTGGCCATAGCAGAAGGAAAATACACATACGTACACGAAGTGGGTAAAGGCCCACCTGAAGCCATTGACGCCCACCATATTGTGGTTCGAAGGAGTAGAGAAAAGGGTTCCAATTTATGCCTCTTTACTCTTCTCCTTTTCGCCTATCCCTCCTTCCTCTTATTCCGCCAGGTAATATTATACCTCCATTTTATACCCCATTTTTTTAGCAGTTAATGGCATTATTCGCTTCGCACTATCATCAATCAGCTGCTTCTCAATCTCAAACTAATATGTCTCTGTCTATTCGAGCCCATTTCATTTTTTTAATTCGTCTTTTAAGATAAATTAGAATTCTCTAAGTTTCATACTATGGAACTGTAATAATTACAAACCTTACTTAACTTAGCACTGGTTTCTATAATTAATAGCACCAATTTATTCAATGGCTAGCTTCTTTATTTTTTCCTCCAATTTATGTTGGTTGTCTTGCTAGCTCTGAAGAACTTATAATCTAGCTTGACATTTGCAATTAGGAGTTTTCCGTCTATAATTAAGAGGGAAATGGGAAGGAAGAGGGTAACATAATAACTTTTTATTTGCTTATATGACTGCTTGTATTTGAGCTATCTCGCGTGCACCTTGACTATTCCATTAGGTACGTGCTACCTTCCACCCATACAGGTTCTAGGTAACTCTGCCCACAAGGCTTAGGCCAATGAGAAGAAATCAACTTGTTTTTTTTTAATCCTTGGGTGCGAGGGTAGTAATACTTTTTTATCCTCAGTAGATTTTTGTTGTTGTTGTTGTTTGGGGGTTTGGGGTGGGGGGTTGGGGGGGGGGGGGATAAGGACAAGACCAAGGATAAATATGGATGTGAGTCTAAACCAGGCACCCAAATCATTAGGGAATCAGAGGGAGCAGACATGTCAGTGTAATGATTCAATTTCTCTCCGCAGCAGCTTTAGTAACAATAGTATGTAGTTTGCGGTTTTTAAGCACTTGTCATTTCATGGTGTTAAATAACCATATGTTTGCTTCAGTTATGTAAATACTTAATTTGCGGGTAAAAGTATTATGTTTAACTTGGTGAAGCTTTTAAAATGCAGGGAAAGCTAGATACTCTGCATATTTGGAGCTTAGTTATCATGGCATTGCTCATTAGGTTATTTCTAAAGAAGCCAGTTAAGAAAGGTGAGCACGTTTTAACTTCTGTGACTTTACTTTATGTGCAGCTTATAATGTGCATTTTCCAGATTGAATCATCGCCATTCTTTCTTGAATATAAGCTACATGGGATGGTATGAAGTTTCTTCAGTGGGAAGTCACTGCCATTGTGCTTTGTATTGATGCACATTGTGCTAGATGGTCAAAATCTGAGACCACAACCTCATTTCATATTTTATATACCTCTCAATCAGTAACTTCAGTTGTTCCTTGGATAAGAAACCATTCTCCTTACAATTGCTTTCTATAAATGAAGCATTATCTATTACAGAAGGTAATAGTACTTGACAAAATTTTCAATATGGTAGTAGTTTTACATTATGTTTAAAGTTTAATCAGGCTCAAACCTAACAAATGCCATGCATAATGTAGATTTCTATATGGTACCACAGAAATACAAAAATAATATTTGCTCTACTGATTGTAGCTATAGTGCTCTAGTTTCTTGTAAAAAATTGACAAAAGTTCGATAATCATTGTCTGGCGATTTCGGGATTATATTGCATTTCCCTGGTGCTTGAGGATTATCTGAACAATATTTTAGCTTCTTGTTTTTACTTATCTAATGCGTGTTGCCTCTGTTCTGATTTGAACCTTGGTTTCCAGCGGCACCCCTTTGGGGCCTGTGGAAATATAATACCAACATGTGTGTATGTATGTAGGTGTGTACGTATACAAATATGTACATCTAAATGTGCTTATAAAAAATAGTACATTTAAATGTGTGTGTGTGTGTGTATTTCAGTTCTTGCTTGTTGCAAGCTTCAACAAGTCAGTTGGCTATTTCTTGTTGACCATGGATATTCCATGCTAAAAGGAAATGTTATTGGAAATAAGATGATCCAACATCTGTAATGGTGATGTATGCTGAGTTGGAAAATAAGGGCAAATGTGTGCCAGTTTTGTAACGGCGATGACATAGTTGCCCCAACTTTGAACAGAGGGCAAAAGTAGACCATTTCGCAAACCACAACGGCATTTTTGGACCTTTTTCCTTTATATATTTGATCATTAAAATCTGGTAAGAGAATTGTCTTTTGAGGCAAGTTAGAGGTTTACTTGAAACTAGAGGTTTTGTGAGTCACCCTTACCCCTTCCCGGAAAATAACATAAGTGCAAACACAACAAGTAAACCTTGATCTCAAGTTGTTGGTATCACCTATATGAATCCATTGCTTCTATTGTGTTATACTCTTAGTTAAGTTCGATTTTGTTCCTAGAGATTGTAAGTCTTTTGAAACAGTTTCCCTCAATGTAATTTTAGATCTACCTTGTCCTTTATATCCCTTATAGAATCTTAAGGCGACATAGTATCACCAATAGAAAGGTGCATTTAGAGGTTGACGTAGTACATGGCAAAACCATCTCAAACGAACTTCTGTCGTTTATTATAAATCTTTGTGATTTGTATTTTTTATTTAATGCAACCATTTCTCATCTTATTCGATCTCTACCATCCGGCATCTATCTTAAAATCTGTGTTTCTGTGGTGCTCATCTTGTGGATATGTTGGGCCATAGATGTTCGATGCATCACGTTAATATAACATTACCGGTGTCATACCCATTCTATAACTGGCATTTCACTTTGTTAGGAATATTCATATCACATAGCAGTTCATGTACAACGCATTCTTAACTTCATTGAAGTAATGAAGCACTATTCTCTTAAGATAATGCTCACTTATTTCGTGGAAGATCAATTGGTTTTTACTTCTTTCCGTATGTAGAAGGTAGAATAGTAGAAGACACTAGTATCAATCGGAATTAATTGACATATCTTTCATGCTGATTGTTTTTGCATATTACAGAGTCTGTTCTAATTCTGCCTGCTTTTGGAGTTCAACTTGAGACTCAGTACGGAAGGTACTTACTGCTTCTGTTGTAGAGGTGAATGCTTTGCTATTTGCTTAAGTTAGTTGTACAATATAATTGTTCTATACTGGGTCTACAAGATGCTTTTAAAATCATATAGCTTTCTCAGATATTCTGGGCATGGAGCTATCATTTTGTGTCTTCTTTTTTAAAGATTGTTGTGCATACAGCTACTTGTTTCTGGATCTCTTTCCTGAGATGAGGCAGCTACCATTATGGAAACCAGCAAAAGTATTTAGGGTAGTATTATTGTTCTGTGCGTACTCATCACTGTGTGCGCTGCTCAAGTAAAATGTCCTGCATGAGGTTGGACAGCTAAATCTTTTACGAGTACAATTGAAAAGTGATTAATTTATTAGAACAACTTAAATATATGTTGATGAGACACTGTCCATCAAACTATGAGGGCTTCTTGAAGAATTTCCCAAACAATCGGCTCTTTTGCTCGAATTTTACTCTTAGCAACTCCTATGTTCGAAGCAAGATGTTGTCTAATTATACCACGAATTACAAATGTCTGGAAAAGTTCTATTGCTATTTCACTAGACTTTTCGTATCTGATCTGAGAATTTTCTAATTACTCCTGTTTTTGTTTATTTTTTTCTAAATAAAATTCTGATTCAGCTCTTTGTATTACAGCGGGAAAACAGTTCGCCAGTTTGTCCCCATTAGCAGGATTTTGAAACCAGTGCTGGCTGAATGTGTCACACCAGTTACCTGTTATTGGAGTCTGTCTTTGATTATCCGAGGGGAAGAAGAACTTATGTTAGTTTTCAAGGTGAAATTTTATGTTCCCTGCTGTATATATTTTACAAATCCATGTTAGTTTTCAACGGGACCTTAATACTTGTACCTTGGTAATAAATTATATTTAACATTTCAAAATGATAATTCCCTGTCTGTAGTTTCTAAACCTGTTTACTTTTCGTTGTAATTTAAGAGTAGAAGAAGCTAACGAAGGACCTACACTCAACGCACAGGACTTGGTAGAGAATATTAGTTTGTTTTTCTCTTACTTACACAATCTGCTGTATTCAAATATAATTTCCAGGAATTGCGTCCGCCAGTGAAGATGTTAGCGCCCATCTGGAAGGCTTTATGTGCTGCCATCGAATGTGGAGAATGCACAGAGGCAATTACGTAGGTTACACAAGTATAATCTCAACAGATTCAATGTTTATTAATTTTTTTTCTCAACACCTGTATTCATTACATTTTTAAGGTTGTAAATGGCATGATATAGTTCTCCATATTGTCATTACATACTTGCTCCAAAAGGATAATCATATGTGCTGCTTACTGCATTTCAACCACTTTTCTTGGGGGAAATTTCCTTGTACAAGTGCAGATACCAAAGCTCCAGTTCCAGTTCTTTTGAAGGAGGATATTATTATTATTTTTTAACCGTGGTTTTCGGGCATCGCTTTGCCAACCCGACTAGTTGTACCCGTTGGGTCCCGCTGTTTCAATGCGGGTGCATGGTTAGTTTCATGGAGCTCTGAATGCGGTCGGTTTGTAATGCCTTTGGTGGTCCTTCGGGGGCTCGAATCGGCGACTTGAAGAACTTTGTCCTCATGCCTTTCTAGCTGAGCTACCCCTCAGGGTTGAAGGAGGATATTATTAGTTTGATGAAGGGTTTCGGTTCATCCATATCAAAATTTGGACCCTAAGAACACTTGTGTTTCTCTAATATGATTAATCTTTTTCTGCACATAAAATACATCTTCAACCTTTCCATACAGGTGCATCTACAGTTTCATCACTCTTTTATTTGATCATTTTCAGCTATGGGCACATGTTTCATGATTAAGTCTAAAGTTTCTAATTATCTGCGCTTCACCTCCTTTTCCTTTTCTCATTAACTTCCACTCAACAAAAGATATTCAGAATTAGCATATCATTCCTAGCAGCAGAATGGAACCCGACTTCCATGCCAACACGAGTAGTTTAACTCATCACTACCTCGTAAGGGCGTTGGGAATTGTTTTTGCTTTTTTTTGCTAAAAACTTTTTCAGAAGTATTCAAAGAGCCTTTGCATAGTTTATGAATTATGCTTAGTAGGGACCTAAACACAGAATTTTTTTTTCTCAGAGTCAGACCACGCCTTATGACGAAAGGGGGAGAAAGGACGGATCACCTGTCGATTTGATCAAGAGCATTACCTACGAGGATTTATTAGGATGGCTCAAAGACTTATTCGGTCTTTTCCTCAAAGGCGGATACAATTGAATTAGCTTTGGACTACGAGAGAGCTAGACAGCGGGGATAGAGCAAGGCTTAACTTGAAGTTCATGACTTGACACAATGGGGCATCTTAGACAAGATAAAATTGAGGATTTGTCATTGTCCCCTCCAGCTGTTGGCTCCATGCAGATTGCTGGAAGCAGCAAACAAAATATGCAGAAAATAAGAGTTTTGTCAACTTTGGTCTAGTTGTTTGGAGGCATGCACTTTAGGTTCATGTTACCTAACTCATAAATCAAAATAAGTAACAATATCACATGTACATACATGACTCGGTAGAGGTTTACATGGATTAGGTTGCTTCGTTTTTTATCAAAATCAATTTAACATTTTGTTGGACTTTTCAGATTATTTTTATTAGATGAGTATCTTTTAATCTTACTTGGTTCAAGTTATACATAAAGTTTTTGATAAATAAATATATATTAGTAAAATTTTAAATATTGAATAACATATGATCTATTAAAATTTTCTTATGGGAGAATTTTCATATTAACACATGATAGTTATTTTTTTAGTTGTCTAACAATAAATTTTTGTAAAGGTTAACCGAATTTAATAACTAAACATAAAAATTAAGAAGATACTTAAATAATGATATATCCTATTTAATTATTAATTATCAATATATCATTTCAAATTTGAAAAACAACAACAACAACCCAGTATAATCCCACAAGTGGGGTCTGGGGAGCGTAATATGTATGCAGGTCCCTACCGGGGGGGGGCAGAGAGGCTGTTTCCAGGAGACCCTCGGCTCAAGACATCAACAAGAGACGATATGTTAGTACTATAAATAGATTCATACTAAAAATAACATAAAATAACAACATAACACGAAATAATAAAGTAGCATCAATATAAGAAGTATAAGAAATACGAAAGAGATGAAATGTATACTAATATCCAACAAATAACTCCCTGTATCAAAATACCATTTCAAATTTGAAAAACAACAACAACAACAACAACCCAGTATAATCCCACAAGTGGGGTCTGGGAAGGGTAATATGTACGCAGGCCTTACCCCTATCGGAGGGGGGGGGGGGGAGGGCAGAGAGGCTGTTTCCAAGAGACCCTCAGCTCAAGACATCTACAAGAGACGACAAGTTAGTACTATCAATAGACTCATACTAAAAATAACATAAAATAACAACATAACACGAAATAATAAAGTAGCAGCAGTATAAGAACTATAAGAAATACGAAAGAGATGAAATATATACTAATATCCAACAAATAACTCCCTGTATCGGTAGCTGATCAGTAACCTCCTACGATTACCTCCTAACTAGCTAATCTCACTCTAGTGCGCTGTGGAAATATCCACAACTTCCCCATAACCTACAACTTTAATGCTCGACTTCCACAATCCCCCTATAAAGGGCCATGTCCTCAGTAATCCTAAGACGCGCTAAGTCCTGCCTTATCACCTCTCCCCAATACTTCTTAGGTCTCCCTCTACCTCTTCTCATGCCTACCACAGCTAGTCGCTCACACCTTCTCACCGGTGCTTTAGTGATCCTCCTTCGAATGTGCCTGAACCATCTGAGTCTTGCTTCCCGCATCTTGTCCTCTATGGGGGCCACACCCACTTTCTCTCTAATATCTTCATTCCTAATCTTATCCATCCGTGTATGCCCGCACATCCACCTCAACATCCTCATCTATGCTACTTTCATCTTCTGGGTGTGTGAGTTCTTAACCGGCCAACACTCGGTCCCATACAACATTGCAGGCCTAACCACTGCTTTATAAAACTTATCTTTTAGTAAAGGTGGAACTTTCTTGTCACACAGGACTCCCGTCGCTAACATCCACTTCATCCAACCCACCCCTATACGGTGTGTGACATCCTCGTCGATCTCCCCGATCCCCTGAATAACTGACCCCAGGTACTTGAAACTACTCTTCTTAGGGATGATTTGAAAGTCAAGCCTCACTTCCACTTCCACTTCCGCTTCCGTCGGCCCCGCCCCAAATTTGCACTCGAGGTATTCTGTCTTTATCCTGCTCAACCTGAAACCTTTAGACTCAAGGGTTCGTCTCCAAACCTCTAGATATAAGAAATTTTGGCATATGAATATGTAAGAGTAAAAAGATGATTGAAGCACTTTAGTAACACTTAATAAGGAAGTGATACAACATATTATTTATTGTAAATAATAATGAATGCACTTCGTAGTTTTATTAAATATTGGAATATTTTCATTCATATACACCACTTGAAATTTTATTATCCTTAATGTTCATGTTAGATAATTACCTGGCATAAACAAATTTTGTTTATAAAATATATACAATTCACCATTAAAAGGCTCTTAATCCATTATTTGTGCATTCAATCAAGAGAATTAGTTACACTCTTTTCCTTTTTTCTCTCCTCTCTCACCTTTTCTCTCCATATTCTCTCTTTCTCCCCATATCTCGAGTAAACGGAGTACTGATGGGGTTACGAACCTGAACATGACCAAATTAAATAATTATTTGGTACAAAAGATTAATTGCAATGTACTAAAAATTATTTACTCCTGTAACTAAATCTTAATGTACGTGCGCCTAATAGAACCCTTTTAACAACCTGAACAGAGCCTGAACAGAACCCCTTTAACAATGTGTACGTACATAAATATTGCAATTAATCTTTGGAAATTTTACACCCTATAGAAAACCTTACTACCATATTTATCAATAATAAATACCATTTAAAAATATTACATCATATAGATACCCTTTATCCTAAATACCAAATTAATTATTTATGGTTATATCCTAAATTTAAGGCACCATATATGCCAAAAAAGATATTTCTCTCTCATTTTTTTTAATTTCTCACATACTTACCGTAAAACTCCCCCCAAATACTTTCTCTCTATTTTTCAAATACACTTTCCTCCACCATTACCACGTCGAGATTCTCATATTATGGCACAAGTCTTGTGTTTTACCAAAAATAGGAATAGTCAGTCAAATATTGGACAAGTAAAAGTACCGCAACTTTCAATCATTTTCCTACTTTGGAATAATTTGTGCAGCCAGGTATAGATAAAGAATCTGCTTAACTCTTCAAACATTAACAAAAAGAAGAGAAAGAGGAAGCAATTGTATTCAGCTGTATTTTATTAATATTCATTTGTATTCATACAACATTCATATTCAGAAGTATTTTAGTTGTATTTACATTTGTTAGTAAATTGTATTCAGCTGTATTCATCTGTATTCAGACGTATTTTTTCTTCATTCTCTTGTATTCAACTCTATTCATAAGTTTTAAAGAGTTCTTTTGCATTAGTTGTATTCTACTGAATTTTTTTTCATATTACTTGTATTTAACTATTTTAAATATTAGATGAATTCAGTAGAATTTAAATGCATCCAGCAGCTAATATTTACATTTGTTACTCAATTGTATTCACTTATATTTCTCTGTATTCAACGGTATTATTTTTCTAGCCATACGTATTTAAATTAAATGCATCCAGCATCTTGAATTTTTTTCATATTACTTATATTCCTCTGTATTCAGCAGTATTATATTCCTCTGAATTTTTTTTCATATTACTTGTATTTAACTATTTTAAAATATTAGATGAATTCAGTAGAATTTAAATGCATCCAGCAGCTTGTATTTATATTTGTTACTCAGTTGTATTCACTTATATTCCTCTGTTACGCAAGAGAACTGTTAAACTAGCCATACGTATAAATGAGCAATACCTTCTTTTGTATAAAATTTGTAGGAAATTGATCAGAAGAAGAAGAGAATGAATAATATGGAAAACATAGCACTATTTTTTGGCTTTTTCACGTTCCTCGTTTTCTTTCTTTTACAAGAATACCGATTAATTAGGTATCTTTCAAGTTTGTTGAGTAAAATTAGGAAAATCAATTTGGTTAGATGTTGTTCCGTTTTTAGAATTCTTAACATTCCAAAAATTACGCTTAGGTGTTACGGTATTTATCTATAATAGTATTTGAATACAGTAAAATACATATCCAAATTAGCTGGGATTTCTGTTTTACAACCTACTTTTTTTGTTATATTATTAAATACATCTACTTAAATACAGAAAATACAGTCTACATTTTGATAAAAGATATCTATAACACGTAATATAACAAAGGATATCTATAAATTGCTAATTCACACTAAAAGATGATTCTTTCTGAAAAATTCTCTTAATCTTTTGCCACTCAAATCTTTTGTACTAAAAATTATTTACTCTAAATTAGATGTATGATGGATGAAGATTTATTTTGCGTAAATAGGTGACCACGCCCACAAGGGAATTGTCAACTACATTTACCGAAAAGGAGGATAAGCAGATTTGAATGTCTTTCAGCTACAAAGGATCGATATACAATTGCAAACTTTCGTACATTATTTCTATTTAGGTATATACAGCTATAATATTATACCATTTAGATACAATATTCACACAATATGTCTTTTATATATTTTATATTATACAATTTATCTGCAATTTATTTATAGTTTTCATACATTGTTTTTACCCAATTATATACAACTACAATATCGTATCACGTAAATACAATTCTAATACAAATTTTATACAATATGTCTTTTGTATATTTTGTATTCGATTTATACATCGAAAAAATAAATTTCAAATAACTAATTATATATATTATACCACTTATATAATTTTCATACATTATTTCTACTCAGTTATATACAACTACAATATCATATAACTTAATATACAATATTGTTCAACTTTCATGCAATAGTTAAATAAAATAAATTATATAAACAACGAATACAATTTTTCTACAGTTTTACTATAATTTCACTATAATTTTGTAAGTATAATGTATGTCATGTCTTCTTCTTCTTCTTCTTCTTCTTCTTCTTCTTCTTCTTCAATATGAAATTCAGCCAAAATCAAGTCTAATCTTCACTAAAACACCCTAAATTGATACATAAACTCCAACCATATTCTCAATTGCTTGCAATAACACCCAATCCAAATAAATAATAATTTTTAAAAATCCAAATTCGAATTCAAAACTTCAAAGCTTCAAAGATTTTTATGGCAATTAATGGTTGAATTGCTGCTCTCTTTTCCTTTGTTTTACATTACTGAAATTAGGGAAAGAGGGATAGAGGGATAGAGAGAAACGTAGATGGAATTCTCAATTCTTGGCAACAACACCCAATACTAACAAATAATATTTTTTGAAAATCCAAATTCCAATTCAATACTTCAAAGATTGTTAATGGTTGTCAATGATGGAATCATGGGTGAGTGCAAGATATGTGGGGGGTGGGATGGGGTGGGGTAGAGTAGGGTGAGGGTGGGGGTGGGGGTGGGGGTGGAATGTGGAGAGAGAAACGTGAGGGGAGTGTAAGATACGTTAGAATTATTTTAGGATACTAATTATTATCATTAATTTCCTTAAAATGTACATAAATGGTAATTAGGCATATAAAATATAATTATAGTAAAACTTGAGTAGAGAGGATAATATAGTTTCTTATAGTGTATAAGAATATAAAAATTTCTTAAATATCACGTCTCGTTATAGGATCATATATATATATATATATATATATATATATATATATATATATATATATATAGAGAGAGAGAGAGAGAGAGAGAGAGAGAGAGAGAGAGAGAGAGAGAGAGAGAGAGAGAGAGAGAGAGAGAGAGAGAGGGAGGGAGGTTTATTTGGGTTATTTTTACTCAATACCAAACCAAATCAGTCGGATTTTATAATCAGTTTGGTTTAACTTTTCGATTTCGTGTGGTTTTCCGATTCAACTTTTTCAACACCCCGATTGTATTGGTCGAAATTTGGACTGGACTTAATAACTGCAAATAGACACGGTCGAGGATCAAGCCGACCATGGTTGAAGGGTGAGGAGTCGTCTTAAAAGGGATTAGTGCCGAGAACAAGCAAAAAGTGTACGAAGGCAAGAGTAAAATAAGTCTAGAATAGAAAGAAAGAATATTCAATTGGACATTCTTTTTGTTGTACTTTTTGGGGTTTCTTAAGAATTTTTCTTATAAATAGGAAGAGATAAAGAACAAAAAGGGATCTTCACTTTTCGATAAGAGCACAATGTAAAGGGTTGACTATAAAGAATATACAAAAGCTTGTCTTGCTCATTGATTACATTGTTCAATATACGTTGTTTATTCACAAGATCCAAAGATTCTTTGTCCATCTTCATTTGCTATCACCCCATTGTTATCACGAAGAAGAATCAACCAAGTCACCTAACATTTGGGTGATAAAATCCTTCTTATTACATTATTGCCATTATCCGCATTTATTGAATGCTTCTGTTACTACATTCATTGACAATCATTGAACATGTTACGTTTAACTAGAATTTACCCTCTATTTCCTTATTAACCAATCTAAAAAAGCTTAACATTTTTTGGTCAAATAGTTTGGCGCCGTCTGTGGGGAGCTTCTAATTTCCTCTAGATAAAAAAATGACAACGACAATCTTTTTATCGTTAGCACAAACTAACAATGATAGGAAAAAGAGATGAAAGACAGAAATCAGTAGTGGGAGTCACTACAAACCTCTTGACACCATCAACGACGGTGACAGAGAAGACGAGGAGAATGTAACTCTGGATGCTACACCCAGGCGAAATGACTCACCTCCCCCTCATGGAAGTGTAACTGCTTCACGCGAAAGGGGAGCCTCCAGGTCTACAACTGAGGAAGCGCCACCAGCGCAACTATATTATAACACATTTGCATGAGGGAATACTCACATCAGACAAAAAAGAAGCCAAAAAGCTTCGAATGCAAGCAACCAAATACAACATCATAAACCATGACCTATACAAAAGAATATTTGGCGGTCCTTTGGCGAAATGCCTAGGGCCAAACAAACAAGACCTATCCTCGAGTAAGTAAACGAAGGCCACTGCGGTTCCCATACCAGGAACCGAGCCCTCATTAGATGCCTCATACGAGATTATTAGCCCACCATGAAGAAGGAAGTTTCCAACTTCGTCAAGAAGTGAAAGCAGTGCTAGAAATACACTTTTATGATACACCAAGTGGGCGATCACCTCATCGCCATGGCTAAATCGGGGATGGATATCGTCAGATCCCTTCCAGCAGAATGAAGTAATATACAATATCTTTTGATTTTAACTGATAATTTTTTCAAGTGAGTAGAAGTAGGTGCATTCGCCCAAATACGTGAACAAGAAGTTATCACATTCATATGGAAGAACATCATATGCCGCTTCAGCATCCCCAAAGAAATCAGTTGTGACAACGGACCTCAATTCACCGGGAAAACGACCACCGAATTCTTTGAGAAATGACACATCAAGCGAATACTCTCCACGCCATATCACCCTGCAGGCAACAACCAAGACGAGTCCCCCAACAAAACAATACTAAACATTTTGAAGAAAAATCTTAAAGACGCTAAGGGATTGTGGCTAGAACTATTACCGAAAGTGATAATGGGCATACCACACTGCGTCAAAAACAAGCACATGAGAAATACCAAATTCACTAGTTTATGAAACTGACACAATGAGACCATTCAAGGTTGGGGAAGTTTGAGATACTCCAATGAGAGCGGACCAAGCAATAACGAAAACAAAAACAAGACCTTGACAAAGCAGAGGAGCGGAGAGACATGTCTCACATAAGAATGATAGCCCGAAAATAGCACGCAGACCGGTATTACAATAAAATGGACAAAGTACAACCACTGAAAGTCAGAGACTACGTACTAAAGGCCAAAACACAGGCGAGGAAATACCCAAGAGAAGGTAAACTAGGAACCGATTGGGACGAGCCATACAAAATCACGACGACGACAAACAAAGATCATTCCAACTAGAAACAATGGAGGGAAAACTACTACCAAGCAATTGGAATGTCGCCCACCTCAAATACTACAACTTTTGATAACAGACCCCTTCTAAGTCGCATTCTTTTTCCCTCACCCGGGTTTTATCCCAATTGGGTTTTTTCGGGAAGGTTTTTAATAAGGAAACAAAGGGACGTCTCGAAGTTCAAGTATAAATCATCGCACCGCCTATTGACTACTTCTCCAGGCTGAGCGATGAAGGGACTAGGGAGACTGGAATTTCTAAAATGTATGGAACAAATACAAACATGCAAGTTCTTTGCACAATTCCACCAAATCATTTTACATATTACATTTGACCTCACTTGAATTATTTGACATTCGACCTCGCTCGAATTGTTTTACATTTGACTCACTTGAATTATTCGACATTCTACCTCGCTCAAATTGCTTGACATTAGGCTCGCTCGAATGATTTGACATTTGACCTAGATCAAATTACTTTACATTCGACCTCGCTCGAATTGTTTTTCATGTGACTCGCTCGAATTATTCGACATTTGACCTCGCTTGAATTACTTTACGTTCGACCTAGTTCGAATTGTTTTTCATTCGACTCTCTCGAATTATTTAACACTCAACCTTGCTCGCATTATTCAACCTTGCTCGAATTATTTGACATTCGACCTCGCTCGAATTATTTGACATTCGACCTCACTCAAATTATTTGACATTCGACCCCGCGCTAATTGTTTTACATTCAAATCGATCAAATTATGTGTCATTCGACCTCACTCGAATTATTGACATTCGACCTCACTCAAATTGATTTACATTTGACTCGCTCGAATTACTCTACATTCGACCTTGCTCGAACTATTTGATTCTCGACCTCATTCGAGCTAACCAATACCCGACCCCAAGTAAGTCTATGTTCGACTTTGCCAAAATCAACATTACATGAACATGGCCGAAAAATTAGGGACATTTCCCAAAGAGAAAACAAGGAGAACGAGAATCCTAAAATACATATCAAAAAAGTAATTGTTCTATTTCAATTGTTAGATTACAATATTTTTTTACAAAGGGCTCAAATACGCCCTCACAAAAATAGCAAACAAAAAAAAATATTAAGTACAAAAGCTTCACGCCAAATCATCCCTGTCAGCATACTCATCATCATACCAAGGACCAGATGCAAGACCATCAGCGTCGTCGTCGTCATTATCCCCGCTAGGTGTACCAGGGTTGTAACCACAAGCATCACGCGTTGCCCTTGACATGGATGCCCTCAAGCTCTGCCTCGAAAACCTTTTTGGTGGCCTTTAAGGACTTGTACACGTCAAGTTAAGCCTTGGCATGGTCCCATATTTTGTACAACTCCCACGATACACCAGGATCGGCAAAATTATAAGATGTAGAAGGCTGTGCATACTATTGTGTCCTCCCATCCCTTAGGATGACGACTTGCTCATTCAACTTGAAAAACTCTGCCTCCAAACTCATGATCCAATCCTCTAATCTTGCTACCTTGATCGCCAACGTATACGCCTTTTTAGTCCGCTCGGACCTACAAACACGGAGGGCGTCATCTAGGGTCGCCGCCTCAGCCGCAACGGCCATTATGACTTTCTCAGATCGACCCAACTCTTCGATCTTGGCTCTCAATTCCTCTCTCAAATTGATAGCCATTGCCTCCCTCTGCTCAAGTTCAACCGTTAAAGACGCGACCTGCACCTGAAGATCAGTATTCTCGGCCATCACTCCCTTGCTCACCTCGACCTTGTCCTCCTTGGCCTTTAGTGCTGACTCAAGCACGCTGCTGATGTCCCTTATAAGTTCCTCGTCTCTCTCCCTCAGCTCCTCGTCCTTCTTCTTCAGCTCCTTGTCCTTCTGCTTGAGCCCATCACGAAGCGAATGAAACTCGCCATCCCGACTAAGAAGGTCGGCTAGCGTTTGGTACTTGGACGATATTCTATGTACTTGGAGGTCATTTTCTTAAAAATGGCCGTCTTCTGCCCCTCCCATCGGTTTTGCTCAATATTCCTAATAAGGGTCTAACACGCAAAAGAATAAGAAGAGGTCAATGTAAGCAAGTCACAGATACGAAATAAACTTAACCTAACATGGGAAAGGAAAAACTTACTCGCAAGGACATGCCCGATATACCCAGCGACACATCTTTATCGTCTGTGGCGTCCTATTCTCGGAAGCCGTACATATGTGAGAAAAGGCTAGAACCAGCCATTCTAAGTTGGCTAAGATGTCATAATCCACGGGAATGACTATATGCCAATTAGAACCCTTCGTCCCTATCTCCACACAAGTAGTTCTCTCCATGAAGGTCCGTACCTCCTCAAGGTCAATGTCTGAGCCAAAGTCAACGTCATCCGTAGGGATAACCCTACCTCTCCCAGACTCCGTGATGAGCTACCTTCAGCTGCCCGTGTGAGCTCTCCATTCAACCTCAGAGGGCCTCTTCTCCATGGTGGAACCCACCGTGGAAACAGCCTTAATGCCTGTTGTAAGCATTGATTCCGCTTCCAAAGCAACGAATCTTACTGGCTCAACATCAGCGATAATGGCTCGTCCACAAGGTGAAAGATAGGCTGAGAAGAGATCTCGTCCGACACGGCAACCGTTTGAGAGTCGGAGTCCCCTATTGGAGTAACTTGAGTCCGACCACCTCGAGCAGACTCAGCTAAAGCAAATTGCATACCAGCTGACGTGATAGCCTGGCAAAATGCAGGCATTGGAGCCTTCATTTTTGGAAATTTGTCAACCTGTCACCAAAGGAAGGTCGCGTAGGCAATAGTGAACGACAATAAGTTAAGGTATAAATAACACTTACTGGACGGAGTCTTGGGTCCAAAGTGTTTGTTAAAGGATGCCTACTCGTGAATTCTCATGGTGTGGGGTAACACGTGAGCCACCAAATCCTCAATATCGAAGATGGGAAAAAGTGCACGCCTCTCAGTTGAAAACAAGGAATCCATGAGAGTCAAAAATGAAAGAAGATGAAGAAAGAAAATAACGAACATACGACAAGATACTTATGATTATAGTTCCATTGCTCGGGAAACCCGGCCGGATTTGCCACTAGATGCTCGATCTTAATGCAGAAGTATTTATGCTAGAACTGTCGGTTCACCTTATCATCCATCCCAGCCACAAACCCTTTGATCCCACAATATCGAGATGTATCAACGTGCCTCTATTAAAGCTGGGCGAGAATAGATGCAGCAGATGGCAAATATTAACCTCATTGTAGGCCAACTTTTCATACTACGCCAGCATAAGAAAAACTTTGTACAAATAAGGGAGAGTTGCGCTAGGCAGACGTTGAAAAAATGTCAAAACTCCTCCACTAATGGGGGGAGAGCAAGAGAATAACCAACTAAGAATGGGTAAACATATAAAGCACAATATCCAGGTCGGTGAACCTGTACTATGTAATCTCCCACCGGAATAATCTTGACATGAGAAGGAATATAATATTTGGACCGAAGGTCGACTATTTAACGCAGTCCCGTCTCAAAAAGATCTTGAGCAGGAGCTGGAGCAGGTTTCTTTGGGAAGTCATTTATGACCAAAGGATTCTTGGAAACCACCTCTTCTACGGTAGGGAAACTTTCTTCCTCCTCAACCATGGATTCCTCGCCATGGAGATGAATAGCCACCAATAAAAGGAGTAGCATCAGAGACTCTATCATGAATATGAGGGGAATCTGATATATTTCTGTAGTAAAGTGTGTGTAGCAAAGTCGGAGAAAGAAGATACTAGCCAGGAAAGAAACCAGGGACCGAAATTGAAGAAATTGCAAGAAATCGAAAGTGGAGAACCAAGAAAAGATTAAAGAAAAACCATATGCATACAAAAAAAGGGAATGTTGAAATTCCAAAAATGAAACCTCCCTCATATACTTATAGGGTTGAATAGCACCAGAATCGAGGCAAAAAGCCCCAAATGGCACTAAAATGGAAGCAACAACAACACAAACACTGCATTGGAAAGACGCGTAATGATGATGCGCATGGCATGACATCATCCTACATCAGCCCCACCAACCGCAGCCCACCAACTCGACCTTGGCCGATTCGATAAAATCATTACGACCAAATTTCCTCTAAACAGTTGCATACAAAATCCGCTCATCGAGGACGTCCATCATTACGACCTCAACAAGTGGAGAGACTAACTGTATTGGTCGAAAAGCTGGACTTAATAATTGCAAATAGGCGTGGTTGAGGATCAAGCCGACCACGACACAAAGGCGAGGAGTCGTCTTAAGAGGGATTATTGCCGAGGACAAACAAAAAGTGTACGAAGGCAATGGTATAATAAATCTAGAATAGAAAGAAAGAATATTCTATTGGATATTCTTTCTGTTGTACTTTTTAGTGTTTCTTAGGAGTTTTCCCTATAAATAGGAAGAGATAAAGAACAAAATGGGATATTCGCTTTTAGATAAGAGCACATCGTAAAGGGTTGACTATAAAGAATATACAAAAGTTTGTCTTGTTCATTGATTATATTGTTTAATATCGTTGTTTATTCACAAGATTCAAAGATTCCTTTTCTATATCACCCCACGTTGTTGTCAGGAAGGAAAATCATCCAAGTCACTTAACATTTAGGTGATAAATTCCTTCTTATTACATTTATTCTGTTACTACATTCATTGACAATCATTGAACATATACTTGATATTTATTATTCTTGAACACGGTCCCATATTTTACATGTAGAATTTATTATGTTTAACTAGGATTCACCCTCTATTTCCTCTTAATCAATTTAACAAAAAGCTTAACACTTTTTGGTCAAACACCTATGACACGACATACTCGAGGAACTAATGGAGAAGAGTAGAGTAGTGGACATTCACAATGTATTTCATAACATAGCAAGAGTTATCTTATTGAAAAGAGAAAGAAAGTAGGTTATGATCGCATCTTAAATCGAATGTATATCAATTCAATGTTCTGTATTCTAGAAAAGAATTTTAATATTACATAAGCTAAAAAGAATACTTAAATACACCGCTGATCAAATTTATGATATAGTTGAGTTTAGAAGTAAAAGAATGAGAAGTAAGTAAATAGAGAAATGGCATAGCAAGACCTGAAGACCACCCTAAGGTGATGGCTGGGCTGCTGCTGCTGCTGCTAGAACTACGAGACCCACCAGCTACAGCGGCTCCTCTACTGCCGCCCCTTCCGCGAGCAACGACAGATGTTAGGAGGAGGCAAATGACAGAAAGTAGAATCACAACCTTCACATTCTTCCTCATTAGTTCTTTGTCGGCTAATTGTTATGTAGTTACTTTCTTGATTTAATTTGTTCTTCAGCTTCTTCTTCCTCTTTTCTTTTCTCTTTTTTTCTTGTGTGTCCAGGGGATGTGCAAAAGCAAAACGAGTTATATGCCCTATTTATATCATAATTGTATTAGCTTGGAAAGATAAAGGCGATTCACTTAGAGATTAAACCACGAAGTTTCGTTGACACGCTTCCAAAAGGGTCAAGTATTGAAAAGTAGTACTACTATGTATTCACGTTAAGAATATGTCAACAAAAGTTAGCTAATAATAGTAATCTTTTGGCTAGTGTTCTATATATTGAAAAGTCAATATTGGGACGGCGATTGTCCAGTTTTACAAGTTGGAGGCACCTACCTTAATCTAGGTGGCCATTGAAAGTCAGTATATAATCTCAACCCATTCAATATTGTTTATTACTCATTACATTTTTGAGGTTGAAAATGGCATGATATATATACTTCTCCGTATTGTAATTACTGGTAATTACGCGGCGCTTTCCTGAGATTTCCTGGAAGGGCAATGTAAGACTAAGCAACTGATGTCAGTGCAGTTGCTGTCCGCCAACTGAGATATCCTCCGTGCGCTAGACTAGATTGTCAGTGCCGCACGAAAAAAATCAATGTCAAGAGCAATTGAGAGAATATAAATGAGGATTAAGAATGAAAAAAAAAGTTTGATTGTATTAACGAAAACTATTACAGAAAAGCAAGGCGGTGTCGAGGGGAGAGACACTAGTACAAAGAATTGTTGCTTGCTAGAAAGTTTTGAATGCTTGATCCCTCCTAATAATACTTGAAGAAATAATCCAAAGCTACAAGACTATACTAGAATTCGCTGGAGAAATATAATGGAAGCACTTAAAATAAAACTACTTTATTTACAATGAAAATGACTTAAATTTCTAAAAGGCAGCAACATGTCCGTTTTCAGCAGCATGGTCTTTGGCATCACGGTCTGCGCATGGCGTTGTTGGAATCTGCCTGCGGCTGAGTGGGGCGACTGAGGCACTTGCACACTTGTCACTTGGCGTGGCCAAGACCATGGGGTCGTCTATAGCACTAGACGTTGGAAGACTTGCTAGGACTCCACGGACGTGCCCAAAGGGTCATGGAGCATGGCCGGAAAGCCGCCCATGACATTACGCACGCTTGCTGCAAAAGGCTACTCGTATATATGAATATGAACCGCTTACTGTATTGCAACTACTTTTCATACGGAAGATTTCCTTCTATATACTACAATTTTGTCGACCTACTTTTCCTTTTAGATTACCTTAATTACCAAATGTAGATACCAAAGCTCCCGTTGGTTCTTTTTCAGATATAACTGGAGTGTGATTTTAAAGGAATATATATTAATTATTAGTTTGATAAACTGTAATCAGGATGTCGTCAACCTTAAAGTGTTCACAATAGGTATCAACTATCAATCTAATATGCATAGTTGCCAACAATAGTGCAGAGAGAGTACAATCTGTATAACTAATTTGTTATAGGAGGTAAAATTTCCTTAAAACATATATTTGCAGCCATTGGGTCTCTTTCACGTCAAAGCCCATCAATTTCCATTTATTCCTCAGAGTCAAAGCCGCGTAGGTGGATCCATCACTTTCACCAATCCTACATTCTACGCTCTTTCTTTTTCATTCACATGGAATTAACATGGATAGTGACTATTCAAGTTACCTATTTCAACTTGTTTGAACTTGAATTTGAGGCCTAGATTTTATAATTTACTCTTGTTGCTGTTAAATTATAACCCTTCATTCTTCTCCGCATTCTATTTATATCTATCTATAGGCTATAGCCTATATTTTCTGCAAGCTACATCATTATCGTTTGGTATGATATACTTATAAGAATTATGGTAATTGGATAACTTTATCCAATATTTGGTTTAAATTTTGAATCACGTATAACTAATCCTTGTATAAAGTTATACATCAATTTTAGTTTTAACTTCATATTACTATCAACGTGGAATAACTAATCCATGTATAACTTATACATGGATAAAAAACAAAAAAGTCAAAATTATCCGTATCCTTTTCCTAGAAGCCAATAAAAGTCTAAGCATCCAAAGGTATAATTGTAAACTCATTACTTTTTAATGTAATAATAAATAATTTTTTTAAATAGTATCTTGTACAGTATTTAATTTTAGTGCAATATACCAAACACCCAATAATAAATAATCTTTGTTTAACTAATCCATGTATAACTAATCCCTATATTATAATTGTTTGTTTGATTGATTTTAAAAAAGAATAAATTACATCCAATGTCTAGTGGGCCCATTTTTAAACACAAAATAACCCATATTTTAAAACTTTATCCGGTATAGCCTATTTTGTAGATAATGCATAGCCCATTTTCATTATATAACCTAGTGACAACCTCCTTTATCCTTCTTTGTTCTTTCTTCAACTTTTCACCAAAATTTATATGCTTCTTCCTCTTTTAACTTCAGCAGTCATTCTCTCATTCAACCTAACAGGAAGGCTTTTTCCATTATTGTATTAAACATCTCCTCAAGCAGACTAAATTGTTATTTATATTTGGATTACTCTTTTTTTTTGTGCAAAGTGAATTTTGTTAAGACAAAATGTGTTTATCCTCCATTAATAATTTTTTGTTTCTTCTCAAATTGCTAGAAAGAAGTTGAAGACTTGCAGACATCCTCCATTTTTTACCTTCAACTTTCAAGGTAAATAGGTCGATGATGAAGTGAGTGAAGTCATCGTAGAATGAAAAAGAGGTCTTGTGTTGTATTTAGACAATTTCAAGTTCTTGAGATGATGTTCCAGCTTTATCTTCTTGTATAAAACAATTCAATCACCATCTTCTCTCCTCTTTAATTTTCTGATCTAACCTCCTCTGAAAAATTCTCTTTTGATATTTTGATACTGAAATAGAGGTGTAATATTGAACATAAGATGTGTTATGATATAAATATTGTATAACCACTATTTATGCACACTTATACATTAATGTATACATTAATGTATAAGTGTGTATAAATGTGTATAATTATGTATAAATATATATATAATTATATATAAGTGTGTATATATGTTCATAACATCACTTATCTTCTTCTTCTATTTCTCTTATTCTTTTGATATACATTATTATAGATTCCATATACAAGTTTATACATAGTTATACATCATTATACAAGTACTGCATATGTATAATCAAATTAATTTTGTTTCATGTGTTTCTTCCTTTTTCTGGAGTAATTCATGTATAAATCTACTTTCTTTGTTGATTCCCCGTCAAATCACGAACTTGCAGCATTTGTTTTTAAATTTTACCATATAAGTAAAATCAGTAAAAAAAATTGGGGGACAACTTGCAGCAGTAAAGATAAATTAGGAGAGAAATATCAAAATTATATGACAGAAGAATTAGAAAATCTCATGTCTTCATCTAAATCCCTATAATTGTCCTGATTAAACTCCGTTGCCGAGTAAAGAAAGTTAGAAAATACTCTTTTTTCAAATATTAGCCGATTATTTTTGGGCTATAGATTTGTAAAGTTATGACTGGGCTATTATGTTGCAAATCAAATATGTGAGTTGTATTTATGTGAAATTATCCCTTTAAAAAATAATTATTGTGCAAACATTCAATTCTGTGACATAATCACTGGGCATTTGTTTGAGAAAGCGACTGTTACATAACTATCCATGATCTTTATTTATGAGCTCCAGTTCTTTACTAACATTTAGGGCATTTATTCCATGTAATCCACAGTGTAGTCACAAGCATTAGATGCAACAAGAAAAAATAGTAGGTTCATGTAAAATTTAGTGAGAACTAATATTTTCAGAGTAACGTATACAAAATTTATATATCTGTTGTTACAAGGACCTCAACCTGAGTTAAAATCTAAAAAAAAATGAAACTTTTGGGGCCTTAGCTTCTCTTTCCACTCCCTACCTGCAGAAATGGAGAAGAAAATTCCTCGTACAACATACACTCCACATCAAGAGGCTCCCATATACTAATTCTGGAGCCCCAGGCCTTCAACAAGAACATAGGAACCTTAGTTGTTTGCGGAATGCAGGATCATCTCTTTGGTGAATGTCAACATCATTAAAACAATTAAATGGAAACTTCACCGAGGAATATTTCAGAACTGATGCCAATTTCTCCTTCTGGAGGTCATTTAATCAATCAAAATTAATACACCTAAGTCTAACCAATCACTGGAATCTAATTCAACCTTTAGAAAATCCAAAATTAATTCACAAGCAATCTGATACTCTGGGAGAGAGGCAAAAGATAGGCGCTTTGCAGTGAGAAGATCACCCATCCACTCATTCATACATCACTTACCGCCCTTCATATGTAGGTTTCCCATCCCGGCATTGACCTTTTCCACACCAGATTCACTCTTCACCTCTGTTTGGTTTAGACTTTTAACATTGAGCCATGGGTGTTGCAAGCACTGCTGAGCCGTTGGTCGATTCTCTGGATCAAAATCAAGAAGGGGACAAAGAAATTTGACAAATTCATGGGCATCAATTTCAGAAAATCTAAATTTGTCAATAAGTAATTTTTCTAAAGATCCATGCTTCAGCCTCCGGATCCTCTTCAAATCTCCATATTTGTCAAAGTAATCTTTAGAGCGAGCCCCACCATTGGCTATCTGCTTTACCAACAGTTTTTATAAGATATAATGTTAACGATTACTTCTAAAAAGAATTCTTACAGGGTCACGAAAGCAAAACAATGCGCTCACCTTCCGAGGCATCTTTCCTAGAAGCTCCATCATCATAGCAAGGTGATCCTGGAACCAAAAAAAGATACTAAGAAATACATACAAGTGCTGCTTGTGAAAAACTTTTGATTGTGCAATAAAATCCATTGGATAACTCCACTTCACATGTACAAAAGAAGCTGATCTTAGATCAAAATAAACTTCGTAAACATGTCTAATATAAAGTGAGGGCCTTCCGCTCACTCCAACCATCCAGTGGTCCCCCAGTTCTCCTAGTTAAGAAGACGGATAACATTGAAACAAAAGGAACTGAGCACAATAGTAACACCGAAAAAACGGGGTCAAAAAGGGATAGATGAATTTTTCCTACCTCATCTTCACTGAAACCTTGTCCACCTTTGGGTGTGAACATCATCTCCCCAGTAGCAAGCTCAAATACAATACAAGCAAAAGACCACATGTCAGCAGAGAATGAATATCCAGACTGAAGTATAACTTCTGGAGCTCTATACTGCCGTGTTTGAATTTCTTGTGCAAACTGCTTGTCAGCCCAGCATGCATTTCCAAAATCCACAACCTTGCACCTTAGGTCAATTCCATCAAGACTTCTATTTGCTTTCGCACCTCCCCCCATCCCACCCATTGAAGCTCGTCTATCAGATATCCTGGCTGCTGCCCTCCTTGCCCTTTGTTTTAGTTTTTTCTCAATAATATTCATTGTTGCTCCTCCATTTGGGATCCCTTCAGGCCTTTCAAGTATCGGCGCTGTTCCCGATCTAATTGGATCCTTTGTGGCATTAATCGTGGAAAATAAAAGAACATTTTCAAGTTTTAGATCTGTATGAATAAGTCCAAGTTCCTTGTGCAAATAATCTAGACCAGTTAGAATGCACTTGCAAATTTCCCTAACTTTGTTCAGTTCAAGGCCTTTATAACGATTATATTTGACGAGGTGCAATAAGCTGTCACCAAGAAATTCAAGGACCATGCATAAATGCTGTCCATTTGGACCTGTATGCTTAAAATGGTCAATAAGTCTAACAACATATTTACTATTAGAGGGATCACCGTCGGCAATAGCAGAAAGGATTTCAATTTCGTGAAGAGCAGCTTGAGCAAATTGTGGCGCACTTTTCTGGATCTTCAAGGCTACAAATCCCTACCCCAAAACAAATTTAAGTATATTAGACTTCATAGTCCAAGAAAACAATTCAAAAAATCTGTAAGACTTCAAAACCATCCACAATGAGAATAGACAAAAGGAAATCTACGGCACATTCTTGTTGGAGATACATTTGAAACCACATGTTTTTGAAGCTTTTCATAGCTTACTAAGTGGCTTACCATCAGTTATACAATGAATAAACATATTCTCCAAAGAAGAGCAAATCTATGTGATTATTCTACATAAATAAAAAAATATCCTTGAACTTTCATGACGAAGGAAGCTACAACAACAACAACGAACCCAGTGTACTCCCGTAAATGGGGTCTGAGGAGGGTAGTGTGTACGCAGACCTTACCTCTACCTTATAAGATAGGAAGGCCTTTTCCAAAAACTAATGGATTGATATTCCAGCTCAGAAAAATCACCAATGATCTGTTGGCTGTTGACTCCAAACCAGGTCAAATGCCCCCCAAAATAAATGCTTTTGACAAGGAAACATTCAAACTTCTCAAATTAAATTGTAGCTCTATGGAGCTCAGAATATTTCATTATAAGAAATCATGAGACATTTGGAGATAAAGTTCATTCCAAGCATTTTTTTATCCTTTCTGATGGGCCATAGTTCTCCAAACAGTGTTTTAGCTGCATGCACAAAATTATCCTCAGCATCAAGGACTTTAAACTGCTGCTTGCGTAAGAGATCTCACAACTTGAAAAAGAGACCTCATATATTCATCACATTCATCATAAACAAAAGCATATATATACCAAGTCCGACACCATAAAGAAATGGCGACAATGGCAGTGATTAAAAGCCTAAAACTGAATGGAGATTATTTCACTGTGTAAGCAGTAACAGACATATACTTGCTCAAGATGGTTGGTATAGACAAGAAGCGTGAATAGAAAGAAAAGAAAAGGAACCCTACTTGAGGCCTAGTGCAATAACACTTCAGCTTTGTTAGGAAATCAGGAAGGGAGGGAGGGTGTCAAGTAACTATCACCAAACATTTAGATATGCAAAAACATTAAGACCATCCAAATAAACAAGATAGGTAAGGCTGAACCTGATCAAAGTGGATAAGAAAAATAAATAGGAATAGGCCTTTCGGGGGGGGGGGGTGCATTGCCTTTGGAGATCCTGACAAAAAATCTTGTGCAACAACTCAGTAGCCAGAATGCTACATATTCGATCTCCAATGTCCGACTTCAAATCCCTGTCCACTGCCAACTGATCAATCGACCAATCAACTACTTTGCAATCCTAAACAAGTCGGAATCCACTATAAAAATCCTGTGTATCCATTCCACTCTTCTCCTAAATCAGTATCCATCATAGTTTGACTATTTTTACTTTAGCTATCAATCTACGGCGACCTTCCTCCTTTAAAAAGGTCTAAGAGAGTAAGAGTAGCACTGATTTGTGGAACTCAAATAGGCAGAGCTCCCCTCATTAGCTCTATTTTGGGAAAACAAAAAAGAACAGGAACGATCTGGAAAATATCAGACATCCAAACGGGTTGTTTGCTTCTGTAATTTGTATCTCCCAAAACAGAAACTAGGGAAAACCGAAAGCAATATAAAAACTAACTCACTCCTCTCATTCAACTTGCTCAAATAGAATCCTCTATGACAAAAATTCTTAATGAGTTCAACTATTATCCACCGATGGTATCAGGTCGCATGTACCGTTGTAGCAGGTAGCTTGCCTTATTTCAAGTTACAAGTACCACTTTTTGTGGAGGGTTACTTGTAGATATCTCTTGGGAAACCTGATAGTGCAAAAGTTTGTTTAAACTATCTGGTATATAAAACTCATTATTAATGAACATGTGACAGTTATTATCCACCAATTGAAAGGTACAATTACCAAATATCCAATTTGATTAATCATAGAGAAAAAAAAACTATAACCGGTAGTATATTCCAAATTGCATTTCACTGATAAATGCATCCCTAGTAATGACTTAGCCACAAACAAAGATGATCTTTACCACATAAGATTAAACCTTAGCTCACAAAACTTTTAACTAATCGTGAAATAACAAGAGCACTAACGATCTCAAATAAGCATATAGTTTGATGAATTCACACAAAATCCGCATAAAAACAAAATCACGGAAATGAGGAAAATGAAAAGAGGAGATATCATTAAAAATTAAAAAAAAAATATCAAAAAAGGAAGAAGTTTTGGATTATAAATACTTACGGACGATCGAGTATCGTAAGCAAGCCAAACGGTGGAGAATTCACCCCAGCCGAGTTTTCGCTGAGCAATATATCGGCCGCCGGAGAATGAATCGCCGATCCTCACGGCATGATATCCTCCTTTTCTGTATGAATCCATTCCTTCATCTTCATCTTCCGATGCCGACGATGACGACGGTGAACATGACATGATCGGTGAATGGATCAAACCTGATTTACACAGACTGTTTGTGATCTACAAAATTATTAAATATGTTTATCGTTTGATTTGATTGATTATAAACTTGATGATTTTCGATTAGAGAAGAAGCAAAGTGGAATTCCCGTGGAAAAAGCTTTAAGAATGAAGGGGACAGTGCGTTAATGAGGGGGTATAGGTGGCCTTCATTACCATATTCTCTCCACTTTTTCCTCTTTTTCTCTTTTTCGCCTTCCCTATAATTTTCCCTTTATATACTGTTAATTCGTTTCCTCTTATATTCAAAGTTGCGACTTTTTTCGTTAATTGAATTGGAACATCCAAAGTTTAATTAATAGTACAAGCTAACTATAGTAGACTAGCTATCCATTTTACTTAGATTTGGAAAACATTTTATTGAATTAAGTAATCATTCCCTAAATTCACTTTCGTATGAGCACTATACTAAGAGCATGTATGGATCAGCCGATGATAACTGATAAATTTAAAGTGCTGAAAATTATTTGCAAAGTGTTGAAACTAATATTTTAAATAAGTATTTATGTGTACGGATACAAATGCTAAAAGTAATAATAAGCAATTAATATATTTAGTTAAAAAATACTAATAAACTATTCTTTTGTTAAAATGACTAAAATAATATTAAAAACTCTACAAAAGATTATAAACTAAAAAGTTCTTTTACGAAAAAAATAATGAACAACCAGCACTACTAAAAATTCGGCAAAAAACGATTAACTTTGGTCAGTCAAAAAACCGATCAAAGTTGGTCGTTTTTCAAAATATAATTTTTTTATGCAACCGACCAACTTTGGTTTGTTTTCTTTGGTGCAACACTACGGGAAATAATTTTTGAGTTCCGCAAAATTTATTTTTCAAGAAACCGACCAACTTTGGTCGATTTTTCAATTAAAATAAATAAAAATTAATATTTAAAAAATCGACCAACTTTGGTCGATATTCTTGAGCCGGTCATTTTAAAAAAACCGACCAAACAAAACCGACCAACCTTGGTAGATTATTTTCGTGCGAAAATATAATTAAAGAGTATAAATAAATAAAAAGACAATCTTAAAAGAAAGTGCACCAATGGTCTAGTGGTAGAATAGTATCCTGCCACAATGCACACTTCGGTTCAATTCCAGATGGTCAATCTTTTTATTACATAACTAAAATACCGACCAACTTTGATCGATTTTTTTTTTGCAATAACTTTTATTTATTTATTTAATTGACCGATCAACGATGGTCAGTAGTTTCGACCAACTTTGGTCGGTATTCTTAACCGACCGTCAAATACCGTACGTCCACACGTAAATGATCACGTTATCGGTAATTGGTCATAACCGACCAACTTTGATCAGTTTGTTTTATTGGTTTATAGCGGATTTCTAGTAGTGCAACGCAGAATGAAGAGAAAGTTAGGAAAAAGCATTGTGAATTAAAAAATATTATTAAAGATACACAGTAAAAGTCATCGTGACGACCCGACCCGTCGTCACAAGAGTTACCGCCCAGTTTCTCCCTTATTGTATCGTTTCATGTTCTATACCAGTATTAGAGTCTATCGGGTGAATATGAATTTATTCGGGTTGAAAATAAGGCACATAGCCTTGTAGAAGGAAACTTATTTTAGAAAAGTCAATCAGAAGTTGATTATGTGGTTAGAAGACTCGGATGTGAATTCCGGCGATTCGGATAGCTTTGGGAGATGATTTATGGCTCGGAAGAGCAATCAGAATTTAATTTGGAGGTCCGATGTAGAAATAGGCTTGAATTGGCGAAGTTGGAATTTTGTCAAAATTCGATTGATAGGTGAAATTTTGATTTGGGAGTCGGAATGGAATTCTGACAGTTACAATAGCTTCGTTGGGTGATTTTGGATATGTCTGTAAATTTTCAGGTCATTCGGACATCATTTGGTCGAGTTTTTGATTGAATGTTGGTTTCGGAAGTTATAATTGAAACTTAGGCTTGAATCCGCCTTGATTTGATGATTTTTGTGTTTAAGGATATGTTTTTAGGATTGGAACAAGTTCGTATGATGTTTTGGGGTATGTTCATGTCTTTGGTTGAGGTCCCGGGGGCCTCGGGATGAATTCGGGTAGTCAAATAAACCATTTTTATTATTAACTATAGCAGATTTACTGTCATGAAATTCGCAGGTAATTAACCCATCGCGTTCGCGTGGGTGATGAACGCGAACGCGTAGAGTAACTTGAGGGTCCAGAATTTTTATGCATCGCGTTCGCGGACCAGAGGTCGCGTTCGCGTAGTGTTAATTCTGGTCAGAAGAAATTTGTTCATCGCGAACGCGGGGGTGTTAACCGAGTTCGCATAGGGTCAAACCTGGCGGATCAGAAGGGCTTTTTAAAGGAATTTTAGTTGCGAACCCTTTATATTTTCCTCCATTTTTGCACACATTGTGAGCTAATTGATAGAATTTGAAGAGGATTTCATCGGAAAGTGATTGGAGGTAAGTCTCGTGGTCTTAATACGTCATTTTATCAAAGAATCTTCCATTAATTCTCTGAATTTGGGTATAAATTGAGGAAGTTAGAGTTTGAATTTTTGCTATGTAAAATTGTGTTTTGGTGGCTCATTTGAACTTTGATTTTGATAAGTTTTATATGTGAGGACTCGTGGCGAGACGAGGATTTTGCAAATGTGAGTTTTTTAATTTTTCGAGAAGCGGGTCCGGGGCTCGGGTTTTGCTAGTTTCGAGATTTTTCATGTATTTCGGTTGTTTTCGATTGGGTGTTGTTCCATTAGTATAGTTTGATATATTTGTACTGATTTTGGCTAGTTTCGACGCGCGCAGAGGCTGGTTTGAGGAGCTAAGGCATCACGGGCTAGAGTTTCGCGGGTTTGAGGTGGGTACTATTTGTAAATGATGTCCTGAGGGTTTGTAAACCCCGAACTTGCACATCTTAGTACTGTATTGAGGTGACTTGCACGCCGGATTACGGGCGTGGGGTAGAGCACCATTGGAGATTGTGACTTGGTCCGTCCCGTTTAATAAAAACACTACTTAATTGCTTGAAATTGAATTGACACCCTAATAAAGAGTATTAATTATCATGAATTGGACTGATTATCATGTTTTGGGCTTCGTGCCGAATATTTGAATCCTTCAGGGATTGGTATCACTGTCTTGATAATACTGTGCATAATTTCTTCCTAGTCTAAGGTTTTAAAATGGTATTTTGCTACTCAACATTTTTTTAAGATTTGACAAACTTGAACAAGGCTTTAATGACATTTTAGCTGTGAGCTGATATGATACTGTTGCCCAAGGGGCTTATATGCATTCATGACTATGCATGGATCGGGCTGCATGCCGCAGCATGAGTGATATTGATATTGCGCTTGGGCTGTAGGAGCCCCTCCGGAGTTTGAACCCCCACAGTGAGCGCGAACGCATTTGCATGGATCGGGCTGTACGCCACAGCGTTATATGCATTGCATTGCATACATACATGGAATTTACTTGTACTACGTGGTATGACATTTAGCACTCATACATTACTAGTATACATGTGTTGTCTGCCTTATTGACCAGATACCCTGGTGGAAATTGTTGAGGAGTGTTGAGCCCAATGGGCTGATTTGAGTGCAGGCTTGCACTGTTTGAGGTTGTACCCAGGTATTGATCTGTTATAATGAAAGTAAGAGATGTTAAAAAGAGATTTCTAAATAATCTACTCACATATGTTAAAAAGGAATACCCTGAAAGTGTACTTTATTTTGAAAGATGATTCTGTATGTTTATAGCATGAGACAGTGCCTTGTGTAGTTTTCTTTTCCTTAGCATTATTTACTTTTATTACCGCTGAGTTGGAAGTACTCACTCGACTCCCTGCACCATGTACGCAGATCCAGGTACTTGGGAGCTTAGCTAAGCTTGAAGCTGATATAGAGCTCCATTTGGGATCGTCGAGGTAGCTGCCTGGCGTCTGCAGGACCCGACACTCCCCCTTGCTACTCTGTTATTACTTATTTTATTCCGCGTACTCTTCGACTTGTAGAGTATTTACAATATTGAGTGATATTCTCATAGAGGCTCTTGGCTCGTGACCCTAGATCTTTGGGAAGTTACGTTGTATTTTTGGAACATTTATGGATATTCTTAATACTATCAGTTTGATCTTGTTTTCCTTCACTGTTGATGACTTAAAATAAATGATTTTGAGCTCTAAGCTCGGGATGAGAGTGTATTTGGTCGGGCTGGCTTAGCAATGTGCTGTGCGCCATCACGACCGGGTTTTGGGGTCGTGACAGTCTTGGTCAAACTAAAAGTCTTTTAGTTAAAAGTCATAAAATGGGGGTGACCAACTTATGATTTATGACTGATTTTAACTTATAAGCTTTTTAGGTATTTATCAAACACGTACATAAGCCAAATAATGCTTATAAATTAGTTTGACCACCTTATAAGCTTAACCAAACACCCTCTAAAAGTATATTTCACTTTTACTAATCCATTTTAGTAAATCAAAAGAAACATAATCTTTTTTTCCCTTCTTTGCCTTAATCATTAACTACTCACACCAAATCTTTCCAAATTTTTTTCAAATACTATCATTATTATGGGTAAAACAATAAATTACATACTTTATTCTTTTTTCTTAAAGGGGGCGTAAAGTTAAAAGTGGACAACAAAAATGATTTGAAGGAGTATTAAGGTTCTTTTAACACTAAAAACTTAATTTATTTTCTATCTACATATACATTTCTACCAGTATTATTGCATATGTGAATTTTATTTTATTGTTTCACTAAATTTAAATGGATTTTAAAAGTTTTTTGTATACAAATTCTTTTCATTTAATTTTATGTATACATTGTTTCACTTTTAATATATTTAGTTATTCACGGCAAAGGTGGAGCGAGGATTTAAAACTTATAGGTTCGGGGTTCTAGTCATTTTAAGTTATTGGGTTCAAAATTAATAATTTATATATATTCAATTCATTTTTAAGACAAATATATGGATCAGACCAAAGCAACTAGGTTCGATCGAACCCGCACTCAATAAGTAAGCTCTGCCACTGATTCATGGTTCTACGCAATAGAAATTGATGCTTTCCAACAAAACTGCATAATACCCAACCAACTTATCCCAAACGAGCTCTCTTATTTAGACATTATTTGTTAAAAGTACTCCCCGTTTCAATTTAGATGACATGCTTTTTTTTTATTAGTTGTTAAAAAAAGAATGATATATTTCTACAATTGAAAATAATTCAGCTTTAAATTCTTCACTTTACTCATTTTACCCATAATAAGAAACTTTTATAATTACAAAAATATTATGGCCCCACAAAACTTTAAAAAATCTTTTATTTTCTTAAACTACGTACAAAATCAAACTACCTCATCTTGAAACGAAAAGGAGTGCCATGAGTTTATACTATCTCAAATAATAGAAGTTTTGTGGGTTTTTTTGCAATGTTGGGAACGTCTACGAAGTAAAAGTTTCCTTTTCGCAGATAATGCATTTTCACTCTTTTCTACTTCTATGATTTGCAATATTAGAGGAGTTTTTGGAGGGTGTGTGTGTGGGGGGGTGGGGGTGGGGGGTTGAAAAGCAGTGGCGTGCGTTAGGTATTTGGGTTAGAATTGGTTGAGTTAGAGTAATCATTTGTTGGGGGGAAGTCGTAAGATTTGAGAACTCAGCCAACTGCCAAATTTGGGCATTAATTTAATATGAGTAAAATGATGTTCATCATCCCATTAATCCCATGCGAGACTTGGTAGATTTGACAATTTCCTCCACGCAACATCCTAAACTAAAAGCTAGTTGTTTATCTCTTAGTGTTTGTGGCCTTACTTTTTGTTTAAATCATTTAAAGTTGTGTTGGACAATTTTATAATATCATGTCAATATATCCTATCATATACAAAAAAGCTACATTGTATAACCTTCTTTTATACCGAAGAAAATTTAATTTTTTAAAAGTGCAACTTTTTAAATTACTTTTGTTTTAATGAAGTGTCAATTCTAATAAGGTAAAAAAAGGATGAAAATTTGGGATGAGAGAATATTTTTATTGCCTTTCACTTTCTGAATATTAATTTATAGTGTTTGGATAATGTTTATAATAGTTGGGTTTTGTCCTTTTTCTAACTTGTTATGCCAAAATATAAAAGAATTGGTCGTTAATTTTAGTAATAAAGAGAGAAAGCACCTTGTATTAAAAAGTTAACGCAGTAGTATTAAAATTTGTGTAAACAACAAAAGTTAAAGTGAAAAATGGAACTTAATGCTATGTATGACTAGTATTTTTTATGTATGCTGTATGCATGTAAAATTTGAATCTCCAAATTTTCTTACCACAAAATAATAGACTACTCAATCTTCTTATGTCCGAAATTACTAAATAGTTAATCCATTGAAATAGTTCACATTAAGGTCTGGGAGAGGGTGATCGAGGCGAGGGTGAGGGAGATGTCATCTATATCTGTGAACCAGTTTGGTTTCATGCCGGGTCGCTCTACTACATAAGCTATCCACCTTGTGAGGAGGGTGGTGGAACTGTTCAGGGATAAGAGGAAGGACCTGCATATGGTGTTTATCGACTTGGAGAAGGCGTACGATAAGGTCCCTAGAGAGGTTCTGTGGAGATGCTTGGAGGCGAAGAGCGTGCCAGAAGCCTACATCAGGAGTGATCAAAGACATGTATGATGGAGCCAAGACTAGGGTTAGGACGGTGGGTGGCGACTCGGACCATTTTCCGGTGGTTACGGGGCTACATCAAGGATCTGCGCTAAGCCCTCTCTTATTTGCCTTGGTAATGGATGCTCTAACTCGCCATATTCAAGGGGATGTGCCATGGTGTATGCTCTTTGCTGACGACATAGTCTTGATAGACGAGACGAGGGCTAGTGTTAACGCGAGGTTGGAGGTCTGGAGACAGACCCTCGAGTCTAAGGGTTTTAAACTAAGCAGGTCTAAGACAAAATATCTAGAGTGCAAGTTTAGCGCCGAGTCGAGCGAAGTAGGCGGGGACGTGAAGCTGGGATCTCAGGTCATAGCCAAGAGGGACAGTTTCAGATATCTTGGATCAGTGATTCAAGGGGACGGAGAGATTGACGGGGATGTCACTCACCGTATAGGAGCGGGGTGGTTGAAGTGGAGGCTCGCATCAGGAGTCTTGTGTGACAAGAAAGTTCCACAGAAACTCAAGGGGAAGTTTTATAGAGCGGTGGTTAGACCCGCCATGTTGTATGGGGTGGAGTGCTGGCCTGTGAAGAACTCTCATGTCCAGAGAATGAGAGTTGCGGAGATGAGGATGCTCAGGTGGATGTGCGGGCTCACCAGATTAGATAAGATTAAGAATGAAGTTATTCGGGAGAAGGTGGGGGTGGCCCCAGTGGATGAGAAGATGCGAGAAGCGAGACTCGGGTGGTTTGGGCATGTGCGGAGGAGAAGCCTTGATGCACCGGTGAGGAGTTGTGAGCGACTGGCGGTGGTTGGCGCGAGTCGAGGCAGAGGGAGGCGTAAGAGGTATTGGGGTGAGGTGATTAGGCAGGATATGGCTAGAATGGGGATTTCCGAGGACATGACCCTCGATAGGAAAGTTTGGAGGTCTAGTATTAGGGTTGTAGGGTAGGGCCTTCTAGAATTCTTAGTACTTCTGTTAGGGGCTGAGTGTTGGGTAGCGATCTCTATAGTTAATTAATGTATTGTATTGTGCCTCTTATGGTAGTAACCGATTGGTATTATTACATGTCATTCTACTTTTGGTTTTATGTTTAGATAATTATTTATTTGATTTATCCCGGATTTACTAACATTGTTTTGTTTTGCTTTGTTTTGTTTGTTGATTTTCTCTCTCTTTTTCTGAGCCGAGGGTCGGCCGGAAACAGCCTCTCTACCCTCTCGGGTAGGGGTAAGGCCTGTGTACGTATTACCCTCCCCAGACCCCACCCTGTGGGAACATACTGGATAGTTGTTGTTGTTGTTGTTAACATTTCCAATAATTCACTGCCTATGCGTGTAGCAAATATGATAACTTGAGCAATTTAAACTTGTAGTTGTATCATAAGAAAAATTTAGATATCTTTTTTCTTCTTATGTATTATCTTCTCTTTTGAAAAGGAGTGATCTTAGGAATAGCAAGAAGAGAAGGCAAGAGGAGAATCAGGCCTCGTTTGTTTGTTTTTTAAACATTACGACGTCTGGATATTAAGATATGTATTAAGATCAAGATATTTAAATTTGAATACACATCTGGATTGTGTTTTAACATCTGAATACTAAATAATTATGACTGTCTATTTTTTAAACATCTAAATATATAGAATATATCTTTATTTAAAAATTAATAAATATAAATTCAAATGAGATACTAACAATGTGCTAAATTTTGGTTAAGTTGATTACAAGCAGTTTTGGGAGGAGTCCCACCAGGCATGTGTTTAATTACAATAAATCATGTTAACTCATTACTCCATTCGGTTCACAATAATTTTTTTTCCTTTTTTTGTGGTTCAAAATATCAGTTTTTTTCAAATTTCAAGAATGAATTAATTATATTTTTCCTACATTACGCTTAGAGTAAATAATATTGGAGTATGTGTTACGAGTGTTGTGAAGATATAGTAAAGTTTAATATGATCAATTTTATTGTTAATTAATATTAAAAGGTGAATTTCTTAATCCGTATAAAAATAGCTAAAAAAATCACTCGTAGAACTTTTCCCATGTTACATCCAAAGGAATTTGCTTCTCTTCGAGGATTAGCAGTCATTTAACTACTTTTAAATGGTGTATCAAATGGTGTTACACTTTGAGAACAACAACGCGCGGATGAAGCTACAACAAAAATTCATACGAGATTACATTATGTAATAACAATGTGATTTGTAATTTTATGGGAGTACAGTACAATCTTTCTCAAAAATATCATACAGATTTTTCATCTACTTCGATCTCGCCAATATGTGTTTCGTCGCAATTGACCTGTGTTAAAGGGATTGTCAAGAGAATCAGCTCAGAATGCTATCCTTTCTTTTCTTTTGGTGTGATCCATATGATACAAACGAAACGAGCCAATGCACAACTTTCATAAATAATTATATTCATAGAAGTACTAGAAGTGCCTAGGTTCTTGATTCCCCATGTGTCATATTATTTTATCATTTGTTCATAGGTCTCAGAAAATATGTAAGTTGATAAAGTTTATTTCATAATATTAATCAAAGGTGTAATGATCTTATAACATACGAGAAATCTTATTAACTCAATTCTCATGCATTGTATTCAGTTATATATGCACATTGACTCATGACCGGATGGCGATATATATATAAAGGTTATGACATTACATACGTACTACCACTTGATCAGCTGCTATACATTGATGATTGCCCACAGTGGCCGAGATGATATGATGGGATGCTCTCAGAGGTTTGATGATATTATGTACATATATACCTATTCATGGTATGCCGTTTATACCCATATGCATGACATTATACAAAATAAATGATTCAGAGCTATTATGACTTACATGTTGAATCTTTTACTATATTTCTCTCATGTCTATTATTTACTTATTTTTATTCCTTACATACTCGGTACATTATTTGCACGGACGTCCCTTTTGCCTGAGGACGCTGTGTTTCATGCCCACTGATCCCGACAAACAGGTTGAGAGTCCTCCAAGTAGGCTATCAGCTCAGCGGAAGGAGTTTGTACGCTTTATTTGCTCGGAGTTGCTTATTTGGTTAGTATGATTAGTACATGTATTGATTGGTATGGCGGTGCTTTATCCCGACCTTTATGATATTATGTACTCTTAGAGGCTTGGAGACAGATGTCATGTATACAAATATTGGTATAGCCATGTCAGTCTATGTTTTGAGTATATAAAGGATCATGCCGGCCTTATAGGCTTGTACATCATATGTATAAATCGGTATATCATGTTCGGTCATCCTATGTCAAGTATTCGCTCATGCTTTATTCTAGTTGGCTCATGACAGCCTTTCCGGCTCATTTACCTATGATAGTATGACACAAAAGATATATTATGTTGGTAGTCGGTTGAGTAAGGCACTGGGTGCCCGTCACAGCCTATTGGTTTGGGTCGTGATAGTGTAGGAAAAACAACACTACTTGAAATTTGGCCAAAACAGACTGCGGCCAACTGGCCGACTTCGATCGATCATAAAACCGATCGAAAATTTGACCGAAGTCAATCATTTTTTCTTTATTTTTTATTATTTTTTTTACGCAACTAACCAACTTTGGTCTTTTTTTTTTTTGCGCGAAAATGGGGAATACTATTTTAGTGTCCCGCAAAAATCATTTTTTAAGAGACCGACCGATTTCGGTATTTTTGAACGTATTTAGGTAGTCTTTTTAGTAGTGCAACATGCTGGAAAGAGGGGAAGCCAAGCTGCATAAGATATTACAACATTTGCCTATGCAGTTCATATTTTTATAAATAGTAGGGGATAGGAGAGAGAGAAAAAGAGATAGTATTTTTGGCAAAGTTTTGGGTTCTAGAGAGAAGGTGGAGCATTCCCAACCCAAATACATATTAAAGGTGAGTTTTATGTTATTCTTGTAATGGATTAACATTGTTTAATGGTAGTATTAGCATGTACATGTACAAGAATCAAGAATCATTCAAAGGGTTCAAGTTAGGATTTGATCTACAAGAGGTAAGCTCTCTATCCTTCACTTCGATACAACTATGGATTAAGTATTTGGAATGTATTGTGAGGTAGAAAGTACCAATTAGTTGAAGAATCATGTTAATCCTAGAAATGAGTATTATGAATTAGGGTTCTTAAATGGGGAAGAAGATGAACAGTGAACTTTTGAATCTTTGTTAAGATGGTTGATGATTCTAGTGCTTTAATAGCTTACTCATGATTAAGTATTGAATCATATAACATGCATTAGGCTTAAAGTCCAATGATAAAATCAATTAAGGATAAAAGGAATATATACGAGTGAATTGGGCTTGTTGAAGACATATTGTCAACTTGTGAACCTTAAATGGGTATAGACATATATATTAGGATAGGTTTTGATATCTTCAGATGTCTAATGTAGATATTGCCTTGTTGGTGACGTTTGAGAGTTATAAATGAATTGGAACGTCGTACTATTATTTTGAAGCTTTGGACTTGAGGTAAATTGATTAAAACTTACTTTTCTTGAGAGATTTTTTCTAAAATCATATTTGAGTTATTACAAAAGTTTGTTTATAAATGTGCATCCGTACTTGTTGTTGAGTTTTATTTTAAGAGTGAATGGGAAATGAGAGTGTATTGCACCAAGTGAATGGGAAATGAGAGTGTATTGCACCAACAAGCAACAAGTGCTTATTCCACCATGTAAGTGCCTCCTCTATGATAGCCTAGTGCTTGTTACATCATGGAAGGGGAGGATTTATCTCAAACAACTGCTATAAATAGAGCAGAAGTTGGAGAGAACGAGAAAGATCAGAAAAAACACTTGAGATACTCTCTGTATACACTCGATATACACTCTGTATGCACAGGATATATACACTGTATACACTCGATATATACACTGTATACACTGGAAAAACGAATTTCAATCTCTTTGGTAAGAATTCAACATTGGCTATACATTGCATTCCTTCCTCTCAGAATTTTCATTCGACTTCTGAGTTGTCCTTCTTTATTCTGCATTGTTTTAACCACAAACAAAGCATCCGTAAGTGTGATTTGTTGCCGAACTTTGTGTTCGCTGAAACACTGGGGTTTGAAGTACCGCTACACCAGTGTGTAATTCGTTCTATCCTGGGAGGAAATAATCCATAACCTTGGGTACTAGGAGGGGATTAAATTCCTTAAGGAAACACTGTGAATTCAGTGGGCTCGAATTAATTATTGCTTTATTTATATTTACGTTTTATAAGCTAACATTTTTATTGTCCAGAATTGTTATTTAAAAAAAAATATAGGATAACAACCAAGAAAACCAAAAAGCTTAAGGAATTTAATAATTTTTATTTTTATATTTGTGTTATCCTTATTATTCTGGAAATTAAAACCTTTGTGGTTTTGTGTACTCCCGTTTTGGAGAGTAAAGCCTTCGTGGCGGTTTGTTGGAGATTAAAATCTACGTTATATTTTTAACTCCAGTTTTAAACGTTTGTTTGTGTCATTTTTTTTCTCCAGAAAATGACTAACGAGAATGAGAACCATGCTGTTCCAATGGTGACTGCTAATGCCTCAACAAGTCGAACGACTCCGACAGCATTGGCACCGGCGGAGAAACCTGGAAAATTTTTCGGGATTGATTTAAAGCGCTGGCAACAAAAGACGTTCTTCTATTTGACTACTCTAAGTCTCCAGAAGTTCATCAAGGAAGATGTTCCTGTGTTGTCCAACGAAACTCCAGAAACTGAACGTTTTCTCGTCGTTGAGGCGTGGAAGCATTCAGATTTTTTATGCAAGAATTATATTCTAAGCGGGTTGGAAGATTCTTTGTATAACATCTACGGTGGCGTAGAAACGTCAAAGGAACTGTGGACTGCGCTTGAAAAGAAATACAAAAGTGAAGATGCTGGGTTGAAAAAGTTTGTTGCTACAAAGTTTTTGGACTACAAAATGGTAGATAGCAAGTCTTTTATTACCCAAGTCCAGGAATTGCAAGTGATTATTCACGATCTCCTTGCTGAAGGTAAAAAACAAATTAATATTGATGTTGAAAGTAGTAACCTTAGTATTTTTACTAATGAAAATTTCATTGAAGGTCTTGTTATCAATGAAGCATTCCAAGTAGCAACAATCATTGAGAAGTTGCCTCCTTTGTGGAAGGACTTCAAAAACTACTTGAAACACAAACGCAAGGAGATGTCCCTCGAAGATCTCATTGTTCAGTTGAGAATCGAAGGGGACAATAAAGCTGCTGAAAAGAGAGGCCGTGGAAACTCAACAATAATGGGAGCAAATATTGTTGAAGAGAACAAGAAGAGGAAGAAGGCTTCTGGACCAAAATACAACCCAAGCAAGAAGCGGTTCAGTGGAAACTGCTACAATTGTGGAAAACCCGGACACAAATCTACGGAGTGTCGTGCTCCGAAGAAAGGCAAGAAGAAGGGTCAAGCAAACATGGTTGAAAAGCATGATGATGTTGATGACTTATGTGCCATGCTTTCCGAATGCAACTTGGTAGGCAATCCTAGAGAGTGGTGGATTGATTCTGGAGCCACTCGCCATGTTTGTGCAGTTAGAGAAGCGTTTGCTACTTATGCTCCTGTTGGACCCGACGAGACGATTTCTATGGGAAATGCATCTAAGGCCAATATTGAAGGATGTGGGAAGATATTTCTCAAAATGACTTCCGGCAAAGTGGTGACTTTGAACAACGTCCTTCATGTTCCCGAGATTAGGAAGAATTTAGTCTCTACTGGACTTCTTGTTAAGAATGGTTTTAAATGTGTTTTTGTTTCCGATAAGGTTGTAATAAGTAAGAACGAAATATTTGTAGGAAACGGTTACCTCACTGAGGGCCTTTTCAAGTTGAATGTAATGGTCGTTGAGAATAATAATAAAATTTCAGCTTCGTCTTACTTACTTGAGTCAAATGAATTATGGCATATACGTTTGGGTCATGTCAATTATAAAACCTTACGGAAAATGATTAATTTGGAAGTATTGCCTAAATTTGAATGTGACAAATCAAAATGTCAAGTATGTGTGGAATCTAAGTATGTTAAACATCCTTATAAGTCGGTTGAAAGGAATTCAAATCCTTTAGACTTAATTCACACAGATATTTGTGACATGAGGTCAATACCATCTCGCGGTGAAAAGAAGTATTTCATAACTTTTATTGACGATAGTACTCGATATTGCTATATTTACTTACTTAATAGTAAAGATGAAGCAATAGACGCATTCAAGCAATACAAAAATGAAGTTGAAACACAATTTAACAAGAAAATCAAAATGATAAGAAGTGATAGGGGTGGTGAATATGAATCTCCTTTTGAACAAATATGTTTAGAATATGGAATTATTCATCAAACAACGGCCCTTACACGCCCCAATCCAATGGGATTGCAGAAAGAAAGAATCGTTCATTAAAGGAGATGATGAACACATTATTGATAAGTTCTAGTTTGCCACAGAACTTGTGGGGGAAGCCGTACTTACGGCTAGCCGAATACTAAATCGAGTACCCCATAGCAAAACACAATCCATTCCATATGAAAAATGGAAAGGAAGGAAGCCCAACTTGAATTATTTTAAAGTGTGGGGGTGTTTGCCAAAAGTGCAAGTTCCTAAACCCAAAAGGGTAAAAATAGGACCAAAAACCGTTGATTGTGTTTTCATACGATATGCGACTAATAGTAAAGCATATCGATTTCTGGTTCATAAATCAGAAAATCCCGACATTCATAATAATACGGTTATAGAATCAGATAATGATGAGTTCTTTGAAAATATATATCCGTAAAAAAGGAATGTGAGTCGATTAGTGAAGGATCTAAATGACCTCGGGAAGAAGCAAAAGAAAGTACACTTAACCAGGAAGATCCAAGGCGTAGTAAACGTCAAAGAACGTCTACTTCATTTGGACCAGATTTTGTGACTTTCTTATTGGAAAATGAGCCTCAAACATTTAAAGAAGCTATGTCTTCTTTGGAATCATTGTTATGGAAAGAGGCAGTCAATAGTGAAATAGAATCTATATTGAACAACCATACATGGGAATTGGTTGATCTTCCTCCTGGAAACAAACCGTTGGGTTCTAAATGGATCTTTAAGAGGAAAATTAAAGATGATGGCACTATTGACAAATATAAGGCAAGACTTGTGGTCAAAGGGTATAGACAACGAGAAGGTCTTGATTATTTTGATACATACTCTCGAGTTACAAGAATTACGTCCATACGAACATTAGTAGCGTTAGCTGGAGTTTATGATCTTGAAATTCATCAAATGGATGTTAAGACGGCTTTCTTAAATGGAGAGTTGGATGAAGAAATCTACATGGAACAACCAGAAGGGTTTGTGGTTCCAGGTAAAGAAAAGAAGGTCTGTAGACTTGTTAAGTCCCTTTACGGATTAAAACAAGCACCCAAACAATGGCATGCTAAATTTGACCAAACAATGTTGTCAAATGGGTTTAAGATAAATGAATGTGATAAATGTGTGTACATTAAAAATGTTCCAAATCACATAGTCATTGTTTGCTTATATGTGGATGATATGCTCATAATGAGTAATGACATTGCCAATATAAATGCTACTAAGCGTATGCTAACTAGCAAGTTTGATATGAAAGACTTGGGAGTTGCTGATTTAATTCTAGGAATTAAGATCCATAAGACTTCTCAAGGTCCGGCGTTGTCACAATCTCATTATATCAAGACAATACTTGGAAAAATTCAAGCACTTGGGCTTTAAAGTTGCAAAGACTCCAATTAACGTGAATCTTGCATTAGCAAAGAACAAAGGCCAAAGCATATCACAATTGGATTATGCTCGTGTGTTGGGTTGCTTAATGTACATCATGAATTGTACACGACCAGATATAGTCTTTGCTATAAGTAAATTGAGTCGATATACGAGCAATCCAGGTCAATTTCATTGGATGGCCATGAAACGAGTTTTGGGGTACTTAGTACATACCTAGGACTTTGCTTTGCACTACAATAAATATCCTGCGGTCATTGAGGGATATTGTGATGCAAATTGGATCATCGGATCAACTGATTCCAAGTCCACAAGTGGATATGTATTCACCATTGGTGGAGGAGCGGTATCTTGGAAGTCGTCCAAACAAACTTGTATTGCCCGCTCTACAATGGAGGCTGAGTTCATAGCCTTGGATAAAGCCGGTGAAGAAGCTGAATGGCTCCGGAATTTCTTGGAAGATATTCCATTTTGGCCCAAACCCTTGGCACCAATATGCATACATTGCGATAGTCAAGCGGCAATTGGAAGGGCTGGGAGCGTTATGTATAACGGTAAATCTCGTCATATACGACGAAGATATAAAACCGTTAGACAATTACTCTCTAGAGGAATTATCATGATTGACTATGTAAAGTCAAGTGATAATGTGGCGGATCCACTTACAAAAGGCCTAACTAGAGATGTAGTTGAGAAATCATCGAGGGGAATGGGACTGTGGCCGAGAACAAGTCATAGTGGCGGTAACTCTACCTAGAAGACTGGAGATCCCAAGATCTAGGTTCAAGGAGATCAAACAAAGTCATTTTTGACGGTTCAACATTGTCAAATAAACTTTTGGTCCATTCTCTTATAAGACAATGTTCAGTACCAAGGATAAAGCATTAAGGCTTTTTAATGATTTCTAAATTTGATACGGGGTATATCAAATAGTGTATCTATGGGATGACACGTTTAGGAATCACCTATGTAAGTGTGAAGTGTTAGCCGCTTCAAGGAGAATTCTCTAAGGCAAGTTCTCTACGCACTTATAAAACCAGGCGGTGTTCATGGCTGAAACGAATACAACAATGAGAACCAAAGACGGTTAAGGGTTGGTTGTGTGACTTGTGGTTGTCTAGGTATACAGCAAAGTTCGACGGTTCAAAGATATCAAATCTACCGATTGATCGAGTATATCCGACATAAGTTCACTACGGAAAGTTCAAAGGGAAACCTACTTATCCAGATGCAATTAATCCTTACTTGTGAATCACATTGTTTTTCATGCATACTTCCATGATATAGCCATTCCCCATTCATGTGGGGGATTGTTGAGTTTTATTTTAAGAGTGAATGGGAAATGAGAGTGTATTGCACCAAGTGAATGGGAAATGAGAGTGTATTGCACCAAGTGAATGGGAAATGAGAGTGTATTGCACCAACAAGCAACAAGTGCCTATTCCACCATGTAAGTGCCTCCTCTATGATAGCCTAGTGCTTGTTACATCATGGAAGGGGCGGATTTATCTCAAACAACTGCTATAAATAGAGCAGAAGTTGGAGAGAACGAGAAAGATCAGAAAAAATACTTGAGATACTCTCTGTATACACTCGATATACACTCTGTATACACTCGATATATACACTGTATACACTCGATATATACACTGTATACACTGGAAAAACGAATTTCAATCTCTTTGGTAAGAATTCAACATTGGCTATACATTGCATTCCTTCCTCTCAGAATTTCCATTCGACTTCTGAGTTGTCCTTCTTTATTCTGCATTGTTTTAACCACAAACAAAGCATCCGTAAGTGTGATTTGCTGTCGAACTTTGTGTTCGCTGAAACACTGGGGTTTGAAGTACCGCTACACCAGTGTGTAATTCGTTCTATCCTGGGAGGAAATAATCCATAACCTTGGGTACTAGGAGGAGATTAAATTTCTTAAGGAAACACTGTGAATTCAGTGGGCTCGAATTAATTATTGCTTTATTTATATTTACGTTTTATACGCTAACATTTTTATTGTCCAGAATTGTTATTTAAAAAAAAATATAGGATAACAACCAAGAAATCCAACACTTGTTGGTACAAGTGGGAAAGGATGTCACAACGTATTTTAAGTTGTGTTGCATGAAGAAGGTATTGTTAGTTTATAATTGAAAAATATTATTTTTGAAGGCTTGATGATAAATGATGCTTGAGGAAAATGTTATAATTTTTATTTAATCTTACGTATTAGAGAGAATATAAATATTTGAGTGCTAAAGATATATTTTATAAAAAGTATTTCTTCTGAAACTTGATTAATGAGAAACACTTGTCGTATCTTTGAATGATGGATGTTAAATTACTAAAGGCTTTAACATGAAGAAGATAATGTGGTTGATTATTTTTTTCAAATGGTTTAGTTTGTGTATAAGCTATGATTTGATAAAAATACATTCTCTGAGGTTACAATGCTATGAATTTATTTTGAGATATTAAATATTTTATGAGTTACTAGTGAAAATCATTAGGGGTAAGGCCTGCGTACATATTACCCTCCCCAGACCCCACTTGTGGGATTATACTGGGTTGTTGTTGTTGTTGTTGTTATAGTGAAAATCACCTAGATTGATTCGAATGTTGAATTTGTTATCATGGAATAACACATACTGGTTGTAACGATCCGACCAGTCATTTTGAGATTCGGCATTCCATTTAGTGTTTTAAGGTCTCGAGTAGTTTCGTATTGTGTATTATAATTTGTGTGTATGATTGATTTCGGTTTCTAAGCGATTCGAAATTAATTGGAAGAATGATTCTTATTTTGGAAGCTTAAGGGGTGAGAATTAATTGAAGTTTGATTTCTATATAGTTGACTCCGCAACAGTATTATAATGATTCCAATAGCTCTGTATGATAATTTTGGACTTAAGAGTATGTCCGAAGGTTGATTTGTTATTTTTTGGCCAAATGTGGAAAGTTGAAGGTTTGTAAGGTTGAGAGGTTTATCAGAAGTTAACTTTATTGAAATTGGGTTTGCATTATAATTTCGGGAGGTAGTATAGGTCCGTTGTGTCATTGGGACTTGCATGCAAAATTTGAATTCATTCCGAATTGATTCGATATGATTTGGCGCGAGTTGTAGAAATTTAAAGTTTATTTGTTCATTAAACTTGAATTGAGGTTTGATTCATAGTTTTGATGTTGTTTGATATGATTCGAGGCCTCAAGCAGGTCTGTGTTATATCATGAAACTTGTTGGTATGTTCAGCCGGGGACTTGGGTGCCCCAAGTGTGTTTCGGATGAGTTTTAGGCCATTTCTCCCAAGTTTGGAGTCGATGGTTTTCTGGTGTTTCAAGTGTTCTTCGCGATCGCCAAGACGCAACCGCGATCGCGTAGTAATTTTTGAAGCTGAGTGATTTTGGTCTTCGTGAACACGACAATAGGTAGGCGTTCGCGAACGTTTGAGCTATTGTTGTTCGCGTTTGCGCCTTTATTTATTTGAACACATTTAAGAGAGGCTAGAAGGGGGGCATCAGAGATTTGTTAACCGCATTTGTGTGAGAGACATTGCTTCCGTATAACGTGCTGGAGAATGTGAGTTGTGTTCGCGACTGGAGTTATGCGTCCACAGAGAACATTCTGTGTAGCTATTGGTTTTTTGTCTTCAGAATCGCGAAGACCATTCCACGATAGTGATGAGTAAATACCTGGGCAGAATATAAAAAGTACTTTATTTCGAGGGTTATGTTATTTTATCACTTCTTGAGTTAGAGAGCTCGGATTTGGGCATTTTTGGAGGGAATTTTCACGTTTTAGATTGGGGTAAGTATTCTTGACTTGTATTGGTTATATTTAATGATTCCATCTTGGTTTTTATCATTTAACTAGTGATTTGAATTTGAGAAATTGGGAATTTCTGTAAAAACTTTCTAAAACACAAAAAATGATGATTTGAAAGCCAATTTGATGTCAGAATTAGATGATTTTGGTATGTTTGGACTCATACCTATTTAACCAAAAAATGAAATTTCGGTCAAAGCAATAATTTTAGAAGAACTCAGGTTACTGATAATCAAAGAATGAAAAAATCAAAATGATTTTGCCAACAATGAGATAATCAGGAAAATAAAGTAAACAAGTGTATTCATATAGTGTTTCGTGTCCCTACAATTGATCTATTCTCTCCCTTTTATAGCTATTTTGGAGATATGCGTCTTGCCTTTTTCATAATAAGACCATTATAGACAGTTAAAGACATTAAATGCTATATTACATGATCATTGTATTTAATACAGATTCTCTAACATTTTTTGTATTTAAGGCTCATTAAATACTGTATTTGCACTCCCTTGTACCGTCAGGTTCATTCTACTTAATTCTTGGACTTAAATAGGTACGGACGATGAGTCTTTTGAATAACTACTCGTGCCTCTTTCTATGTCTCTGCTCGTGTCTGTTTCAACTCGTGCCTCTTTCTATGCCTCTGCTCGTATCTGTTGCAACTCGTGACCCTTTACCAATAATAACTCTTTTATTGATCTATGTGTCATGACACGACATCACTTTAATATGTAAACTCAATTTTTTTCAATACAGATAGTTCCCCGAGTTGCCATTTATTAATCGATTGAATATTTAGAAAGTGGAATTTTATTAAAGCTGGAATCTTTTGTCATTATTAGTGTTATGACAGAATCGACACTTTAATTTTTACTTCCATTTAATGTTCTTCACATGTGTCACCTTTTCATTGGTTCTGCAATTCTGCAGCACTTTTTAAGGCTTTTTTTACAGCTTCCCTATTCACGAAGCGTCAGTTATCATTATGACCCTTCCATCATTGCACCTTTTTCTTTAACGGGTGCTTCTCAGTATAAATATAACTTTCTTCTTTGTCTTTACCACATAACATTTTTTGAACTTTTAATTTCTCAAATCGTTGTTTGCTTCTTCCTCGTAGTATCATGTCTTCATCAAACCCTAACCTTAGAAAGACTTTCATGGTTGATAACTTCCTTAATGCCCCCAGTAGGAGCAGAAGAGGAGGTAGACTCCGTAATTTAGGATCTTCATCTGCACGTGGTTCTTCTATTCCTTCTCCTAGTTCCATCCCTTCTACTAGAGCTAGAGGTTCTCTCTCACAAAGGTCTTCATCTAGGGGTAAGGATTCTTCTGAACCTCTTCGTGAACCCACAATAGAGGAGAAATTTCATGCAAAACTTTCTTTCTATAATGATAGAGAGTCTATTACAAATCAAGTATCTTCTTTAGATCCTGCTGATATCTACCCCACTCAATTATAGATGGTTTGATTCCTTTAGTTCGTAGAGACTGCCACTGGAGTCATGACTTCCGTATCATTATTCCTAATCTGAATCAAAGAATTACTTCCTACGTAATTTTATTTTCCTTCGTCTATATGTACCCCTTCACATTAGGATACAAATTTGCTATTGACCCCATTATTCTCGAGTTCTGTCATTTCTTTGATGTCTGCTTAGGTCAAATTGGCCCAGTAATATGGAGGGTTGTTGCCTATTTGAGGCATTTGACCAATTAGCTAAGGTGCCTTTTACTTTCTCTCATCTGATTGATCTTTACTCCCCTAGGCTTTTCTGTAATGGTGTTTTTATACTAGTAGCTAGGAACAAAAGATTTTTAGTTAGCCCTAAAGATGATAGAGATCGTGGCTGGTATGCTCGCTTTATTGCTGCTCCCACTATTGGTTAATGGGTGAGGAGAACGTTCCCTTCCCTGAGAAGTGAAATTTTGCACGTGGGTCTTTTAACTTTCTTGTACCTTTTCCTTCAATTATTGATTTTTCTAATTTTACTTTTCAACTCCAACAACCATGAGAGTTGTGGAAGATGTTCCAAATTTTAGTGATTGGGTAGAAAAGCTTTTGACTATTGCCCCAATGGATGGTAGATCCTAGAAAACTCTTTCCCAATGATTTGGGTGGAAAGTAAAAACTCATGGTGAGAGATTTTATTTTTCTTTATTTTATATATTGTTTTCTTCCCTGAACTTATTTTGATCCATCTTTCTATCAAGATTTTCTATTCGAGGAGTTACTGCCGAGGCGGTCATGGCTTCTCATATCTTTTTAGAAAGGGCCCAAGAAATAATCTCGGGTTCTTCATTGAAAAGAAAAGCCGTTGTTGACCAAGACTCTGAAGAAGAAGAAGACGGGGGTTCCTTGGTAACAAGGCCACATGCCCGTATACGCATTATTTCCAATGACGAAGTAAAGGCATCCTGTCCCAGTTCTTTTCCTCTTACTAAGTCTATTGAGGCCCCGATTGTGATTCCTGATGATGATGTTGGCATGATTCTATTGAGCAGATTTTTATCTGCGGGTTTGGTAGTGAAAGCTTAGGCCCAGTTTCTGATGAAGCACCCCTGGCTTCTTTTTTGACTCCCGTGTCTGTGATTCCTTCTTTGCCAATCTCGGCTGTTTCTGCTCCTCCCAGGCTGGATTTTTTTACTACTTCTAATGTTTCTTCTCGACAATTCCTCCTCCATTTTCTCACCGTGCAGAAGTTGGCTCCTCAAGTGGAAGTGGTGCCATGAAGAAAATGCTTATTGAAGTCCCCGTTGAGGGTAATCTTTTAAGAAAATCAGGTCAAGCAGATGTGTAGCTAAAGCCTTAATTGGTCCATTTGAGAAAGCTAAGCTAGAGAGCCATAGTTCCTTGACATTGATGAATGACATTGTGCACTGTTCTTTAAAGGTACTTCCCCCTTTTACTTTATCATTTTTCTATCTTTAGGATTCCCATTTCCTTTATTTTCCCTTTTTAGACTAATCTCATTGACACAGAGATGATAAAAAGGGTTACCCTCATAGAGCAATCAATGTGTGATTCTCAATTAAAGGCGTTCGATTGGAAGGAACAGTATGAAAGTCTTCAGATTGATGTGGATTACTTGAAAGAAAGTAAAAGTACCTTGGAGCATCATGTACGGGCCTTGACTTCAGAGTTGGCAATTGTTAAGGCTTCCTCAAGTCAAGCAAATAAAGAAAAGGCTCGTCTTGAAACTTCTTTCTTCGGGCAGTTGTCCAAGGCAAGCGAATAGATTAGAGAGTTGAGAGTTCTCATGAGTGAGAAAGAAGCTTATGCTGGTGAGCTCGTGCAGAATTTGACTCAAGCACAAGAAGACCTCTGAGTTTCTTCTAATAAGGTTTGTGCCTTAGAAAGTTCCCATGCCTCTCTTTAAGCTCCTTACACATCTGCTTTGGCTGAAAATGAAAAGTTAAATAACAAAATTGCTTATTGGGAAAGAGATTATGAAATGCTTGAGGATAAGTCTGCCATGGAAGTGAGTTGGGAGTTCTTGAATTCTCGCCGTGATACCCTTGTTGAAGCTAGCCAAGAGAATTTTAACTTAGAATCTGAGTTAGCTAAAATCAATGAATCTATTGAGAAGGCTCTGCAAAACCAAGATTTTCCTTCTCATGTGGCCGAAGCTTCTACAAATGTTGAAGCTGATACGGGTATCCCCACTCCTTCAAGCCAAGTTGAGCCTATTGTTGTTAGCCAAGTTGAGCCCACTACTGTTGATGCACCTATTTCAGTTCCTTCCTCATCTCAGTGACAAGTTTAAGTTGTTTGAATTCCTTTGTATTTTTTTTTTCTCAGGTACCTTTTTGGAAAGTTGTGGTTAAAACCCTTGGTCTCATTTGAGGGTTTGTTTCGATCCCAGACCTTTTATGGGGCAATATGTATAAACAATTTGGAGTTTACGACTAAGCTCATACTTAGTCTAAGCTTTTCAATATTAAGAAGTTTCTCGTGCCTATTATGAACTTCTATTTTGTTTACTCTCGCCTTTATTTCTAAGGACTTACAGAATAATTTGCATTTTTATTGTTCAAAAAATGCTTCTGTTAACTTCATAAATATTTAAATTAATCATGAATTTTATAAAAGAGGACCCTTTAATATTCGACACTTAATGAAGAAGACGTATCAACTTCATAATGGTGTTAACATACGATAAAATAGGAATACACATGTTTCTTGAAATAACTTTGACAAGTTTTTATTTGAACTTTGTCTATTTTTGAATAAAACTTTACATATATTTGAATTACATTTATAACTTTCTCGTAATTATTTTTCTTGTAACGGATTTAAAAAAGAAAAATAAACACGGGGTTTTTATTTACAACCTGTTTCGATGTTTTTACCCTAACTATGATAAGGTACTTTTTAAGGATTAGCTCGTAACTTTGCTCTATACTTGACTTATTCATTGAGTGAACTTTTCAGGCTTTATCTTTGATTATTTCTCAATCTTCTTTGCCTTCTTTACACGTGCATGTGTATGTTGTATAGTCCCCAAGTGTTTGAGCGTTGGAGTAAGAAGCCTCGAGCACTTGATTGTTCCTCTTATTTGGTCCTTTCCCTGAAAAGGAAAAACATACACGACTCAGAGGTGCGATTATAGATATAGACTGCTTGACCTATTTTAATTTCTATCTGAATAATTGTAACTCTAGGTTGGGAAATTTAATTTATTCCACGTGCCTTGCAGGTTGCGACTCATTATTTAGCACGGGTTAGCTTTTTCCCTATCATCTAAAATCATTAGTAATATTTTAACAATCAAAAATTAAATTTAAAAATACAGCTACCTGACCGTGGGTATTCCTTAGAAATAATATTTCTTCAGGTGAACAACATTCCAATGTGAAGGTAGTATCTTGCCATCCATTATTTCTAACTCGTATGCTCCTTTACCTGCAATATCACGAATCCTATAGGGTCCATCCCATGTTGGACTTAATTTTCCCGCGTTAGCTGCCTTCGTAGATTGAAAACCCTTTTAAGCACAAAGTCCCCAAATTTGAAGAATCTGAGGCATGCTTTTCGATTGTATATCATTCTATGACCTGCTTCTGTGCTGCCATTCTTATTAATGCAGCTTGTCTTCTTCCTTCAAGTAAATCAAGATTTACATGCATTTCCTCATCATTAGACTCTTTTGACACATATGTGAACCTTGTACTCGGATCTCCTATCTCAACCAGAATTAATGCTTTAGCTCCATAAACCAATGAAAATGGTATTTTTCCTATACTTGTTTTTGTTGTTGTACGATATGCCCATAAAATACCAGGTAATACTTTTAGCCAATTTCCTTTGGATTCCTCTAAAGGCTTCTTTAAATTGTTGATAATGACTTTGTTTGTTGACTCAGCTTGTCCATTTCCTACCGGATGGTAAGGCGTGAATGTAATCCTTTTAATTTGCCAGCTTTGCAAAAAATTTATGATTGGAGCGCCTATAAATTGCGGTCCGTTATCACACACAATTTTCTTTGGTACACTGAACCGACATATGATATTTCGCCAAATGAAATCTCTGAGCTCCTTTTTTCGTACCTGTTTAAATGCTCTTGCTTCTATCCATTTAGTAAAATAATCAGTAAGTACGAGCAAAAATTTTACCTGTCCTTTTGCTTGTGGTAGTGGACTCATGATGTCCATTCCCCATTTCACAAATGGATACAGTGCAATGACCAGATATAGCAACTCCGCGGGTCTATGCATATTATTACCGTACCTTTGGCATTTATCACATTTAGCCACGAAACTTTCCGCTTCTTCTTCCAATTTAGTCCAATAATAACCTGCCCTAATTAGGATTCTTACCAATGACCTTCCTCCTATGTGATTCCTACAATGCCCCTCATTTATTCTCCTATTACGTATTCTTTGACCACGAAATATTTTTCGGTAAAGATTGCCTTATTTTAAGCAATACCAAGCTGCCTTTTTCGAAGTGCATGAGCTTTTTTCTTATCTTCAGGGATGATACCATACTGCAAAAAAGCAAGAATCTTATTCCTCCAATCCCAAGTTAAATTATTAAAATTTACCTCATTCTTATTGGGGTCGAGAACTGAATGAAATAAATTAATAACTGAAGCACTTTCATGGCTTGCCACGTCTGCCGCAAATCCAAGATTAGCTAGGGCATCCGCTTCAACATTTTTATCCCTTGGTATTTGCATAACTTTCTAGGGTTGAAACTATTTTATCAAATCCCGTACCTTTCTAAGTACTGTTTCATTCTTGCTTCCCTGGACGTATAATTCCCCAACATTTGATTAACTACGAGGTGTGAATCACTTTTGTTTATAATCTGATTTATGTGAAGTTCTCGTACCAGTTCTAAACCTGCAATCATAGCCTCAAACTCTGCCTCGTTGTTAGGTATAGAATTATATTTAATAGCTTGTCAAATGGTTTCACCCGTAGGTGGTACCAAAACAATCCCTAAACCTGCACTCTTTTAATTAGATCAACCATCAGTAAATAAGGTCCAAGTTCCCGGGTTAGCTCCGTTGAACACCTACAATTCTTTTTCTGCTTCTAATTGCATCCCTTGGCTAAAATAAGCCACGAAATCAGCTAACATTTGAGATTTTATAGCAGTCCTAAGTTGATATGTGATAGCATATTCACTTAATTCTATAGCCCATTTAGCAAACCTATCTGACAACTCAGACTTGTGTAATATATTGCGTAATGGATAAATAGTTACTACAGTAATAGTATGACATCGAAAATAAGGTCTTAGTTTTCTAGATGCCATGATTAATGAAAGTGCAAGCTTTTCCAATTGAGGATACGTCATCTCTGCATCAAATAAAGGTTAATTGACATAATAGATTGGAGCTTGTTTACCTTGATCCTCGCGGACTAAAACGACACTTACCGCTACTTCTGAGACAGCAAGGTAGATGAGCAATTTTTCCCCTGCCTTTGGTTTTGCGAGCAATGGTGGATTTGATAAGTATGTCTTTTAAATTTTTGAGTGTGTACTGACATTCCTCATTCCATTCAAAATGATCTTGCTTTTAGAGCTGAACAGAATTTAAAGCACTTTTTTGATGATTTAGAAATGAATGTTCCCATGGCTGCAATTCTTCCTGTCAACCTCTGAACTTCTTTTTAACTTGAAAGTATAACAGGAATTTCTTCAATGGCCTTAATCTGTGCGGGATTCACTTCAATACCACAGTTAGAAACAAGAAAACCCAAAAACTTACCTGACGCGACACCAAATGCACATTTCTACAGATTTAATTTCATATTAAATTTGTGCAAAATCTGAAACGTGTTAGACAAATGAGATATATGATCTCTTGAATGCTGAGTTTAACGAGCATATCATCTATATAAACGTCCATAGTTTCTCCCAAATGTTCTTGAAACATTTTAGTTACTAGGCTTTGATATGTTGCACCATCATTTTTGAGACCAAAAGGCATTACTTTGTAACAATAAGTCCCCCTGTTGGTTATGAATTAAGTTTTTCTTCATCTATCAGATCCATTTTGATCTGATTGTATCCTGAATAAGCATCTAAAAAACTTAATAGTTCATATCATGCAGTAGCATCAATAAGTTGATCTATATGTGGCAATGGGAAAGTCTTTTGGACAAACTTTGTTAAGGTCTGTGTAATCTACACATACTCGCCACTTACCGTTCTTTTTTGGTACTACAACAATATTAGTTAGCCAATTAGGATACTTTACCTCGCGAATAGATTCGATTTTTAGTAATTTTTGGACCTCATCTTGAATCACCTGATTTTTGAAAGCTCCTTGCTTTCTCTTCTTTTGTTTGACAAGTGGAAATGAGGGATCTTCATTTAATTTGTGAGACATTACCTCCGATGGTATTTCTTTCATATCAGAATGGGACCAGGCAATATAATCCACGTTAGTTTTAAAAATTTAATCAATTTACCTTTCATGTCCTGTCTTAGATTAGCCCTTATGTAGACTTTCCTTTTAGGCCATTATGTGAATAACGCTACAGCCTCTAGCTCTTCAATCATTGTTTTAATGCTTTCATTTTCCTCTGGTTCTTGAATGAAATCAGGCCTTGAGTCCACATCTATTCGTTCTCGTTCAGTTGAGGTTTGTGTTGTAATACCCTCAACTGGATTCTGTAACTGCTATTTTTCTTCGTCATACTTGACTTTGCCATGAAGTTAATACTTTTGGATATCTGTTGATATCCACGGATTTGACATATTCCCCATGGTGACAGAAATTTAATAACTTGATGTAAGGTTGATGGAACATCGTCTATATCATAGATCCACGGTCTTCTGAGAATTATGTTGTAAGCCATCTCCATTTCTACCACCTGAAATTTTGTATCCTTGTTGACCCCTTCTGTAAATGTAGTAAGTATTACCTCACATTTCGTTACGACGCTGGAATTATTGAACTCAGAGAGAGTATGCGCCTTGGGTATTAATTTAGCTTCAGCTTGCATCTCGTGCAGGACTACTAGAAGGATAATATTTACAGAACTACCTGGATCAATCAAAACTCGTTTCACATTAGTGTTATGTACAAGTAAAGAGATTATCAGTGCATTGTTATGTGGAATTAATACACATCCGCATCTGTATCATCAAATGTAATGCTTTCTTCTTCTAATACATGTCACACCCGCTTCCCTTGTGTAATCGTAACTTTGGATACTTTATTTTCTATTGTATACGTCACACCATTGATTTCTTTGCCCCCACTTATAATATTAATGGTCCTTTTTGGAGAAGGCGGTTTAGGGGGATCCTATCTATTCTTCATGTATGCTTGTTTACCTTTCTCGCTGAATAACTCAGTGAGATACCCTTGCTTCAAAAGATGATCTACTTCACCCTGTAACAACCTACAATCTGTTGTTTTGTGACCATGATCATTGTGAAATTCGCACCAGTGTTTGGGATTGAGCCTGTTTGGATTTGACCTTATTTCTTTTGGCCAATGTACCTTATCACCCATGACTCTTAAAACAACTACGAGCTCGGAGGTGCTTACATTAAAATTATAATTGCCAAATTGTGCCTTCAAGTCTCTGTCATCATCTCGTGACTCTTATGTGTTGCGATCATTTCCATACCTCAATGAGGGGCCCGATTCTCTATTTCTAGATCTATGATCGTATCTTAACTTATCATGCTTTGACCGTGCATCTTTTCCAGCTAGACCCATATATGGTTCGTATCTATTTTTACCAGATCTTTTTTCTGATTCTGTCCGTCTTGAACTCACCTTTTTTTCTTTTTGGGACCGCGCGATAATATCTTCCTCGATCCTTAATTTTGTGCTACACCTATTTTAAACATCATTCCATATTGTTGCTGGGAATTCACGAAGACTTTCCTTGAGCTGCCTCATGGCTTCTGAGCTTTTTTCATTCAAATTGCTAGTGAATGCTATAGCTACCCAATTATTCGGTACACATGGTAACGTCATTCTTTCATGTTGGAACCTATCCACGAACTCTCTGAGCAACTCAGAGTCCCCTTGTTTGATTTTGAAAATATCTTCCATTCTCTTTTCGACTTTTTGAGCTCCGGAATGTGCTTTGATAAATGAATCTGCAAGCTTAAGAAAATAGTTTATAGAATTTTCGGGTAAATGATACCAAAACATAGTTTTGAAAAAATTATGGGAAAAATTGGGTATCAACAACTACCTCTCTTTACCTGGAAGGATGAAAGAGTTTCCTAGTAAAGAAATAATGGCCAATTTTGACAAGATGGGATGTTTTGAAAGATAGAGGCCAGTCTTTGGTCCTTGAGCTGCCTACATATCCCCGATTTTATAGGAATCAAACCATGTGTAGTTCTAATTCATTTGCATAATTTACCAATGAAGTCATTACAAGAATGGACATGGGATTTCAGAATAGGTGAAAGAATGGTTTTGTGGTTAAGTATCGATATAGTTGAAGGAACTGGAGCGAGGTTGCTCCTGCTGTGATAGCCGTTTCTTATTGGTCACCTACAGATAAAGAGATGCTACAAACATGTATTTGTGCGAAAGATGATGCAGATTCCCTTTGGATCATGAGAGTTATCTTCGTACGGTTAAGGATGGTGTCCTCAAACCATGATGTACTGGGCCATGAATTGTTCGGTGAGGGATTTGTTGGGCATCAAATGAAGTTCTCGGGTCATGAAAATGGTGCCTCCGAACCATGACGCCTTTGAATAATGATATGCAAATTTGAGATATCTTCGGGCCATGGCATGGTGTCTTCCAGCTATAAGGATGATGCCTTTTAGACTATGACGCCTTTGGATAGGTTGGCGATATTTCAGCCCATAAGATGCAATAATATGATGTTAACAAGACAAGGCTTAGTCTTGTGAAATGAAGGGCAGAGCTTAGCCCGATTGAAAAGCAAATAGATAGTACCGAAATAAAGCAATATTTATGCAAGGATGGACAACGCGTAGTCCCATGAAAATGTGGAGGCAGGGATTAACTTCATGTGAGTATAGAGGCAAGGATTAGCCTTATGAAAGTATGGAGGCACGGATTAGCCTCATGCGAGTATGGAGGCAGGGATTAGCCTCATGAGAGTATGGAGGCAGGGATTAGCCTCATGCGAGTATGGAGGTGGGGATTAGCCTTATGCAAACATGGAGGCATGATTATCTTCATGCAAGTATAGATGCAGGGATTGGCCTCATGCAAGTATGGAGGCATGGATTGGCCTCATGCAAGTATGGAGGAAGGGATTATACACATGCAAGTATGGAGGCAGGGATTATCTCCATGCAAGTCTGGAGGCAGGGATTATCTCCATGCAAGTATGGAGGCAGAGATTAGCCTCATGCAAATATGGAGGCAGGGATTAGCCTCATGCAAAATATGGAGGCAGGGATTAGCCTCATGTAAATATGGAGGCAAAGATTAGCCTCATGCAAGTATGGAGGCAGGGATTAACCTCGTGCGGATATGGAGGCAGGATTAACCTCGTGCGGATATGGAGGCAGGGATTAGCCTCATGCAAGTATGGAGGCAGAGATTAGCCTCATGCAAGTATAAAGGCAGGGATTAGCCTCATGCAAGTATGGAGGCAGGGAATAGCCTCGTGCATATATGGAGGCATGGATTAGCCTCGTGCAAATATGGATGCAGAGATTAGCCTCATGCAAGTATGCGGGATAGGGCTTAGTCCCATGCAAAGAGCGAGTAGCAAATAAGAGTAGTTTATGTCTTAGCTCGAGATATATTCGGTGTCTGATGGCCCAATTGATAGTGATCTTGTTACATGTATATATTTGCAGATGTTATCACTACGTCATATGTGCATGCGCTCAAAGAAAAATTGTAAGGTTTGTGAGGGGAGGTTGGTTCATGCTTCTTTCCGCTGTCCTCACTTTGCTCCATTTTTGAGGCCTTTTTCGAGTTTCCTTGGGTAACACCTGACTGTTACGGAAATAGAGTTTTCGACAATATGCAATTATTGATAATAAGCGTCACATTAGAAACATATTGATATATCAAGTGATTTTTAGATGAACTAGTAACTGTAACATATTTCGTAGACATTACAGCTTTCTCATGTTTGAATTTTGAGGGTCCTCCTCAAAATTCTGCCCTAGTTTCTTAACCGATTTCTGGTTGTCTGACATATGTTGGCGTAGGCTGGACTTGCTCCGAAATTTTAAGGGTCCTCCTCAAAATTCTGCCCCAGTTTCTGATCTTGGGGGGAATGGAAATTTTATTATGATATAACTGAACCCATAAGGCTGCCTACGTATCCCCTCTAAAACAGAATCAGGTCAAGCGCAATTCAATAATATCAGATAAGGAAATATGAATAGTTTAAGCATAGTTTCTCTTGATTGCGTCTAAATTGATTGGTTTTGGCCAGATTTCTCCGTCTATTTCTGCGAGTATGAGTGCTCCTCCTGTCTGCACCATGTGAACCATGAAAGGACCTTGCCAATTAGGAGAGAATTTCTCTTTGGCTTCATCTTGATGTGGGAAGATCTTCTTTAATACCAACTGTCCTGATGCGAACTGTCTTGGTTTGGCCCCTTTGTTGCAAGATCTAGACATTCTACTCTAGTAAAGATGACCGTGACATACTGCATTCATCATTTTTTCATCGATAATGGCCAATTGACCATAGAGGCTCCTTATCCATTCTACATCACCTAGTTCGGCTTCTTGTATGATTCTTATGGAAGGAATCTCTACCTCGGCTCGGATAACAACTTCGGTACCATAAACCAGCATATAGGGAGTTGCCCGGTTGATGTACGAACTGTAGTGCAGTATCACAACAAAGCTAATGATAGCTTATCTTGCCATTGTTAGTGGTTTTCTACCATCTTCCTTAGTATCTTCTTGATGTTTTTGTTTGCGTCTTCTACAACTCCATTCATCTGAGGTCTATAGGTTGTGGAATTCTTGTGCTTGATTGTGAACTTTTCACATATGACTTTCATCACATCACTGTTTGGATTGGCAGCATTATCAGTAACAATGGACTCGCGAACTCTGAATCAGAAAACAATACGATTTTTGACAAAGTCTGCAACAACATTCTTGGTTACAGCTCTGTAAGATGTAGTCTCTACCCATTTTTTGAAGTAATCAATGGCTACTAGAATAAACATGTACATGTTTGAAGCCATAGGCTCGATAGGACAAATGACATCCATTCCTTAGGTGGCGAATGGTTAAGGTGAGCTTGTGGCATTGAGCTCATTTAGCGACATTTTTATCATATCAGCATGCACTTGACATTGGTAGCATTTGCGAATATACTCAAAACAATTTGTCTCCATAGTCTTTCAAAAGTAACCGGCCCTAAGTATCTTCTTGTCCAAGACAAAACCATTCATATGTGGGCCGCATGTATCTCCTCGAGTAGCTTAGAAGCTTCTTTTGTGTCGACACATCTTAGTAATCCCAAATCAGGAGTTCTTTTGTAAAATTTCCTCCGCTATGGAAAAAATGATTGGACAATCTCCGGAGTGTATGTTTCTGAGTGTGGTTTGCATGCTCCAGATATTCTTCTTTCACCAGATACTCATTGATGTCATGGAACCAAGGCCTTTCATCTGTCTCTTCCCCGACTTGAGCAAAGTAAGCCGATTGATTATGGATTCTCACTGGGATGAGATTAATGAAATTGTTATCTGGATGTTGTATCATGGATGACAAGGTGGCCAAAGCATCAGAAAACTCGTTTTGAATTCTGGGAACATGCCGAAACTCTATCTACGTGAACATTTTTCTCAATTCCTATAAATGGTGTAGATATGACAAGATCTTGGAATTCTTGGTGGCCCACTTACCTTGTACCTGGTGCACAAGCAAATTTGAATCATCGATTACCAGCAGCTCATGAATGTTCATGTCAATTGCTATGTTGAGTCCTAGTATGCATGCTTCATACTCTGCCATGTTATTGGTGAAGGGAGATTTGAGTTTAGTAGATACCGAATAATGTTGACCTGTTTCTGATACCAAAACTGCTCCAACACACACTCCTTTGAAATTTGCAACCCCATCGAAAAACATCCTCCAACCATCGTATGTTTCGGTAATGTCCTCTCCTACGAATGACACCTTTTTATCAGGAAAATACGTTTTCAAAGGTTTATATTTTCCTACTACCGGATTCTTAGCAAGATGATCTGTCAATGATTGTCCTTTGACCGCCTTTTGAGTTACATAAATGATATCAAACTCGCTTAACAGTATCTCCACTTGGCTAACTTTCTAGTCGGCATGGGTTTTTGAAATATGTACTTCAAAGGGTCCATCCTGGATATAAGGTATTTAGTATCAACACAGAAATAATGCCTCAACTTTTGGGTTTTCCACGTTAAAGGACAACACGTGCATTCTAGTAGAGAGTGCCGTGCTTCGTAAGGTGTTAACTTCTTACTCAAGTAGTATATGGCTTGCTCTTTTCTCCCTTTCTCGTCAAGTTGTCACAGAACACATCCGAAGGCTCCATCCAATATAGATAGATAGAGTAGCAAAGGACGTCTTGGCTCTGGTAGGACCATGACTAGTGGTGTGGACAGGTACTCCTTGATTTTATCGAAAGCTCTCTGACAATCCTCGGTCCAGCTTGTTTCGGCATCTTTCCTCAGCATCTTGAAGAAGAGTTCACATATGATTGTGGACTGCGCTATCAAGCGCTGATATAGTTGAGACGTACTAGGAAGCTCATCACGTCCTCTTTACTCCTAGGCGGCGGTAACTCCTGAATAGCCTTGACTTTAGACGAGTCTAACTCGATCCCACTGATAATGAATCCCAGTAAATTTCATGTAGGAACCCAGAATGCACACTTTGCGGGGTTCAATTTTAAGTTGTACCTCCTTAACCTATCAAAGAACTTTCTCAAGTCTGCTATGTGATTCGCGGCCTCTTGGATTTGATAATGACGCCGTCCACATACACCTCTATTTCTTCGTGTATCATACAATGGATGATGGCTATCATGGCTCTTATGTAGGTAGCCTCAACATTCTTTAGACCAAATGGGCATCATTTTGTAACAGTGTACCCCCATGGTGTAATAAAATCTATTTTTTGCGTCTTTTTCATTCATCCAGATCTGGTAATAACCCACGAAGTAATCTAAAAATGATTAGAGTTCATGCTTGGCACAATTGTTGATCAGGATGGGTATATTTGATAGTGGAAAGTCATCCTTGGGAGTTGCTCTATTTAAATCTCGATAGTCAACACATACTATGACTTTCCCATATTTCTTCGAAACTGGCATATTGGCTAACCAGTTTGGGTATTCAACCACCCTGAGAACTTTGGATTTGATTTGCTTAGTAACTTCCTCCTTGATTTTCATGCTCATATCTAGTTTGAACTTTCTGAGTTTCTACTTCTCTGGTGGACACATGGGATTAGTAGGCAACTTGTGAGCCACTGTGGATGTGCTTAAACTAGACATGTCATCATATGATCATGCAAATATGTCCTCATACTTCTTTAAGAAATGAATGTACTCTTCCTTTTCTGTTGGTGATAAGTTAATGCTGATGCGAGTCTCTTTAACGGTCTCGGTATCCCCCAAATTTATTGCTTTGGTTTCATCCAGGTTAGACTTAGGCTTGTTCTCAAAGTTTTCAACCTCCTTGACAACTTCCTCGGGTATTTCATCTTCTTTATTCGAATCACTATCCTTATATTGCGTTGCCTCATTACATGTCACAGTCATCAGTTCATCGGGAAAAGTAATAATAACGTTGTAGAAAGAAAAAATATGGAAGATAATCATAAATATTAAAGAGCAATGCATTTGATTAGAAATTGAAAAACATCCAGACAAGTACGACTTGATGAATCGAGCATTTATTTTGAAACAAATAAGTCTTTAAAACAAACTGAAAATCTTAAATGCCTAGAATGTTTATAGAAATAAAAATGCCAAGCTACCCAGGGACTCGGCGGGCCCAGGATAGTGTGGCGGTCCAGTTCCTAAGAACAACTCCCTTCTCCACAGTCTCAATAGTGAGGCCTTCTTTATCCTCCTCCTCAATTACTGCACTGTAGTCCATGTCTTCATCCTCTAAGAATAGATTCCTCAGCACAGCTAATGCCTGTTCTTCTGCAGTTCCCTATATTGTATCAGTTTAGTAAAAGCTTGATACAGATGTGGAACTGTTTGCTCGAGAGGGTAATACGATCTGTGCCATGGAGGCGACCAATCATTATACTCTTCCCATGTGTACTGATATCCGAGCCCAAAGGTAGTTCCATGACCCTTCAGCCGTATCAGTTTAGTAATACCCTAGAGATTCTTCCCGAGCCCTTTGCTGGGTTCATACCTGGACCATGCCAGTATGCTTTCTATTTTACTGCCCCACCATTTGTCTTTATCAATGACATTGACACGTTCAATGTGATGATAGGTTTCCCCTGCTATCCTTCTATTTTCGATAATTGGGATGGTTTGGCTGGTGTAATGGGGTTACTCCCATCTCCGTTAATGATCACCTCTTAACGATTCCATTCAAATTTCACGGCATGATGTAGTGAAGATGCCACGTCCCCAGCGGCATAGATCTATGATCTTCCCAATAGAAGATTGTATGAGGTTGGTATGTCGAGCACCTGAAACTCAACGCCGAACCAAATTGGCCCCATCTGCAAGCAAAGGTTAATTTCCCTATTTGTGGACCTTTGAGACCCATCAAAAGCTTCTATGTTCATGCTTCTAGCCCGTATTTCATGAAAACCTTTGTCCAATATTTTCAGAGTATCCAACGGACAAATATTGAGGCTCGAACCCCCATCAATCAAGACCCTAGCGATGAATTTGTCCTCAAATTGCACCGTGATATGCAATGCTTGGTTGTGATTCAATCCTTCAAGAGATAGCTCATCCTGATAGAAGATTATTTTATGACTTTCCAACTTTCCCTACCATGTTGGCCATCTCTCCATCGGTGATATTGTAGGGTACATAAGCTTCACTCAACACCTTCATTAAGGCGTTCTTGTGCGCCTCTGAATTTTGCAACTGTGACATGATGGATATTTGAGCTGGGATTTTGTCCAAATGATCAATGATGAAATACTCCCTTACTTGTACTTTCCTCCAAAGGTCATCTGGCCCTGTTTCAATGACAGGTTGCATGGTAGTGGCATCCTTACTTGGTCCTCTTAAGTGTTAAAGTGTATAGACTCTTCCGGTCCTAGCCATTCCTTCTACAACATCGGATTTATCTACCTTTGCCTTCCCTTTTCGCCAATCTTCGGCAACATAATCCCAAGGTATTGATTTTGAATTGAAAGAAGGTGTGGTTGATACTGTCACTGTAAAAGGTGTGACCACTTCTACTTCAAACAGAAAAGGGGTGGCCACATGTGGAGCCATCTATACCTCAAATGGAACTAACACAACTACCTCAACCTTGATTGGTAACTGAGTTTGTACTACAATGGCATTGAGTGTGACTGAGGGTTTAAAGTCATCGCCTTCCCAGATAATCCCAATCTCCCTCAAGGTCTCACTCTTTATTCGTCTCTATCACATATACCCCACCACTTTTGTGCTTAGGGAGATGGTTGTTGCGGACATTGGGTGTGACTTCTTTCGCATGTATGACCTTATTTTCAATCAATGTCTAGATCTTATCATTCAATGTTCGACACTCATCAGTGGTGTGCTCCTTCATACCAAAATGATATGCATAAGTTTTATTTGGATTGACCCATTGGGACGGATTCTCTAATGCCACAGTGGGCATAGGGGTGATGTAACCTGCGGCTTTCAACCTCTCATATAGTCGGTCGATGGGTTTAGCAAGTGGTGTATTATTTGGGTGGCTTGCGGCCAAAATTGGATTATAGTCTTGGATAATTTTGGCAAGTCGGAGGTGACTGGAAATGGTATGGTTGGGAATTATAGGTATGATAGACAGTGGCTGGTTGGGAATATCTAGGAGATGATTATTGATATGTAGGTGGTGGTGCTTGGTATGCGGGTGGAGGTGTTTGATATGTAAGTGGAGATTTCGGGCCTTGAGCCACCATTATTGCCCCAATGTCTTACTTCTTTGATGTGCCACCTGATTGCAGTGCCTTATTTGTGCCCTGTAATATCTCAAAATTTGTTATCATCCTGCTTTTGATGCCTTCCTCGATTATTTCCCCAAGTTTGATGATTTCAGAGAATTTATGGTTTCCAATAACCATTAATCTTTCATAATACTACAGATCCTATGCCCTAACGAAGAATTTGTTCATCTATTCCTCATCCAAAAATGGTCTGACCTTGGTCGCTTTCGACTCTAACGAGTAGCATACTCGCGGAAAGTCTCGATTGGTTTCTTCTTGAGGTTCTGAATATAGAAAAAATCTGGTGCATTTTTTGTATAGAACCTGCACCGGTCCATGAAATCAGATGCCATACTCACCCAGTTGGACCATTTATTGGGATCCTGGTTGATGTACTAGGACAAAGCATCTCCAGTAAGACTCCTCATAAAGAGTTTCATTCATATCTTTTCATCCTTTCTGACCCCAACGAACTTGTCATGATAGGTCCTCAGATGAACCCTGGGATCACGTGTACCGTCAAACATCTTAAACTTGGGAGTGAGTGTGATTGAGGTTTTAAAGTCATCGCTTTCCCGAATAATCCCAATGGACCCTTTAGGGTCCCACTCTTCATTCGTCTCTATCACATATACCGCACCACTTCTATAATCAGGGAGAGGGTTGTTGTGGACATTGGGTGCGGCTTCTTTCACATGTATGATCGTGTTTTCAATCATCGTCTAGATCATATGTTTCAATGTTCGGCACTTATCAGTAGTGTGCCCCTTCATACCGGAATGATACGCACAAGTTTTGTTTGGATTGACCCATTGGGATGGATTCTCTAATGCCACAGTGGGAATAGGAGTGACGTAACCTGTGACTTTCAACCCCTCATACAACTAGTCGATGGGTTCAACAATAGCGGTGTATTATTTGGGTGGCTTGCGATCAAAATTGTATCTTGGTCTTGGATAATATTGGCGAGTCGGGGGTGACTGAAAATGAGATGGTTGGGAATTATAGGTATGATAGACAGTGGCTGGTTGGGAATATCTGGGAGATGATGGTTGATATGTAGGTGGTGGTACTTGGTATGCGGGTGGAGGTGTTTGATAGGTAAGTGGAGATTTCGGTCCTTGAGCCACCATTACTGTACCAACGTCTTTCTTCTTTGATATGATGCCTGATTGCAATGCCTTATTTGTGGCATGTAGTACCTCAAAATTCGTTACCATCCCACTTTTGATGCCTTCCTCGATTCTTTCCCCGAGTTTGATGATATCATAGAATTTATGGTTTTCAGTAACCATCACTCTTTCATAATACTGTGGATCTTGTGCCCTAACAAAGAATTTATTCATCTGTTTCTTATCTAAAAATGGTCTGGCCTTGGCCGCTTTCAACCTCCAACGAGTAGCATACTCGTGGAAAGTCTCGATGGGTTTCTTCTAGAGGTTCTGAATGTAGAAAAACTCTGGTGCATTTTCTGTATAGAACCTGCACCGGTCCATGAAATCAGATGCCATACTCACCCAGTTGGACCATTTATTGGTATCCTGGTTGATGTACCAGGACAAAGCATCTCCAGTAAGACTCCTCATAAAGAGTTTCATTCATATCTTTTCATCCTTTCCGACCCCAACAAGCTTGTCATGATAGGTCCTCAGATGAACCCTGGGATCACGTGTACCGTCAAACACCTCAAACTTAGGAGGTTTGTACCCCTCTGGCAGTTCTACATCTGGTTGTATGCATAGGTCTTCATAGTTCAAACCTTCTATCCTATTTCCGCCATCGACACCCTGAACTTGACTTGTCAATTTCTTGAGTTCTTTAGCCATGTTCTTGATAAGCAGGTCCTTCTCAACTGATTATGGTGTATAGGAAGGTGGTTGAGTGGAGTGAGGTAAGGTTTCCACATATATAGGGTTGTTTTGATGAGCTCCAAGGACTTGGGTGTAGTGATGGTCATTGGTTGAGTTTTGAGGATCGGGAATGGGTTGTGGTGCGTTCTCGAGAGTGTGGTAAGTGCTGGTTAGTAGGTACTTGATTGGTTGATGGTGGTGTTGTGTTCGATAAGGGATTGAGATTTTGTGTCGGGGTAGCATATTGATGTGGTGCAGGAGGGTTTTATGGATGTTGGTTTGGCATGCCTTGAAGAGGTGCTGGGTTCTTTGTGTTTTGTTGATTAGTGTTGGGAACAATCAAAGTGAGGGATAAATTTGCCAAGTTGCATACATGCTCAAGTTCTCCCTGTAGCTCATGTATCTTTTGTTCTAACCTCATGACTAGATCATTTGGTGTCGGAGTACTCCGACCGTCTGAAGTTTCTGCGTTCTCAGCATTCTCCTTTCGAATACCACATAAGTCATCCATTTTTTTCCTTTGCCTTTTGTATTACTTGGAGGAGGAGGTGGTGGAGGGCCTCTAGATCTGGTGTGATATGCCGATGATGCTAGTATGAGCGAACCAACCTTAGGGGATGGGAATAAAGAATAAAAAAACAAAAAGGTAAACAAGTCACTAAGGATTCTAAAATGTTTGCAGTATTTAAACACATATTGCAGGAATGTAAATTTTTGTACTAATTTAGGAGCCTCATTTTGCACGAGGTAGGCCTAGCGACAAATAGATTTGGAGAACTTTAGATGCCAGTAAAGCCTCATTGATAATATGAAAATAGACGAATCCCAATACGACACTAAGATAATAGAAAAGTAAGTCACTATTGGCACTTGGCCTTATTACATTTAGGAAAGCAAATAAATCTAGCCTACTTGGTCCTAGAAGGACCTTCCCCAGATTCGATCTTCCTGACTCCATCATACAGTTTTCCCAAATCGCGCAGACCCACCAGTAGGTAGGCTCTAGCCAAATGTCCTCCTTCACTTCCTTCAGCATTCTGGCAATCCTCAATCCTTTTTATGATTTTACCCTTCATCTATACAAATCCTCGCTCTAAATATTCCAACCTTCTGTTGGAAGTGATAGCCGTTTTTTCCCATTTATAGATCAACCTCATATTTCTCTCGTGTATTTCCTAGTGCTCATTCTTAGAGTCGTGGACCCTCTTGTGCAGTCTATTGTATTTGACTTGAGCTTCAGCTTCTTCGTCTATGATCCTATTCCCTCGATCGGATCCTGGCCTCACCATTCCCTTTAGGTTGTCTTATGACCATGATGGGTATATAGGTTCACACCCCGCACGATACTTGTCTGGATCAATGGTGTTCTTTTCCACAATGATCTTGCAGCGCCACATGTGCTGAGCTTGGCACTTGTAAGGGACATATTCGTCTTGAAAGTCTGCTATAAATGGCTCACATTGGCAATCCTGGGTACAACTGACTTCCTGCCTGCTTTCCTCATAACTCGGATAGGGACATAAGGGTATATTCCCCTCAACCCAATCAACACCAAGTGTGGAGTGTCCCAAGATCTGATGATAAATTCGTTTGTTGAGAACCATTCAAAAATCCATTGCACTTGTTCCTCGGTCAGATTGTCGAAGAACTCTACTCACTCTTTAGTGCTTTATGGATAAGCAAACTTATCCGGAATGTAAGTCATCCGCTTGGGGTGATGGAAGGCAATATGGTCGTTCCAAACCCTTCGCGGAAATTCTTGTCGATACTAACCCCTTTGTAGATGTTCTAATAACCACAAGTGCAACCTGGTTACAACCCTCGAAATGCTTTATCCCTCTTTGACAGCGCTCCAGAGCCTTGTCGATGTCGGCTATGATCATGGGGAATATATTGTATTCTGTCCATTGGTCCCTTCAATCAAAGTCTTGGCGACCATAGCCAATCTTGTATGGATTCTTTCCCTTTTTACCGGGAATACTATGAGGCCCAAGAATCACACAATGAACACGAACACCCTGCAGTGGATATATCCTAGAGAAGTGATAGAAAGCTCGTCATAAAGGTACAGTAGGACTTGCTGTGACCATATTTCTCATATAGGTATTCGAAGGGTATGCTATGACTTCTTCAAGCATTCTTAAGTCAGCATTTTTCTTCAACCCCATCATATTTAGGAACCCTTTACCAGTACGGTTCTCCAGTACCAACAACCCGAGCTATCCCAAGTCAGTCCCGCAAGTCCCCCAATTTCTTTTAGGAGTGGTGTCATTTCCATATCACCAAAATGGAGCACAACCCTTTCACTATCCCAAAATAACGTGGCAGCCTCAATCAACCTATTATTTGGCTGAATGTCTAGTAGATAAGGTAAATTGCCCAATGGTGGAATGTTGTTGACCATGCCAAATCTGGGGACCCATGCCTCATTTTATTCAAAACAAAAATTTAGGCCCTTCTCCCCCATCAGACTCGACTATTTGTACATTCATGATTAGCATATTGGCATTTAGTTCTCCAAATTAATGCACAGAACGTGATAGTGTCCGTTGGGATTATGGAAACCCCAGTGGACTTTTGGATAAGGCTCGTCTTAAAGGATTATTATGTGGACAACATATTAATCCGACTAGGTTTGACCATGGTGCATGCACAATTACGATCAAAGTAAGGTTACTATGAGGGTCTAGATTGCTACCCTCAAACGGACAACTTGAGGGGGAAAGGAACAAAACCATAGACTGCATCGCTGATCGACTAGTTTTATCGTTAATAAGCCTTACCAAATTTAAGGGTAATAACCATTCATCACGCGTTGCTATAGGATTTAATACGCACGAGTGGAATATGAAGTGGAGCATGATTTATGCAACAAAAAATAGAATTTTGTCGAGTATTTGCACGTAGGAGAAATAATAAATGCGATATTTAAATAATTGAAAGACAATTACGAAAAAAGAAAACAAGAGACAAGTCAGTTTAAACAAAACACAAGAAATCATAAATAAACAGTTAAATCCAAATAAAGGGGAAAGGGTATACGGGATAAGGCATGCTTGGAGTAATTCACAAAAATAAGTTTGTTGTAAGAGCCTAAAATATCCCTAGCAGAGTCGACATGATGTCGCGTTCCCTTTTGACAAGGAAGTTCGGGTTTCGACATTCATGGGGAAACAACTCATTTTCTTTTGAGAATTGGGTATTTGAAAAGTCGCCACCTAACGGGTTATGGTGCGTTAGGGAACCTAGAGTGAGAAACTCTTGAAGTAGTTTGCATCACCGGAGATTAAGGTAAGGGCTCAAAATAAACTTGAGAGGAAGTTGTTAGGCACCCTTTGCGGTCCACAACGGTGGGTCCCAGCCGAACTTAAACTATGTGAATTAGTCATTTAACAAGTAAATAGTTTCAACATATATTTGCAAATACAGGCATGTTTTCACGTTCTAAGTACATGTACGATTCAGGTAATAAGAGCGAGAGAGAGGTTTGAACAACTTGCACATGTATATGTAAAGAAAAGAAAGTTTAAAAAATTTAAACACATATGGAATTGGGAAAGGGAAGTCCTAGGTTGATTAGCCTACAAGATCATACCCATGCAATTTCCGGTAATAACATCTCAATTAGGGGCTACACGTGATATTAATGCGCAGTCATCATATCCTTTTACTACCCATTACCCTCCCCTTAGTGGTTATATAAGTGAGTTTAATTTAATTACTTCTAAGCGTTCTGCTACATGTCTCTTCCTTATGGTCCTGGAAGAATTTGGGACCACTAAATCTGGACAGTTCTAGACAATCTACAATTTTTAAAAGGTAAAAATCAGCGACAAACAAATAACATACAGGACAAAAAAATAATGACAGGTAGTTAGAAGTCTCACAATTACCTCTGCATGTATATAGGCAAACAAACATCATGTCTAAAACACATTTGAAGAAGTTCAAAAATCCAGAACATGACATCTAGATAAACATCATAACACATAACATGCATCGTTTGTTTTTTTAGGGAAATGGCAAGATCCTAACCAGTTTGCCTACCGGTTTTATAGATTGTTAAACATGGATAATTTCACATATAAATAGAACTGGTTTCACAATTATTTAACGTCCTAAGGCTTGCCTAAGTGCGTATATGCAGTCATAATTCTTTGAAGCATTTTGAAGTTCTTTATCTTATAGGCATACTTTCTAGTGATATTAATTAACAGATCGCTGAAGACTATTAATGAAACGAGTAAGATAATTGATTAACTGATGCAGAACCTATAGGTATGATGTCTAGTTATGGCTCATTTTATATCCTATAGGCATGATGTCTAGTTATGGCTAATTTTAGATCCTATAGGCATAATTTCTATGCTCAAAGCTGGTTTTAAATCTTGTAGGCATGATGTCTAATTATATATAAAGTGAATGAGACATAATTTATTTGACCAAAATGAAACCCTATAGGCATATTATCTAACAAAACACACTTGAACCAAATGAACCATATAGGCATGTTATTTAACAAAACACAGCTGAACGAAAATGAACCCTATAGGCGTGTTATCTACCCATATTTACCCACAGTTTACAATACCCTCCCTTTTCACTAGTCACCCTAAGATCTGTTTACAATTAATCATTACAAACCAATGACTGAATAAAAATTAAATCAATAGAAATTAAACTATAGGGAGTCTGAAGTAAGCCCAAAGAAAATTCTGGTATACCAAGCCTTCACTAGTCTCAAATGCCCAAGATTTTAGAGCTCAATTCATATCCAAGTGTGTCAGAGTTCCCTAAGGACCTCAGGGATCCCGGACAGTGCTCACACCCAAACTTTCCTCAAATAAAGACCGATTATGTGCAGTGTGGAAGTGCTAGCCCCGATTGCCAGAGTTCAGAGAGATCTCATGGACCTCTAAGTAGTACACATATCAGAGCGGCAGAACATAATAATCTAAGAATAAGTGAGAGTGATTGGCATGATTTGAAAGAGTCTTGGTAAATAGTATAATGAAAGGCCTTATGAGTGAAGAGATTTTCTGAAACAGTACTAGTTAGGGTGGTAAAATAGTTTGAGAAAAGCATGAAAAACAATTTTTGAAATCAGAATGCAAGTCACAAAAACAAACAGCTTTCAGGAACATTTTGTGGCAAATAGATTCCACGCATGGAGAAGGGGTTGGGGACATATAGAATACACCCTGGCGTATAAGTAAACAAATGCACAAACTTCTCAAGAAATTATAAGTTAATTACAAAGATTACAACAAAGACATGTTGAAAACACATAGATCTTGGACACACAATTAGAGTAATTGTAGGGCTAGATGACATAGCAGAATCTCATTAGTAAAGTAGAGTAAACAAGATTTAGATGAACAAACGCACTTCATAAAATATTCATAGTTTATAAATACTAAGCACAAGCAGAATTTAGACATGTTGGGGAGACAGTAAGAAAGCAATGTAGCTTGGACATGCTAGTGAGCAAACAAGATGCATGCAGTTATCACAAGGTAGGATTGGGCATGCTAAACAGTAAACTGATTCCTATGGATAAGTAAACTAGTCAGAATAAACTCCAACATGCTACGTGAGACAGTAGTTAGGCAGTATGATCTAGGCATTGTGGTTACACATTGAGCAACATTATAGTAAAATAATAAACAGGATTGGAAGTCACAATTAATGAACTTAAACAACAAAGAAACACATAGTTTTGGAATTTAAATTGAATCAGGACATACCAGTGAAGGAGAGAATAGAGTATAGAGCAAAGATGGTGTAAATAGCCATCCTTGGCTTACAGCCGACTGGGTTAGTGAGAATTACAAGTAACAGAATAGAATAGAGAGCTTTGAGAGTGTGAGAGTATTGATGAACTAATGTTTGTGTCTTTCAAAATCAGAATGTGGAGATTATATAGCACTTAGCAGAGTAAAATAAATAAGGCAAAGAATAATTAACAGTTCCAAATAAAGTATGCAAGTAAAATTAAATAGTTAATTGGGGCTAAACAATCAAATAATTCAACAGAATCCGGAAAGCACCCCTTAAATTACGTAGAATTAATTAACATCCAAGTTATATGTTCAATAAGGTAAATAAATCAATCAAAGACCATCTAGAAATCAGTTAAAGCAATTAAATCCCATAAATTATTCTAATAAACCAATTAAGGCAATTAGTACCAGTCATGAGACACAAATAAGGGAAATAAATCACAAAGAAGTACCAATTTCGACAAAAATATAATTTGAACCCTAATTAGACAAATAAAATCAGTCAATCTCTTTTAATTGACAAAACTAAAGAATAACGGGCAAATATTGAAATAATTAGTGAAATAAGCAGAAACCGTAGAGATTAAAACATACATACAAAAAATCAGCCGAACAAGTAAAGAGAGCCACAGTCCAACACTTAAGAAATTTAGATTTTTTTGCAGAAACCTTATAGGGATGAAACCCAGTTTGAAAACACTTTAAGAAGAAAAACTTGAAGGCATGTCAACACACAGAGATTCGAACAAACAGAAATCAGAGAAGTCAAAACCTGAAGTATTGTAGTGTTTAAAAATTGATTAGTAGTAAAGAAGTAAAAGAACCTAAAAGAATAGCCATGGAAGTTTTGAAAATGCTTCAAATACTCAAAGGTTCGACCAATAAACAACAAGAAAACAAACCCTAATATAACAAAACGTTCAAACATCAATTGACCAGTAAAGAAGTAAGGGAACTTTTTTAGGAAAATCAACGATGAACTCAGAATCGCTCCAGATCTATGGAGATCTGAACCGATTCAAGTCCAAACATTAGGTTTCCTGAAGAAAAGAGAAAGGGTAAGAGAATCTGGCATTTGAATCGCGAGACATTGATAGAAATAATTCATGAACCATAGACGAACTTTTGAAGAATTTAAAACGAGATCTGGACCAGATCTCTTTGAAATCCTTCCACGAAATCATAAAATTGAGCGACCAAGGGAGATAAGAGACAAGTATAAGCCTTGTGCAACCATGGGAAGCCATAGATCGGACATGGATTAAATGAATTAGGGCTGGTTTTGGGTGGCGGCGGCTAGGGTTAGGTTTAGGTCTCAGAGAGAACGGAGAGAAGAGGGTTTTAGGGTAGTTGTTTGGTGAGAATGGCCAGGTTTGGGTGGTTGTTTGGAACTAAAAAGGAAAGGGGTAATTGTGGCCGTTGATCTCTATGACTAACGACCAAGATTGAAAATATTTGGGCCGGGTTGGATATTATATGTTTGGGTTGGGTAGATTGGGCTGATTTAATTGAATTGGGGTTAAAGTTGGGCTAGGTAACTAGGCCAGATCCGAAAATAAGAGGGTCATTTGTTAAATACCCTATTTAATTGATAAAATAATTTTTAAAAATAACTAAGAGACTGTAAAAATGATTCCATGCCTAGAAATATTTTAAAATAATTACTTAATACTTTAAAATATATAAAAAGGATATTTTCTGGTAAAATTGTGCAATAATGGGTGTGTGGACTATAATTGTAAAGTAATTACAATTGAGGCCTAAAAATACAAGAGTGGATATTTGTGAAACAATTAAAACTTAGTACAAATGCAACTGAAAAAATTAAATCACAAAAATTACTGTAAAATTATTTGTGATGCAATTAGTGAATGTTTTATAAATAAAATATTGGGAGAAATTAGTTAAAATATTTTTTGAAATGCAGAAATTGTATAAAAAATACTAATTGATGCCTAAACATAGTTTTGAAAATATTGTGGAAAAAAATTGGGTATCAACAGAAATTATTATATTGCTTTGATATGTGTTAATGTAAGGTGTTTACAAAATGATGAGAACCCTTTTTATATAGTAGATGAATCATATCTATGGTGCAATTTTAATTACGGAAGTAAATTTCATGATTAGCCTAAACAATCGCCCCTGATTTGATATATTCCGAAATTTCTACCATGATGTTCGACCGGCCACAGATATTTCACTTTTCTGTTATTGGGCCTTGCTCGAAGTGTGCCATGTTTGGTCTCGATCATTGCTGGCATCGATCCCCACAGGCACCTCGATTCTCAAATTGATGCCTCGTCTTCGTGCCCTAGTCTGATCCACTACGAGACTGGCCTTCTACACAATTCTATGGCCTCGATCAAAAAGTAAATCGGGTAGGTATGTTTAACTGTCATTTTCATTCACCATACGACTTAAATATTTTGTTTTAGGAAAATACATTTCTACATTTATTCATCTTCGTTTATCGGTATGTACATTTTTAACTTTGTTTCCAAATTATACACTTCTACATTGTAAACTTTTATTTTAGACCTATGTATTTATGGCCGATTCGCAAATGATGAAAAGGATACACACAAGACAAGAAAAGAAAGTGGAGAAAATGGACCTCGTATTCACTAGTTCAATGTTTCTTCATCTTTCATTTTTCAAATGCAATATCGTTTAAATTCTGTTATTTTTCTAGAAACAACCCAATATTGACTTTTTCCCATTTAGGATAATTTGATTTTCATAGTTAAGCTCTTTTATCTTTTAGCCTTTTGAGTCAACGACTAGGTTTCAAGATAATATTATCACTCCTCAATCTTTAGAAAATACCATAAAAAGTTGTGATGAAATATATAAGATCTTTGCCCCTTTGTTGTTGGCTCTGTGCATAGTATTTTGATCATGACATAGAGATATTTATTAAAATTGTGGTGGGAATAAAATCATATATTTGCTCTCTTTCCCAACTATTAAGGTTGAAAATCTATTTTTGTCTGTTTCTAGTGTGTTATTGTTTACATTACAATAAAAAACCTATATTTCGTTTCAAGCCTTAAAACTTGTTTTTATATTTAGTTCGAACGAGAATTATCAATTCTAATTAAAATTTTCTTTCGAAATTGCATGAAAAAATGTCTTGATGAGAGTATTAACCCTTTAATGAGTTTTCGTGAATTTGAATTGGTCCAGAGTTACAATAAGAATACCAAATGAGAAATAAAAAACGTTTTCAAAAGTAATATAAAGTATCAAAACTTTTTTCCAATATATTTTCGTATAACAAAAATATAAGGAAAGAGGTTCTAATAGGAAGGAATAAGACAATCCTTTGCTGTTACTATGTAATAAAATATTTTTATACTTTTGATGCAAAATAATTGGCATTATTGTTTTCGCACAATGTATTTCATCAATCGAATTTGAGAAAATTCAATATTTATGGCAAAAAGAGTTAAAATGAATAGAATCCAGCATAATATTTTAATTGACGAAGAACACCATCCATTGAAATGAAAACAAAGCTTTGACAAAAGACAAAAAAAAACTACCACGGTGGATGCACTGTGTTTTCTCACTTTGCCACATCATCCTCTCTGTCTCCCGCCCCCACCGGCCGCTATTCCACCGGCAAGTCACCGTCGGCGAACTCGTCGGATATTCTAAAACCCTTCGAAATTTTATATCATTCATAAAATGAGTCGATAACGCTTGCTTTACCCGCAGATCTAATTGAGTGTCGCAATAAGTTGGAAGGATTTGTAAAAGCGACATATCAATTTACTAATGGCTGCGCCGAATATGGATCAATTTGAGGCCTATTTTCGGCGAGCTGATTTGGATCAGGATGGTCGGATCAGTGGCCCTGAGGCTGTTGCCTTTTTCAAAGGATCCAATTTGCCTCAACCAGTCCTCGCTCAGGTTTTTTCATTTCTGCATTTTGGTATTTTTTCCACTAGCCGTGTAATAAGAAAAAATAGAATTAATAGAATTTTTGTTATGCTACTAAGTTTTCATAATTAGGAAAGCTGGTCCTGTTTCAATACGCTTAAGTTTGAACTGTTTCACATTGCCATGAAGTTCACATGATTGCTACGTACTTCAATTTTTTTTTCTTGCTCTATTTTTTGAAGTATGTTAGGTATAATTTTTTAGATCATTTTAGCTGCTAATTTGTCGCATGATAGGTATAAGGGGGTGCACTGAGATGGAATATATGGTTATTAGTTGTTTGGCAAAAAGTAAGTTTTTGCAGTTATTATACCGAACTAATTTTCAGGAACTTGAGCAATTATGATAATGGATAATAGATACTGAAAAGTTTCTTCCAGTGTTGAGATGATTTTTCTTACAAGAACTGTCATAACCATAGCTATGTTTTGATAATTTGGAACCTTCAGTTTCAACTCTAATAATACATAATAGTGGTCCACAAACTGAGAGAAAGAAGAATGCTTACTGGTGAACCCAGAACCTAGTTAGTAAAATATGTTTTAGTAAACTTGAGCAGAGGAAAAAAGAGTGGCAAATAGCTTTGTGGTTCAGCCTGTGCTTGGTGAACCGTGTCTTGATATTCTAGCTGGTGTTGGATTAAGTAGCTCTACAATTAATATGCTACTTGCTAGAGTCAGGTCTAGGTATCAAGTTCAATGTAGTCAAGTTGGGGAAGAAGTAGTTTGTGTAGTCGCTGTGACTCTTGTTAAATATCTGGAGTATCGATGTACTAATTTATTTTTAATACTAAATTTCACATTTTCTTTTGCTTTATGTAGATATGGACCTATGCTGATCAAAGTCGTACTGGGTTTCTTGGTCGCCAAGAATTTTATAATGCTCTTAAGCTCGTCACAGTGGCACAAAAGCGAGAGTTGACTCCAGAAATAGTGAAGGCTGCACTATTCACTCCAGCTTCAGCTAAAATTCCTGCCCCCCAAATAAACCTTGCAGCTGTACCCGTTCCCCAACTAACTAATAAGGTTGGGGCTGCAGTTCCTCCAGTTAGTGGTGCTACTCCAACAGCAGCTCAAACTTTTGGCATTAGGGGTCAACAAGGCTTACCAGCTCAGCAAAGTCATTACATGAGGCCTCCTCGGCCCTCGAATCCAAGCTCCGGTTTCCAATCTCAACCAAATATTTCTGGTCAAGGAATGCTAGTTGGAAGTACTGTTGTAGCTTCTCGCTCTCCCAGTTCCATTGATTTGCCTGCTGGTCGGAATGGTGGCTCACAAGCAGGTCCTGGTTCCCAAGCCCCAAATACAAGTGTCAGTTCTAGAAGTCAGGATGCATTTGGTCTTGTTGCATTGACGCCTTCTGCACAACAAACCCAACAAGCAACCACGTCATCACTGCAACCAAATCTATCAAAATCAAATGATGCAACTTTGTCGCATGGTAACCTGCCTGATGCCAAAGTTCCTAAAGCCGTTCCAGTCGCAGGAAATGGATTTCCATCGGATTCACTCTTTGGAGATGTTTTTTCAGTTGCATCAGTTCTACCCAAGCAAAGCTCCACACCAACTATATCTTCTGCAGTTTCATCAGCCACAGTCCCAGCACCTACAGGGCCCCAACCTCCTATAAAGGCTAGCTCAGTTGATTCGCAGACTACACTTCCTCAGCAACTGGTTCACCAGCATCAGCAAGCTCATTTGATTGTGAGACCGAACCAAAAGGTTCAAGTGCAAAGTTCTGCTGTAGTTCCTAGTGCAGCTAGAAATTCTCTTCCTGGCCAGTCTCAGCTTCCGTGGCCAAGGATTACGCAGTCTGACTATCAGAAGTATAGCAAAGTATTTATGGCAGTGGACACAGACAGGGATGGAAAAATTACTGGCACAGAGGCACGGAGCCTGTTTCTAAGTTGGAAGCTGCCTCGAGGTGTGATTTGCTTTCTCTGATTTTGCTCTGAGATTCCGTGTCCTTCTGTTAGATCCTTCTTGTTACTAAGAGTAAGCGCTTAGGTTTGCTATATGCCTTTTGAACTGTTTATTGGATTCAAACTGCTCAAGACTGACTCTATCCTTTTCTGACTTATGTTTACTTCTCTTGTTAGTTTTTCCCTTTCTCTTGATATTTTCTTCACTTTACTTGTCTTAGGGAAACCAACTTGATTTGTTTATATAGAAAGAGTCATTGAAAAGGAAATGGTTGCCGAAAAGTTGTCGGAAACTTTTGGATTGCCGGAAGCCCACAGGGCTTTGGTATAGTAGTAAGAGCGCAGCTTGTGATGTGTGGGGTAGGCGCACGTCACAGGTTTGAACCCTGCCACAGACAAAAGCTTGGTGTTTAAGTGGAGAAGGGTAGAATGATGGGCCCATTATGCACCGAGTTTCAAACCGTGCGCCATTGGCCCTCGGAAACTTCTCAGTCACCAAAAAGAAAAAACAGGTTGGATCTCCGGAATCTCACTGGAAGAGTTGTAGTCACTGTCTTGTGGAAGAAGTTTTAATTTCTAGGATTAAATATTTGCTGCTGGATCATTGGTCGGAGTATTAGTACGATGGACTCGGTGCCATTAGAACTATCACTTTGAAAGAGTCATGGGACTGTGTACTACTTGGATATAGAGATTCCCCATTACGTCTAAATAGTTTAGTAAAAACACATTCTACCTATGCCAAAATGTCCTGTTATAGGACAAGTCCTCATTGATGGATTGAGCCAGTTGTCATCTATAGAGTAGTTACTGGTAGAAGTTGCCTTGCCACAAAGAATCTTAACATCATAATAGTAGTAGTCTGTCCATTAATTTTACATGCTAGGCACGGAGATTAACGAGTTAATTTTAGTCCCTATCGTATTTCTAGAGATAGAAGAAAATAATTATTTTACTTTGTATATAAAGTAGGTCCTGTGGACACTGCATTATTGCTTGTTAAAAGGTGTAATTTACTCTGTTGAGCACCTTACAGTGGGTGAATTTGGAGTAAGCTGCAAATGGATTGCGAGAAAAAGTGGGACTTGAGGATAACAACATTGAGCATAAGAATTTTTTTGATAAAGACCATTGATTACTAAAGACACATTTGGACCATGTATGCTGTTGAAGTGACTAATAATCTGAAACTTACTGCGACTACCATAATTACTTCTAATATCCTAAAAACCAAACATGAAATATAATTTTTATGATAATAAGAAAGCCGTCATATAGAGTATAAACTGGACAGAAAATGGAATTCACCAAGTACATTTCTTCCCTGAACAAAGGAGTTCCATTCTTGGGGCTTATACTTTAGGTTTCCTAGCTTTACAGTTTCCGTTCAACAGCTAGTAGCTTTTGCAACAAAAACTTACAATGTTAGTAAACAGCAGTGGTAGAGCATACCGTGTTAAAAAAAGGAACAACAAATTAGTGGTAAAAGCATATCATTCTCACTTCTTTGAGACTTGTCGCTACAATTGCTTTGAGGCATTGTACTTGCTGAGTCACAATGCTACGCTATTGGTCACTTGGTTCTTTGGGACATTGTTTATACGACCTACTTAGAGTGTGATAGCATATCTCTTACTCTTTTTAGAATCTTGCCTACAATTATCTTAGAATATCTTGGTCTCTATCTTAAAGCCAAGCTGTTGTTTACTTGGTCCGTTGGGACATTAAAGCAGCTTGCTTTTGGTTTATCAGAGGTCTTAAAACAGGTGTGGGATTTATCGGATCAAGACAATGACAGCATGCTTTCTCTGAGGGAATTCTGCATTGCACTTTACCTGATGGAGCGGCACAGGGAAGGTCGCCCTCTTCCTTCTGTCCTTCCAGCTAATCTTATCTTTGACGAGTCATTATTGCCTGCTTCTGGTCAGCCTGCAGGATCACATGGTGCAACAGCTTGGAGACACACATCAGGTATATTTCATCCTTTTTACACTATGCACATATATATTTTGGACATGGAGTGTGAGCAGTGGCGGACCCAGAATTTATGCAAGCGGGTTCAATCTGAAATGATGATAAATAAAAATATGGACGTTGTTGAGCCCGGCAAATGTGATTTATGTATGTGCATTCCTTTGTCGCTGTTCATAACTCATACTCAAGGTGAAACCATTTTGACTTGGAGTTTGCGCTCGCTAGTTATTAAATAATGCTGAATTTTTTAATTTGTTTTAACAAAAACTGTAAAACGTTAATTTAATATTTGTATTTATCTCTCTAATTTAATTAAAATTGGCAGAATACATATGTGGCTACTTAAGCTTGTCCAATACTTTAATCTAGCTACCTCAATTGAGGTTTGTTCCTATTAGATACTCTAGCTTTATTGCATACGTGCCTATTAAACACACAAATTGGTAGAGTGATACATCAATTGTTGACAATACATTATGAATGAACTGTTTAGTAATTAGGAATAACAAATTATAAATCTAGCATAAGAAAACTAATCGCTGTAAACTTCATCTTTACATCTGAATAAAAGATGTTAAATGTTTCTTGAACTTGATTGACATGTTGTTTTACTTCATGTATTTCCCTTAATTGTAGTTTTTCAATTCTTCTGTCCTAATACCCTTTTCCCCATTTATTATTAGTTATTCTTGTATTACATATATGTTTTTTCTTTTTTTGTTTCCTTCCGTAGTTCCTTTCTTCGGTAAAACCTGTGTTGTGCATTTTGATTGCCTTTTGTGCTTAAAGCTCGCCTTTTCTTGGCTATTCCATGTACAACCCCAAATATGCTAGTCTTTAGTTGTGACATTACGATGATTGAAGGTGTTAAATGGGGATAAGATGGAATAAAGTTACATTGAGAGAAGTTGTCTTAAATGACATACAATCTTTTAAAATACATAAATAAGAACTAAATACAATAGAAGCAAAAGAAATATAGGCGATACATTGTATCAATTAGCTGAGGTTAAAGTTTAGTCATGTTAAATCCAGCGATTAGTTTCTCTTCCCTTACATTTATGTTTTTTTTTTCTCATTAGTTCCTCTCTTCGCTATACCCTAAGCCTTAATTGCACTTTGTGCTTAAAACTCTTGACACCTCTCGTGCTTTTCTACATTGTTCGCTTGACAGCTCATCGATGTAGACCTCCAAATACACCGTTCTTTTGGTGCCACATATGCAGCATTACGATGTCGGAAGGTATTAAAAAGGATAAGATTGATTAAAATTACATTGAGAAAAGTTGTTTTAAAAGACCTTTCAATCTCTAAATATAGACTCACATAATTGAAAACAAAACACAATAAAAACAAAAGGCATATTAGGCAATACCATTATAATCAATAAGTTGAGGTTAAAAGTTAGTCATGTTAGAAGTAGACTTATGTTCGGTGATTGTCAAGATTCTCTCTATTTTGTTTAACGTTTTGTATGTAGATAGAAAATATGGAGAACTTCTAGAGAAACCATATATGTCTCTAGACACAAATTATTATTGAAATTAAGCGGGTCCAAATGGAGTGGAATGAATATTGATGATTCTCGGGCAAACCGACTAGTTTGAAATGAGGTGAGATTCGAGCTGAGCTGAGCTGACTAGTTTTAAATGGGGCATAATTATTTTGTTGTTGTGAATTCATTCATGGAACATTTCTCTAAGATCCTTTTCAAATGCCTACCTGAGAAGCTCCGTATCTCTAAGATCCTTTTCAAAACCCTACCTGAGAACCTGCTATATATTTGAGATAAAAGAAAGAAGTTTAAAACAGAAAGGTGGATTTGAAGGGTTGGTGCTGTGCATGGAAGAGCTTCAATAATCTTAGAGTTTGTTGAAGCAAGACAAAAATGTTCTCTGCTTTCATTTCTTTGGATTTACTCAACGTTTGGTTTTTGCTTTTTATTAAAAATATTAATTCTAAAAGGTACAACTTAGTGAGATGGGTTGCTAAATATTTTTTCAGAAGTTTCAAAAAACTTTTTCTTCTTTGATCTAATAAAGGTTAATATCTCCGAGTGTGGTTTAGGCTTATAAAAAATATATCATAGTTGTGGTTTAGAATTTTAGATTTGTTAATATAAGACCTTCTATTGAACAGTGCTAAAATTATAAGATTTTATATTCCCTTGTGTTTGGTGTTCATATCCACTTATTCAAGTACATGATCGGCACACATGTATTTGTATTTTTTGTTAATGTACCATAGCATGTGGATAGAATCAAACAGAAATTAACGATGAAATTTTTTATTTGTACTAGAGCAATGCTCTACATTTTTGAAGAGAATATAGTTGATACATGTGGTAGATGGATTATTTCTTTTTATAGAAACTGGTGATATTCTATAAGCGGGGTAAGAATTTCAGATCACTTTCTATGGTGTTGAGTTCGAGAAGGAAGCTAAATCTTAGTTAGTATTTTCACGGACTCATTTATATGGTGAAAAATTAATATTACAATTTAAAGGAATTACAAGAGTGGGATAACTAGTATGTCAATCAATAAGGCATTTGGTATTTCTTGTGAAGATAAGAATGTGCCGCCAAGACTTAAAAGGTAAGTTTGACAGAGTAGTGGTTAGACCGACAATGTTGTATGGAGCTGAGCGATGGCCAGTCAAGAAATCCCATGTTTAGAAAATAAAAGAAGCAGAAAAAAGAATGTTAAGATGGATGTGTGGGCATAGGAATGAAGATATTTGAGACAAGGTGAGAGTGACTCCCCCGGAGGAAAAGATGCAAAAAAGTGAAGCTACGAGGTTCGGGCATGTGAAAAGGAGAGATACAGATGTCCCAGTGAGGAGGTGTGAGAGGTTGACATTGGTGGGTCTGAGCAGAGATAGAGGTAAGTTAAAGAAGTATTGGGTAGACTGTAGACGGTAGACAGGACATGGTGCAGTTCCAGCTTACCAAGGACATGACTCTTGATAGGAGGACGTGTAGGTCGAGAATTAGGGTAGATGTTTAGTAAGGAGTCAAGTGTATTTCTTTTTCATACTAGTAGTATTAGTATTATTCTTGTATTCTCAGATTTCGCTCCGGCTGTCCTATATTCTCGTATTTTCTGATCCTTAGATTTATATTACTTCGTGTTGTCTCTTTCGCTCAGGTATCTTCGTATCTTGTTTTTGTTACTGCTTATTGCTATGGCTTCTTTTTCGTTTGAGCCAAGGGTCTATTGGAAACAGCCTCTCTACCTTTATAAGGTTAGGGGTAAGGTTTTTGTACACACTACTTTACTCAGAGCCCTTCTGTGGGATTACACTCGGTTTTTTGTTGTTGTTTTTGTTATATCTATATTGAGTATCTCACTTGTGAATTCCAACTATTCAGTTAGTCTCGTCATTTTTCCTCTCTAGGTTTCCAGAAAACACAGGGGCCAAGGAGTGCACACCAAGTGGCTTCTGGTGCTCCGGGGAAGCCTCCGCGTCCAATTCCCATTCCCCAGCCTGATGAAGCTGTGCAGCCTAGTAAACAGAAGGCGAAAGTTCCAGTATTGGAGAAGCATCTGGTTGACCAACTTAGCACAGAGGAACAGGATTCATTGAACTCGAAGTTCCAGGAAGCAACTGATGCAGAGAAGAAGGTCGGTTATATGTCGGCTATAAATGTTCTTTCAAATGTTTTTTCCAGTCTCCTTTACTTGGCTCAAATCCCCCTTTCTGTTTTTTTTTCCTTTTTCTTTTCTATAATTGCTTCCTGAATTATGAACAACCAGTGAGAGAAATACTGGTATTTGGGATTGGATCTTTTTCACTAGGTACTAGAGTGGTGGTCATTTTGTCAAATCTCATATCTTATGTCTACTTGTTGACGTGTGTAATATACCACAGGGTAAATCTTCCAAGAGACTGTCTGTCTCTTCCGTGTTTTGTTACAGCATTTGTTGTATTTGCTTTATTTTGGATCTGATGTATGAAAAGGCAAGCGAGTAATTTTGTTTAGGAACTGAAGAATAGAAACAATGCTGTGACCTTGCTGAGCAAAGCATTATGTTTGCTTCAGATTGTGAAAAATATATGCTACTGACATGGTGTCTGGTCCGTCATAATCTCATAAGCAGTAAATTTTTGGATATTTCTCACATGCTCATAATATCTGGACTTTGTGGAATTGCAAATGCTACTTCGATGCTTCGAAGCCATTGGTAATAAAATTTTGTTCTTTACGAGTTAAAGTTGGTGCTGTTAACGAACAATGCTGAATCTTCGTATTTGATTTAAAAGACGTTGATCTCACTTGATGCTTAAGTTCTTTTGTCTGTTAAAGCTTGATTTATTGGTGAGTACTCCTAATAACCAATAGTAATTGACAGTTATTCCTTTATCTCTTATGACATAATGCCAATCACAGGTCATGGAACTGGAGAAGGAAATTTTAGATGCCAAAGAAAAAATTCAGATCTACCATGCAAAGATGCAAGAATTGGTGAGTATCTTGATCATTATGTATCTAAAGTTCTCTCGGTTTTATTCAGATATCTCTCAATGTTTACTTTATTAAAAAAAAAGAAAAGAATAGAAAAATAGATCTCTCAGTGTTTCTAAGCTGGGAAATAAATCCTGAAATTGGTCCCGTCACGCCCTTGGGAGACATATTAGGTGTTATTCCCAGGGTAGAATTTCCTGCCAATGTGTACTGCTGATTGTGTTTAGTTTGTTTGACTTGTCATCTCATTAGTGACCAAATAGTGCCAGACAAGCAGCTACATGGAAACCGATTTCGTCCATCCGAGTAATAAGTCAGTTTCAATCTTTTTGATGACTTTGCATGTCCGCTTGGATTCTTGGTAAAGTTTGCACTAAGTTTAGCACAAACAAGAGGTTAATGCTTGCGCACACCTTGACTAGCTAGTTCTTTTTCCTGAGGTTTTCACTGCTGCACTATTTTGGTTCACCATGCTAACAGTAGGAACCTTCAAATACTAAGTAGTTATGGGTGTCTAGATCTGGATGGATATAGAATTATGACCCATAGCCACAAAATGCAGCGGGAACTTGGATGATAAGATTCAGCTGAGATTAAGAGTGCAGGTCACAGTTCCACTATTTCTACTTGGCTCCTTAACTAATCTACTGACTTTTGAGTCTGAAATTCTCTTACTATTTAGTTCTTTTATTATTCATATTTCATACAACAGCTTAAAGGTGTTCCATTTCATTCAGGCCACGTGAAATAATTTTTTTTCTTATGGCTATGACTTACCAAGTTCTGAATAATTAGTGATTATATCTTTATATGCTCTAGGGTATCATGTCATACATTTATTTACACCCTTGGTTTTGTGATGTTCTTCCTGAAGCCATGAATTTCTAGTAACTGATCGATGGGTTTCCTTGTTGCCGTGTTCAGCAATGGATAGCTGTACTTGAAAGCACATCACTAAAACTGTCTGCTTTTCTTTGGCCTTTTACATCAGATTCTATACAAAAGCCGATGCGATAATAGACTGAATGAGATCACCGAAAGAACTTCTGCTGACAAAAAAGAGGTATAGCTTATTTTGAACACAACAAATTTGAGCACACGACCAATTATTTGTTAACTAATAAAAGTTGACCATTTTACAGGTCGAATTACTGGCTAAAAAATATGAAGAGAAATACAAGCAGACCGGAGATGTTGCTTCTAAGTTGACAATTGAGGAGGCCACATTTCGGGATATTCAGGTATTTCTGTGGCTCTTCCTTACCCAATTCACTGATACTAACTCTTCTGCTCTGCTAGCGTCTAGTGAATTGTACAATCTGGCAGAACTTTTCTTGTGATATTGTGTTCTGCTGAACCTTTTGTAGGAGAAAAAAATGGAGCTTTATAGAACGATTGTCAAAATGGATCAAGATGGCAAAACTGATGGTATCCAGGTAGCTATATTTTACCGCTAATAGATTTGCTGGGTTAGCTAGAATTTAAACTCTGGCTTTTGTAGGACCGTGCTAATCAGATTCAGGAAGACCTCGAGGGGCTAGTAAAAGCATTGAATGAACGCTGCAAAACTTATGGGCTACGGGCCAAACCAACTACTCTGCTTGAGCTTCCATTTGGTACTTGCGCTAGTATTTTTGTAGTTCTTGCAATAATATGTGCTTTCATTGAGCTATTTTATGTGTTCTTATTCTTGATATCATAAAATCCAGATTAAAAACATTGTCAAAAATTTGTTTCCTGCATTCCCTGTTAGTTTTGGTTCTGAATTGATCTCATTTGAGTTATTGGTATTCGCGAGAAATTTGGGTTCTACCCGGCTGTTTAGTTGTTCTTTAAAGTGCCATTTATGTTTTACTTTTGTGGGCTTCAGCCTCAAGCCGAAGCCTTCCTTTTCGCACCCAAGTTAAGTGTAGTACTAAATTGGGGGTATCATTATTAACTTCTTGCTGGCTGCATTAGGATTTCTTCCAGTTTTATAGTTTTCTACCCTGTTGATTATAAAAATAAAAACCTGTTGATAGTATGAGAATGTAATATGTGGCATGTATACAAGTTAAAAGGAGTATTTATATATTTCAATATCTCTAAAGAGACCTATACCTTTTTATTTAAATCATGTGCATCTAAATCATGAGTTGGGACTAATTCTGATGTCGAAGAGCTGTGTGTGTTCATCTAAAGGTCTGTACCTTGGTGGGAAAATGGGATAACATGACATTTTTATGATTCTTGTATTTTTTTTGCCTAAGCTGCTCTGATTTTCATTGCTTATTTTTTAATACTTTCTGATATATTAGTAATAATTGTAAAGGTTGGCAACCGGGCATCCAAGAGGGTGCAGCTGACTGGGATGGAGATTGGGATAAATTTGATGATGAAGGTACGCTGAAAAACGTCATTTTAAAATCAAACATTCAAAGTGCCTCCAAAGTGGTCCAGAGACCATCTTATCAGCTTATCATTTTAGATTAAAAGACTTGACTTTCATAGTGCCTATACAGACCACCGGATCATCTTCTTTTCCTCCCTTTGCTTTGTGCTTTTCCAAAAAAAAAATATTATCATCATTATTATTATAATAATAATTATTATTAATTCTTTTTTTGGGTAAGTAAGATCTCATTACCAGGGAGAAAATATTTACCTACAAAGCAAAAACCCCTAAAGCTTGTGTGAGAGTTTAAGACATAAGAAGAAAGAATTTCTTGTAAACATTTGTGTCTTACATTGGCCCTATTTACATAGGGTGTTTACACAGTACTAAACCCTTCTCTACCAATGTGGTACATTATACATACTACTATATACTAGCTCTCTAACACTCCCGCTCAAGCCGGTGCATACAAATCATATGTACCGAGTTTGTTATATATGTAACTAATATGAGGATCAGTGAGGGAATGAGTGAAAATATTTGGGGGTATTATCAGTTTTAGCCCACGCCAGAAACTATTTACATTTGGTTGCGAAAAAGTGTATAAAATTTGTATAGTTTTTCTATATATATATATATATACGTTTTTAGCTATTATTTTAAGAGCGACTATACAGTGTTATTTTTCCAAATATATTTGTAAGCTGATCATTAGACTTCACAAACTTTGTAAGAATAAGTATATTTTCTCTTATCAAGTGACAGTCAATCTCAATGTGTTTGGTCTTCTCATGAAACATTCGATTTGATGCAGTATGAAGGGCAACTTGATTATCACACATAAGTTTTATCTGACAGATTTCTCCAACTTTTAATTCTCTGAGCAACTGTTTGATCCAAACTACACATTTTTGCTCAATATTTTGCTTCTGCACTAGATCGAGCAACTACATTATGCTTTTTGCCTTTTCAAGAGACCAAATTACTTCATACTAAAACACAATATCCAGACGTAGAACATCTATCAGAAGTAAAATCTTGCCGAATTAGCATCTGTGTATCAAATGATTTGCTCATAGCCCCGATCCTCTAATACTAGTCCTTTGCCTGGAGCTGATTTTATATACCGAACAAGATGGACAACTGCATCCCATTGACTATCATAAGGAGAGTCCATAAAGTGGCTTACCATACTCATAGGAAAGGAAATATCAGGTCTAGTCACTTGCCACCCAGCCGCCTATATCTTGAGGTAATTCAATTTGCCAACTAGCCGTCTATATTTTGCAGGATTGCTAAGAGGCTTCCATTGTCCTGGCAAAAGCTTAGCATTCGGATCCATTGGAGTGTTAACGAGTTTGCAATCCATCATTCTTGTCTCCTCAAGAATGTCTAAAACATATTTTCTCTGTGAAATAACAATACCTGAGCTAGACTGAGCAACCTTAATACCTAAAAAATATTTCTATCTACCCAGATCCTTGGTCTGAAAGTGCTGAAAGAGCTGAAAGAGATGTTGGAAAAGTTAGTAATGCCATCCTAATCACTGCCCAGTTATAACGATTTCGTCAACGTATGCCACCAGATAAATACATAGATTAGGAGTAGAATGCCGATAAAACAAAGTGATCAGCGATAGGTCTCTTACGGTTGCTCTGAGACCATGTGAGAGTTTAAGACATGGGTAGAAAGAATTTCTTGTGTACATTTGTGTCTTTTATTAGCCTTATTTATATACGGTGTTCAAATAGTACTAAATCCTTCCCTACCAATGTGGGACACTATGCACATACTAACTCTGCAACAACTTGATAACCGACTCAAGCTTCATTAAAAGAAAAAATCTGCACTGCAAGCTCATCTAAACATCGATCTATTCTAACCAGCACCAGTGGACAACACCATTACAACTATGGATACCAATTCAATGTCTTACATTAGCCGTATTTACACAGTACTAAACCGTTCTCTACCAACGTGGTACATTATACATACTACTATATACTAGCTCTCTAACACTCCCGCTCAAGGCGGTGCATATAAATCATATGTACCGAGCTTGTTATATATGTGAATATGTATATATATATATATATATATATATATATATATATATATATATATATATAATATAATATACGTTTTTAGCTATTATTTTAAGAGCGACTATACAATGTCATTTTTCCAAATATATTTGTAAGCTGATCATTAGACTTCACAAACTTTGTAAGAATAACTCCTTAGAGTATATTCTCTCTGATGAAGTGAGTCAATCTCAATGTGTTTGGTCCGGTCATGAAACATTCGATTTGATGCAATATGAAGGGCAACTTGATTATCACACATAAGTTTTATCTGACAGATTTCTCCAACTTTTAATTCTCTGAGCAACTGTTTGATCCAAACTACACATTTTGCGATAGCCACTGCTCAATATTTTGCTTCTGCACTAGATCGAGCAACTACATTCTATTTTTTGCTTTTTCAAAAGACCAAATTACTTCATACTAAAACACAATATCCAGACGTAGAACATCTATCAGAAGGTAATCTTGCCCAATTAGCATCTATGTATCAAATGATTTGCTCATAGCCCCGATCCTCTAATAGTAGTCCTTTGCCTGGAGCTGATTTTATATACCGAACAATACAAACAACTGCATCCCATTGACTATCATAAGGAGAGTCCATAAAGTGGCTTACCATACTCACAGGAAAGAAAATATCAGGTCTAGTCACTGTGAGGTAATTCAATTTGCCAACCAGCCGCCTATATCTTGAGGTAATTCAATTTGCCAACTAGCCGTCTATATTTTGCAGGATTGCTAAGAGGCTTCCATTGTCATGGCAGAAGCTTAGCATTCGGATCCATTGGAGTGTTAACGAGTTTGCAATCCATCATTCTTGTCTCCTCAAGAATGTCTAAAACATATTTTCTCTGTGAATAACAATGAGCTAGACTGAGTAACCTTAATACCTAAAAAATATTTCTATCTACCCAGATCCTTGGTCTGAAAGTGCTGAAAGAGATGTTGCAAGAGTTAGTAATGCCATCCTAATCATTGCCCAGTTATAACGATTTCGTCAACGTATGCCACCAGATAAATACATAGATTAGGAGTAGAATGCCGATAAAACAAAGTGATCAGCGATAGGTCTCTTACAGTTGCTCTCAGACCATGTGAGAGTTTAAGACATGGAAGAAAGAATTTCTTGTATACATTTGTGTCTTTTATTAGCCTTATTTATATAGGGTGTTCAAATAGTACTAAATCCTTCCCTACCAATGTGGGACACTAAACACATACTAACTCTGTAACAATTGATAACCGACTCAAGCTTCAGTAAAAGAAAAACCTGCACTACAAGCTCATCTAAACAGCAATCTATTCTAACCAGCACCAGTGGACAACACAATTACAACTATGGATACCAATTCAATGTCTTCAGCTGTACCAGCAACTTTCACATTGCAACCCCCCCCCCCCCGACCATGTATATCTTGCACGATCATCCTGATGAGGATGTTGGCGTTTCTCCTTTTGTCTTGGAAGATTGTGAGATTTCTTTCTTGCCATATAGCAGGCACACGCAGCTAGAGCAATTCTGTATATTTCGGCACTCCCATTCTTCCCTTTTGCATATGTCTCTGCCAACTTTGCTCTATAGACCATTCATTCGGCTGCCTTGATATTCCCTGCCATATCCATAGCGTGCTCCATACTTCTTCCGAATATTCACACATAAAGAATAAGTGTTCTCTCGTTTCATCCTCAGCTTCACAGAGGGCATAGCACATTAGTAGCAATATTATTATTATTGTTAATAATAATAATAATAATAATAATATTTTTCAAGTTGTCCGAAATTCTGAACTCATTGTATTGTTGAATAATTGTCCTTCTCAGAATTCACATTTGTGAAGGAGCTCACTCTTGATGTACAAAATGTCATTGCCCCTCCTAAACCAAAAACCCCATTGGTCCGGGAGAAAGCATCTTCTTTGAATGACCATGATACTGGAAAATCATCTGCCGATGCTGGCACTGATCCAAAGGCAGAGAAGTTACCAAGCCCAGTAAAAGCTAGAGAGAGTGATGCGGAGACTGCCCATTCAGCAAGAAGTCCAGCTGATAGTCCAACCAGGAGTAATGCAGTTGAGAGCCCTTCAAAAGAATTTGAAGAATCACTGAATAGGAGGGACAGTACTTTTGATGGTTCACCCCATGCTGCCCAAAGGTAATGTGTTGTTTTCGTTCTTCTCTTTTGGTGATTTGATCTCTCATGGTGTTATATTCTCCAAATAATGTGTGACCTATTCTATTATTCAATCATATTCTTTGATGGATTCAGCTTCTCTAAACTGTTAACTTTTCTTAGAAATCTGAACTTCTGAATAATTTACTAGTGCAGTGAACGCTGGGGGACTGAGTCTGTGTTCTCTGGGGACAAAAATTTTGATGAATCTGGTTGGGGTGCATTTGATACAGGCCGTGATGCAGGTGCTGCGTGGGACTTCAATTCTGCTTCTAAGGTAAGTGGATACATCTATTTCATTTTAGTTATAAGAAAAAAAGAAAAGAAAATGGTAAATGGATATATCAGAGTTCGTTCTTTCACTTTTTCAATTACTAGGTTATAGGAAAAGTATATTCCGGGGCCACCAACATTTCTTCGGCCTAAGCATCCTTTTGCTTGCCTTTTTGTTTTGTCACTGCATGTCTCCTGCATTTTGGTCTAGACAATTTTCTGCTTATCTGTGGTGCTTGAAATATTTAATCTGTCATTGGCTTAGTTGAAGGGCCTATTATATTGCTAATTTACTGCGGTATTCCAGGATTCTCTTTTTGATGATGATGACTGGGGCCTAAAGCCTATAAAAACGGGCTCCACAAATTCCAGCATCACACTCCCGAAGCAAACCCCATTTTTCGATTCTGTTCCTAGCACCCCTAGTTACAATAGTGGGATCAGTTACTCAGACAACCAGTTCCCAAAGCAAAGCCTATTCTTTGATTCTGTTCCAAGCACCCCAAGTTACAACCCTGGAGTCCCACAGACAGACAACTTGTTCTCTAGGCAAAGTCCTTTCTTTGATTCTGTACCAAGCACACCAGCCTATAATGCAGGTGGCTCTCCAATTGCGGATAATGCGTTCCAGAAAAAGAGTCCATTTGCCTTCGCTGACTCGGTTCCAAGCACACCTATGTTTAGTTCTACGCCTCGAAGATCTAGTGATATGTCTGAGGAGCCCTTGAGCAGCTTTTCCAGATATGATTCCTTCAACACGCACGATGGGGGCCCCTTTGCTAGTCGTGAGTTTTCAAGATTTGATTCGATGCGCAGCACTACAGACTCTGAGTATGATAATGGTTCGTCCCAGCAGCGTGACTCCTTCGCTAGGTTTGATTCATTTCGCAGCACGGCAGACTCTGATTATAATTTTGGGCTCTTTCCCCCTCAAAAGTCACTATCAAGGTTTGATTCTATCGGCAGCACCCGTGACACAGATTATGGTCATGATTTCTCATCCTTTGATGATGCAGATCCATTTGGGTCCCATCATGAACCATATAATACATCAGTTGGGAGTCGGACACCAAAGAGAGATTCTGATAGTTGGAAAGCATTTTAATGGGGTAATGGATTTCCTTGCTCGCATATGGTTTCTTCCCCTCCCCCCCCCCTTTAAAACTGTCTTTGGCCTATTCTTTTGGTTGTAGGGATAGTGAATTGGTTGTGATTAGATAGTCTTTCGTTGTGGCATGAGAGTGTTACGAAGAGTTGTATTCTCTAAGATTTTTTCATTAGCTGGGTTTTTCTTTCATTTTTCTTCGGGGTGGGGGAGGGGGTGTGTATTTTGACCTTTCCCTTCTCTCCTACTGTTGTTTCAAGGTGAGCTGAGCTTTTGTTGCATTCACCCATATTCAATGTACAAAACCATGTAATAATGTTCTTTTATTTTCAGTCAGCTCCTAGTTTAGAGTTATTTAGGTTCGAGAGTGATTTGTATCTACTTGACTGTCAGTTATGATGATAAAGCTGATTGAGGATTTGTGGTAGGATCAAATAAATTATATGTATCAGTTTCGCTCTAATTTCGTATTCAACACATTCATCATAGTTTCATCATGCTATGGTGATGATCTATACCTTACTCTTTAATTCGAGCTTGGAACTGGCTACACTTAATTAAACTAAGCCAGGAAACTGCAACCCTGTTATAGTCTCTAAGTTTTGCTTTTACAATTAGCAGAATCCTTGAATAATCAGTCAAATTTGGTTGGACAGGCAAGTAAAACCGAAGAGACTGGAATGAAAAAGAATAAAAACTGATAATAACGCAGAAACATTTTCGATGAATGCGTTAACTTAAAAAGGAAAATAGAAAAATTATTAGTCTTTGAAATTAACTTCTGCATATCGTCGCAATATTCATATAAAATTAAGTGAACCAAATATTTACATTGTATCAGGTTTCGAAATTGTTTGAGAGAACAATTTCGCCTTGCACAATAAGGGAAAAAAAGAAGAAGATGCATATTACTGTGAGTCACTCCATGGCATAAACAATAAGACACTTATCAATGACCTTTTGTGGAAGAAAATTTACTACAAATAGGTAGGAATTAAAAGGAAAACTTATCCTCATAAGAAAATCATAATCTAGGTCTGATCTTATTATATGTACACATCAATAGAACTCATCCTAGATTCATCTCTGCTTGCTCTATGACAAGATATATTACAATGTCTCTGGGAGTAATTTTAACTCAACCTAAACCAGAGAGTACATTATAGACTGCCAACATTAAGCTTTGACACCAAAGATCTCCAGCATGGAAGAATAAGTTCCATAGATAGCCAAAACTGCACCCATTAAAACAAGTGCAGAATCCAAAGCCAAACCAAGCCATCCTAGTTCTTTCTTGAATACAATTAAGTGAAACAAAGCAGGTAACACAAAGCCAAGAACAATGCACACACTGCTCCCAACTAGTGACAAGAAATCAGCAAAATTTGGCACCATTAATGCCACTAAAGTGACTACCAAAACCACAATCCATCTCAACCAAAAGCAGTATCTGCCTTCACAAAATCTCCTTTCCATCACTTCATAAACAGGATTCATCATTAATGGGAAAGTAAAGAAAAGGTTTATGCAAAGTCCAATTTGCACTAATGTGCTAAGCAATCCTCTCCCAAGATTGGTTGTGATTATATCTTTAGTCTCTTCCCCAAAGGCAAAGTACCCCAATACACCAAAAGAACCATACATCAAAGAAATGAAAGCCATTGACAAACCCAAGATTTTCCCAAATTTGTCCTTGTCTTTCATCTCTGCTTCTAAAGGTAAGACCATTCCAACACCTTCAAAAGCATAAACAGATACACCAAGACCATAAAAGAAAACACTGAACCCACCAAATGCTTCAAGAACAGGTCTATTCTTTAGAAAAATCAACACATCTTCAACCATAACTACCCCCATAGCACCTAAATCAACAACATCAGCAAATATACTCAACGGGGCTAAGTGAGTGAGTGTAGGGATTGAATTCAACCCCAACTGAAATGGGAAACAACTCCAAATATACACTTTTTTAGGTGACAGCCCCAAGATTTTAGGACTTGGATTTGTAACAGAATAATTGAACAAGTGTGCTAATGTATTGGCTATGAAAATCAAGTAACTTATACAAAAACCAGCTTGAGACAGAACAATCATAGCATCTACTGTACATCTACCTATAGATCCACACACAGCATATCCCAAATCACCAAAAGATGAAATCTTGGCAACTTTGAAATGGGATTCTAGCTTTCTCCTTGAATAGACTAAAAGCATCATACAATAGTAAGTAAGAGTTGCTACTGATAAAAGCATAAGAGTACCCATTACCCATCCTGTTTTCTTGAAACTATAAGGAAGACCAAGAACTCCAGCTCCAACTACTGCTATGAAAACATTAGCAAAAGTTTTGGAAGGTGAAGAAAGATGTTGGGTGTTGGCTAAAAGTGGTGTATCTTCTCTTGGGATTTGCAGAATATGGGATGATGAACTTGCTTTGTCTTTCTCAAACCCCATAGTTCACAGTTCAAATCAAGAATCCAAATTAGTGACCAAAAGACTAGTAAAGATTAAAACTTTATGATTTAGATTACTCAAACAGTGAAAAAATTGTAGTTATTACAGATCAAAGAGAGAAACTTTAAGTTTGTTTCAGTTATTACAGATGAAAAAAAAGATAATTGAAGTTTGTTTCAAGGTTTCAAAGTGCCAAGTTATGGGGTTCGGAGGGAGTTTTAAGGAGGAGAAAATGGCGGTGGAAGCTGCACAGATGTACACTTTTTCTTCAAGCGAGAGAAAAATCCAGACCATTTAAAGACGACAAGCTTTGAAAGTGACAATGATATTTTATGTTATGGAGCTAAGAAATATGCGCACGGCTTTTATTTATTTATTTTTTTGTGGTCAAAATAAGTTTTGATTTCTGGTGAAAAAGGACAGATGGTCGGACATATGAAGTTGTTTCAACTTTCAATCATTAACAAACATTTTAAAATAATGAAAAAGACCATGGTTTAACAAGTTTCCTTGGATGAATATATAAACCTAAAAGACTATAAAGTGACTGGCAAGATGCACGTAGTATCAGCATCAATGAGAAGTTTTATTGTGTTACACAGCTATATTAATTGTGTGAGATTTTCTTTTATTATTTAAATTTATAAATTTTAATATTATTTTTTTGAATTCATAAAAATTCGGATCCATAATACACAAATACTATTGCAGATCGCAGAAACAAACAAGTGTGACCTAATTCCTATCACAACTTTCTTCCACCTAATACGGTAAATTTTATTTAGTGTTTAATATAACTGACACCAGTTATATGAGATGTTTTTTTTGTCTTATGGACTCAAATTTTTATGAACCCAGAATAAAGATTGTGGTTCATAAATTAATGAAATAAAAAGAAAAGTCTTACGTAACCAATATTAATTATGTTAGACACACAATAAAATTTTCTCCTTATAAAGTATCTACCCAGGTGTCACCGTTTGATTAAAATATCATCGCTTCTGGTGAAAAACGTCGGTTGTGATGTATTATTCATAGTGGCCATTTGATTTATGGGATAAGGTAAAATAAGATGGTATAATATGAGATCAGTTATCCTAAAATAAAATGATGAAATTATCCTTGAAGCTACGCTATTTCCTGGTTTGTTTTTTTCACTTTAAATTGCTTTCAGTTTGACTTTCTCCTTTCACAAACAAGAGTCCCATGGAGCGTCGTCATTTTCTTTCCCACGGAGCTTCAACATCGGACTTGGAAAAACTTCTCCACTAAAAATAGTAAATTTATATAATTGGCAATTCAAAAATAGCTTAATTTTAAAAGTAATTGAAATTTAGTTATTTTAATGTAAAGATAAATCTGAACGAAAACACTGTCCAAACCCCGAAAAATACGCCAGTATATTATGTCGGATTTCCAGCATAAGTATACTTGAACTCCAGCATATTATACTGGAGTTCCAGGATAAGTATGCTAAAACTCCATAATATGATGGAGTTCCAGCATATGTACACTGAAACTCCAGCATAATATACTGGAATTCCAACAAAGTATATCGGTCCAGTATAATATGCTGGAAGTTCATACATAAGTGCTCGAATCTCCATTATATTATGTTAGAGCTTTTCGTGTGTTGGAGTTGCAGCATAATATGCTGGAAGTTCATACATAGCTGAATCGAACTCCAGTATATTATGCTAGACCGATATCTGTTACAGCAAAATAGTGACTATTTTTTATTGACTTAGTAAACGCTGGCTATTTTTGAATAGCCAATCTGAAAACTAGCTAGACCGTGCTATTTTTACCTATCTAAGCCTTGGTACAAAGGAACATACTTCTCATAGAATTTATTTTTTCTAGAAAATATGTGCATAGAAAATGAGTTATTTTATCATTTATTTCTCCTTATTTAGTTGGTTAGTGAAAAACCTTTTTCGAATTTTTTTAGTGTTGGGTTAGAGAGGAATTTTTTTTAGGAAAATAATTTTATCATACAAAGGAAATACATTTTTTTGTTAAAATGAAAGAAAATACTTTTTATTACATAATCATGGAGCTATTTGTGCAAGTGAATGACCGTGGGATCACCTTGTGGCACATTTGCTCAAGTTTTCCAAGTGGAAGAAGTGTCAGCCATCTTATCCATTATCTCACAAGCCTGATCATACGGTATGCTAATGAAATTTCCCCTAGTGAGTTGATTCACTATGCACTGATTTGTTGTGTTAATGCCTCGGTAGAATGTATGTTGTATGATTGCCTCAGTCATATCATTGTTTAGGCATTTCTTCACCATAGTCCGGTATCTCTCCCATATCTTATTTAGTGGTTCGTTGGGCTCCTGTTTGAAAGCTAAGATTTCCTCAAGGTTGCCATATGACCTGGTGAGAAAAACTTTGCAATGAATTTATCCGCCAACTCATCCCATGTATGGATGGAGTGGTTGGGGAGTTTCTCTAGCCAATTCAATGCTTTCCCTCGAAGAGAGAAAAGAAATAATCTCAACCGCAAGGCATCCTTGGACACATTCATTTGCTTGCTCCCCCCAACATGTATCAACAAATCCTTTAAGGTGCTTGTAAGCATTTTGATGGGAAGCACCCGTGAAATACCCTCGCTGCTCCAACAAAGTCAACATCATATTTGTAATTTGGAAATTGATTGCCCGGATCCAAGGTGCGACAATTGTACTAGCATATCCTTGGTTGGGAAGCCCCCGAGGAGCCACTCTTGGAGGTGGCAGGGGAGGGTATGGAACATTGTCATTGGCCTGGCGGCCTCTCCTTTGTCCTTGAGGTACTAGAGGCACCTCACCTTTATCGTTATTATCAACCTCCTCCCTCGGGATCACGCTTCCAAAAGGGTTATTGTTGTTGTGTGCCGCAATTTTGTACCTGAACTGGCGTCACACACAAATTAGTATCACAAAAGGAAAGGAAAATAATACACAAAACTATTTATATAGATAGCCAAAATTGTTCATTTCCCAATAATGGTAGCAAAAGGTGATCGGGTCCAACCCTACACCACTATAAAGTGGCAAGAGCGGTCGATGCAACTTTTACCCGGAAAGGCCGGGATCGAATCCATAGGGAGCTAGAATATTTGGGATTTGGATTCATATCTAAACTAGCAGTGTGTAGTGCTCTTGATTACACTTCCAATCATAATTGTTTGTTTGTTACTTCTAATTTTATACTAATGATGCGCGAAATTAAGCTAAGTATAAATGCTTTTAAGGTTTTATAAATGGTTAACGAGGCACTAGGAAAGTGACTTTCTCCTAGATGAATGCTTGTCGGGTTCTAAAGCCTAAGGTAAAGTTGTTATGTTGGGGATTGCGATATAGCCAATGCACGAAACTACTCACTCTATAATCGGTAGCTTGAGTGACTTTGCCCTAATTGACTTTCTACAAATTGGGTGTCGAAATTGTGCAAGCAATATAGGCTCAAGTTGGGTATTACTATCTCTAGATTTAACCCTTTAATTCCAATTCCTTGTTGGACTGATTTTCCTAGAGTCAAGCTCTCTTTCTCAAGAAGAGCCCAAATAAAAAAGGCACAAATTAGTGCTTGCAACCACTAATTCAACATGAAAAATACAAATTAATCCAAATATCAATCACCTATAAATATCTTAACCTTAAAACAAAAGACCCATCAAATACCCACACTAGGGTTGAGCCACAACCCTAGGTAATGGGTCTAGCTACTCATAATAATAGAAGAAATCGGATATTTAGATGAAGAATAACCCATATAATATAATTACAAACTAAGATTTAAAGATTCAATATGGAATTAGCTACAAAATTACTCAAAATAGGTTCAAAACGACATTCACATGCTCAGCTACAAATAAGATCCCCTAAAATCTGAAAAAGAAGTATTTATACAAGGCCAAATTTTATGGGAGGTACCACGGACCGCAAAAAATGTACTGCGGCCGCGTTGAGGCTTTTTGGCTTCACGTCTAAGTCTCTTAATCTGGCCACCGTGGACCGCATAAAATACACCGCAGCCACTGTGGCTTCAACACGGACCACAACAAATGGATGCCGTTTGCGGTGTCTTGAAACTTCCAAGATCATATCTGAATCTCCTCTCCACGGACAACAACAAATGGTCTGCGACCGCGATGAGGCTACCGCAGCCGTTGTGGGTTTGTTGCAGCCACAACGGATTTTATGCTGCATCGGTGCTTTGACTTGTTCTTGGCACTTGTGCAGGTTTTACTCCTTTTTGAGCTGGTTTTAACTTCTTGACACTTTTTTGACCAAACACTGCAGACAAGCACAACATGTAAGCTTTCAGAATTATTTGTATATATTTTTAATCCAAACTCAAGCAAAAAAACGTATAAAATAAACTAAAATCTCTAGTTATCAAGAGTCTGCCGGATCATCTCAACCTGCATATCCATATCAATGTTAGCTCCAAGGACCCCCAGTTCATCCAGAAGACTTATCATCTTCAAAATATGGACCCCAATAGATGAACCTTCAACCATTTTAGTGTTTTAAAGAGCTTTCATGGCAGCCTTAATCGCACGATTCTGATCCCCAAACATCTCTTTGATATTTTCCAGAATGTCATAAGTAGACTCCATAGACTGATGCTACTGTTGTAGAACATTCGACATAGATGCCAGAATGTAACACCGCGATATCTCATCAGCTTAACCCAGTTTTGGTAAGCTTTATGTTCATCATTCATAGAATCATCTCCAGATTCTTCAAGACACACCTCATCGAGCACAAATATGTACTCTTTAGCAATTAAGACAATATCCAAGTTTCGTTTTCAATCAACAATATTCGGACCCTCAAGTTTGTTTCGAGTAAGAATAGCAGTAAGGGGATTTTAAAAAATCGTAGCTAATCTGAGAGACGATTAAATAAATAGATCAAAATCAGTCATGTTTTATTGACTATCAAAATTCAAAATACACTACATACATATAATCTAAGCACCTTGAACAATAAGTTTCGATGAAAAAAGAGGTATTCTTGCATATGACCATGAATTTAAATAAAAATTACTTAGATGAGGAGTAAACTGTTAATTAAGTCAAGTGAATATCAATATTCAATATACTAGTCCGCATTGATCCAACATGCATAATAAGCTAGAGAGTAAATACAAGTAATCAACAACTAATGTTACCTAGAGATTATCTATAATGAGTTTATTCAATATGGAAAAAGACTTACGTCAATGTGTAAAATCATTGTATCACCAGAATTTAACCCTGTAGTCCATAGGAAACGATCCTACCTCACTGGATTAAAACAACTTACATTATTTTGAAAAAATTCCAAAAAATTAGAAAAACGCCCAATACACCATCCAAACGACCTTGAAAGCCCGAAAAATAGCTTACGTCATGAGCAAAGCTGATATGTATTGATCACTGGGCTGTTTCGCATGGACATGTAAAATTTCATGTCAATCGGAGTCCGTCAACATATTGAATTCCGATTTTCTGGCCAATTTAGCCAAATAGTGGATTTTGCTTTTTCCTCGGATTAACGGAATTTTTAGATTATTCTAATCAAATATCATCAACAATAAAAAACTATTAGATGGTTTTCAAAATAATCAAAATTCTCGGAATAAATATTCATGCTCAAAACAATATATTTTTTTTTACAGAAAAACAATCTTTGCATGTAATTTAAAACTTGTATATTAACATGATGCTCCTTTTCATATTCATCCTAATTATTTGATTAGACGTAAGTAGGCTCTGATACCAATTTTTGAATTATATATTACAACGGAAGCAATTTTACTATCACATTCACGTGTAAACTAAACGATTAGCACATACGAAGATTATACAAGTTACCTCTTGAAGCGTGAACAAAGCAGATTTCAGTCTATAGTTCAAGGGTAGCAAGAACGCGACCTTAGCAAAACGTTTCATAATCTTCTACTGTGTTACCCAAATAATATTCGAAAAGAGAGAATCTGGGTGGGCAAGATTCCAAGGCAAAAACGAGTCCAAAAGCGGCCATATTTGAGATATATATAGCCACATTTTTAAGGTTAAAACATTTTTCAAAACCTATTAGGTTTCTTCTTCCACAAAGGAAAGGTTTCCTTTATTTCCTATTATTCAGGCATAATAAGAACCACATAATTTAATTAACAAGGATATTATGAAATTAATTTTAAAATTCAAAATTAATTTCTACCATAATAAATTACAAATTATTCCACTAAAAATTCGTGCACTCCTTTGTTCAATTTCGAAATTCTTTTGTAAAATCCTATTCATTTCCCATGTTAAGATTCAGCTACTAATCAATCGAACTAAATTACTGACAATTTATATTATTGATTTTTTTCTTTAGACTTTTGCTTAACTTATTTCATGTGTCGGATACAATTATGCACAGAAAGTATGGTTCGGTAGTCGACTCTCCGACATCAACGAAATGGTTGCTGATCGAGAACGGGGAGAAGTGAGTCTCGCATATCTTGAATGGTTCCACAACCAAGCAATGCCAGAGCAGAGGTCAGAAAGGTCAGTGAAGTATGCCGTAGATTGGGGGAAAGAGGTAGAAGCCCACCGGCCAGATTTACACCTTAAAACTTATAAGCTTTCATAAAGGAGTATCATCAATCTCAAAAATCGAGACATGATTCTATCAACTAATTATTACTTTGCTAACGTATATCATTAATGTCCAATGTATCAAGCTTATTGACCCACGAAAGAATCTCGCCTTTTAATAAATCAAAACAAGATATGACACACACAACTAATAATAATTATATCAAAATTAAGAATATAAGTACATTGAATGGACTAGAGAAATTATTTTATTAAGTCAGTATAAAATACGTATCTCTACATGATCCATTCAATACATACAAAATGTACTAGTACAAGAATTTGGAATTAAACCATTTTCATAATAAAATAAATTAGATTTAATTATGTGCTATAATCATTGTCATGATTTGTCCGATTTCATCATTAGATTGTGAACATAAACTTTATGACTTATAAGAACCGATGATTTAATCTTTCGTGTACAAGCTAAACTCTACATACTAAATTATCTACTATATAAGCAAAGGACACACATACAAACACATGATCTATTAAAAATAATACTATATTAAATTAAATTGAATAAATAAATAAATAATTATTCGATAAAGAATATTATAGCATAGACATGATTTATAGCTAACAGGAGTAGCGCATTTAAAATTTTAAGGTTATATCTTTTCGCGTTTCACATTTGGCCAAAGAGGCCATCCACATATGGAGGTGACAAAAATAAGAGAGGGATCAACCGCAAGCATAAATAGAAGAAAAGAGGAAAAAAGAAAAAAGAAAAAAGAGAAAGACTATGGATTGAAAAAGACAACTCGTTTTTTCTTAAAAAATTAATAAGCCTAAAAAATGATTAAATAAATACGGAAGAAATAGAAAAGAAAATAAGAAAGAATGACGAATAAATGTAAAAAAGAAACGATAGTGATATTAACAAATTTAAGGTTACGTACAATGGTTTATTTTTCTGTTTTTAAAGATTTATATTATCAAACTCTCGAAGCGACTCAAGTGTTGCCAGATCAATCTTTTTCACTATTTGGATTTAGAAATTTGTCACCTTCAGAATGGTTTGCTCATTTTTATTTATGTTTGTCATTTTCAATATCGATCATTAATCTACTTGTGGACAAAACTAATGATTCCTTTTTTAATGATCTTTTCCAGATTCCCTTTCTCTTTCAGAAACTAATACTTTTTGAATTTAGTTTTCTATTTTGCACTAACAAATGCAGTTTAAGTTTCGTGACAATTTAATTATTGAGTGCAATCATTGTACATAAATATATTCAATAGTGATAAGAAGCAAGGTTGAAAACGTAACCTCTATATAACGGTGGTAAAATGGATAAAAAAAAATAGTTCACTACTTATATTATACATTAAAAATGAGTTGGATAATAGACTTTTTAAAAATGGGTCAAAATATGGATTATAACCTTATTATTTATTTAGAAAATGGATAACCAATGGATAAGTAATTAATGGATAACCAACCAATAAGTTTAACTTTTATATTTGTAAAATCTCAAATTGGAGGTTCCTCAAGTTTGGAAGACAACAATTCTGATAAGTGATCATATTCAAGAAGTCATGGATAATATGCTTACACATATTATCCGCCGGCTAATCCGTTTTTTATCCGTATTTAATATGGGCATGATCTAATAATTTATTTGTTTTTAACCCGAACCATATCCAACCCGCCCGCCTGTTTGCGACTCGTACGACTCTACATGATCTAAGGATTTTCGGATTTGTATATATTTTTCAAAGTTCAACCAACATTTCGTCGCAAAATTACACATTTGCTTCTTATATTGTGAGCTTATGTCCTAAAGTTGAGTCATGTTCCACTTATTTGCATAAGCATAGTTTTCCCATCTCCTCTTGATTACAGAGCACACTTAGCTTAAACATATCACACTAATACATAAAGTAATGGAATGGATTGTTTGGGGAGGAATACTGTAAAAATACACCTCTAGGGTAGAAATTTCTTTTATGTATATATATTAAACTCTTAAGATAATCTGGTCATTTCGTGGATTTTGACAAGAGGGGTTGCTCTGATGGTAAGCAACCCCCACTTCCAACCGAGAGGTTGTGAGTTCGAGTCTGCCCAAGAGCAAGGTGGGAAGTTCTTGGAGGGAAGGATGCCGGGGGTCTATTTGGAAACAGCCTCTCTACCTAGGGTAGGGGTAAGGTCTGCGTACACACTACCCTCCCCAGACCCCACTAAGTGGGATTATACTGGGTTGTTGTTGTTGTTGTTGTTGTTCGTGGATTCTGATATGTACCAAGATTAGTAACATCCATAGTGTTTTGTATATGACTTGCTAGCGGTTTTTGTTCCATCACACTTTTTGTTTCTTATTTTTATTTTTAATTTTTATTATTACCATAATTATTGTGCTTCCACTTATTTGTCGTCGCTTACGGTGCTGATATACTTTGGTTGTTTTCTGCTGATGTTACATATTGTATTTGAACCGAGGGTTTCCGAAAACAGTCTCTCTACCCTCAGGGGTAGGGGTAAGGTCTGCATACACTTTACCCTTCCCATACCCCACTTATGAGATTATTACTGGGTTTTTGTTAATCCAATTGGAGTTATTAGGATGATCACACATTCAAGGAATAGTAACAGTGACAATTGAATAAATCAAAATTGAGTTGTTGGAGGCTCATTTTCTTTGATATCAACAACAATTAACCATTGCCATGGACAGCAGAAAACTCAGAAAAATCCCTGACAATGTAGTAAGTAGGCTAGTTCATCTGTACAAAACAAAATCTGCTTTATATGTCACTCAACACACCCTTTATAAGATCCAATCCTTCAGCTGATATGCTCCTCTTCCTCTCAGTTCTTGGTATTTCAATTCGAGGGGGTGGATCGCGAGAGAAGCAGACTACAAGTACGGTTAGATTATCACACGTGTTACGTTTTAGTGCCTCCTTGACAAGCTCCCTCGAGCATTTCTCGGGATCATTATGCAGCATGAGCTCCTTCCTCACGATTGTTACAGCGTACTGGCTACTCATGACATCCCATAAGCCGTCACAGCCCATTATCAAGAACTCGTCCTCTTCGGATAGGATCACCTCTTCCAACTCTGGCTCTGAGCTTAAGGGGCCCTTTGTACCTTCGGAACCCTTTATGTGCCAATCACCAAGAGCTCGTGCAACCGAGAGTTGGCCATTGAGATAACCATCATAAATGACTCCCCCTAGTTTCTCGATTCGTAATCTTTCAGAATTAGTGTTTGGTTTGTGGTCCTTTGACAATTCTATCGCTCTTCCTCGTTTTCCTAGTACAGCTCGAGAGTCCCCAGCATTCGCAATAACCATTGTCCTGTGAATCCCCACAGCAGAAAACAAATAAATGAATGCATGTTTCCTGCTGTGATAAATGAGAAGGACAAAGGGGATGGAACAATTGATGGATGAATAACTTAGTTATCTAAGTGCATATATGGCATTGTAATGATCTAAACATCTATATTGTTTTTTTTAAAACCAAGAAATCCCTGAGGTCGAGTAGCCACAGTTCGAAACTCGGAGGGTAATAAGCTCTCTCCCCTCTACTCGTATCTACTTAAATACCTGGCTTTTGATTGTGGCAAGGTCTGAACCCGTGACGTGTGACTAACCCATACATCACACGATGTGCTCTTACCACTAGACCAAAGCCCTATAGGCAGATATGTTTTAGCATATTCAAACTTTATAAACAATTTGTTAGGGACAGACAAGGCATGAATGCATTATGCTCCTACCAGACATTAACAATTGAGAAATGTAGGTCATCACTTACCGTCCTAACATAAGTGCAGTCAGAGCAGTTGTTCCAGAGGTATTATCAAGTGATTTAGTATCAGCGAGTGCATTATCAGCTTTCTTAAAAGCATTCCTGATAGCTCTTTTTACCATCGATGGAAAATGCGAATCCTCTACAATGAAGTCTAGTAGATTCTTTTGGGTGAATGACGCGGCATCAACACCACCATGACCATCAAACACCTGAAAGTACTCAAATAAAAACTTATTAGGCAACTTGAATAAACTAAAGGGGTTAACAAGTACCAGGAACTTAAAATTCTTCAAGTAATTATCTTCCAGCTGATAACAACTAGTGCAACCGCGATAGCAGTTGCATATCACATCAAAGCCGAAGAGTATTACTCATGATATCATGCTCATGCTATTGAATTTCAAAATTACGACTTGTACGTGGATATAGTACAAGATGAAGAAACAGTCAAGTGACATCACATTTTACTCTGTTACAAAGAGACATCCGCATTTTACTCGTTCCAGGTGCTAGCGGCTATATTAGTCAAATAGGGTACTTTCAGAGACGGATTCAGCCTTTTAAGCTTATAGTTCTCAAACGATTTCAAATTAATATACACTAATAATCGGACTAATGAACTGGATTCCAAGCTAAATATTCTTAAAAACATAATGCACTTTTCAAAACAAAAATAGGATCGAAACAAAAGTTACTAGGTTCACTTGAACCCGTACCTATTGCACTAGACCCGCCCTTGGGTACTTTGTTTTTCTAAAAAAGGATATTTTCACATTTTGTATGAATAGTTTCCAACAAAATATATGTGACACTTTAGTCTTTTCTCAAAAGGTACAGTTTGGAATAAATTAAAGGTTACTGACCCCATAAAATGCCCCGGGAGAAAGAAGCCCCTCGGATGCGCCAATGTGTTCCTGCAGGTCATCGATACAGATATGCTCGTCTTCCATGTATGGTTTTGGTCCTATCTCAGAATAGCTTCCTGAGCGAAAGATGGGAACGTATCCTGAATCGTCACTTCGTGATGATTTAAGAGCAAGAATTTGTGAATCCTAGTATTTCATAAATCAAAGATAAAGTTTTAGTTAGCAAACTACATAAACACATGGCTGCATATAAGAAGCTTCTCCGGCTAATTAAACAATCTGTATGGCTACAAGCTTGCAGAAGCTGCAGTGTGCACAAATTGACAGCTACAACAACAACAACATAACCAGTATAATCCCACAAGTGGGGTCTAGGGAGAGTAATGTATACGTAGACCTTACCCCTACCTGAGGCATAAATTAACAACTGACGGAGAGAAAAAAAAGGAAATGTTCAATGCTAACAAATGAGGATTCATATAGATACTTATAGTGCTAGCATGGGACAAGCTGTGCTTACATGGACAATAAGGATTCATATAGCCGACCCCAACTTGCTTCAGATTGAATCGTCATTGTCGTTCATTTCAGATCTTTTTTTTTATACCTCTTTTTACTAGTAAGAAACTAGAAATTAGGTGTATGACTAATGATAGTGAACAACTGCCTATAGCATATGCATTTTGCTCCTGGATATCTTGCTCTAGCTTCTAATTTTAGGTGATAAAATGTACAAAAACAGATCATGTTGAGCAAGGAATTCTTATTATATGAATTGTTAAGTGTAAATTGACTGACCAATGCAGAAGAAGTAGCTGCCAAGGTAGCTTGGCTGATACAATGCCGGATCCCTGTTGGTGGCTTCCCTATATTTAAGTGGCTTGAATGACAACAGTCCTCTTCATTTTCTGAAATATTTTTCATTTCTCCATTACAGGGTAACACATTTGTGCTTGGAGCCATCATTTCTTTCTGATTCAATCCATCCAAATTAAAATACAATAAATTATTAAAATGGCCTTGTTTGTATTTATTATTTGAGGCAATTAATTACTACCAGCTGTACAAGTGTTCCAAGAACCCAAAGTATTATGGATTTTACAATGAAGTGATATGATGTCACATAGACATGCAAAGGTTGAAACCAAAAATTCAGAGAATTTAACTAACAAGAAGATTGTGTAGATGCAGAATATGATTACAACAAAAAAAGAAAAAGTGAAAGAAAACAAGAGGGTCATTAACTAGGAAAATGCTTATCCTTAATTAATTGGCTATCCCAGGATTGAGGTTTGAAGGGCGTATTTGTAGGTGGAGAGATCGGAAGATTGAGTTACTTACACGTGGGACAGAGACTGGATGTCAGGTATTTTAGTTGACACCATCGTACCCTTGTATTTGGTCGCATGGCTCCCCAAGAATCTATTTGCGGTTCATTTGCTTCTATATCCGTTTTTTGTCTCACGTTTTAACTTAAGTTTGCTTTGCAAAAAAAAAATTTGCAAGCATACCCAATTTTTTATATAACTTTAGCATACGAGACTGAAGTAGCAAAGACAGTCACGCAAAACTTCAGCATTCTAGTAGATGGACCTGAAACAACAAGTATGCTGAACCAAGTGTTTGTAATTGCTAAACTTAAGCATAATAGCTGACGTTAGGCTTCCAAATTGCTGAAGTTTTTGTTTTTGTAACTAGCGAACTTCAAGTTTTATTTTTGTAACTGGCGAAATTCTTATTTTTGTAACTGGCGAGTTTTTTTTTTGTAATTGGTGAACATCTGTTCTAAAGCTGAAGTTTGTGTTTTGCAACTGGCGAACTTCAGCTCTTTGTTTTGCAATGTAACTATCGAACTTCAGCTCTAGAGCTGAAGTTTTTGTATTATAACTGGCTAACTTCAACTCTAGAGCTGAAGTTTTTGTTTTGTAATGTAATTGTCGAACTTAGCTTTAGAGCTAAAGTTATTTAGTTCATTTTTTGAAAATTTCAGCACTATAAAGCTGAAGATTTTGAAAAAGCTTTCTAACATACTAGATAAATAATCAGATTGCCAACAATATCTAAATCATAAATTTTGGATACAACAAATGTGAGAAGAACAGAATTATCATTGTCTACTAACTTACGTACGTGAAAGTATTCATAAATTATTGTCTACTAACTTACGTACGTAAGTATTCATAAATTATTGTCTACTAACTTACGTAATTATTTATAATTTACTGTTAAATGATCTGATAAATATATTCATGGCAATCATCCCGTGAACTAAAGTTTCATAGCAGCATCAATATCAGCAGAAGAAAAGAAGAAAGAAGAAAACGAAGGAGAAAGAAAGGGGCTGAAGTTATTTAAAAAGTAAGTACAAGTTAAAAAAATGAGTATATGTTAAAATGGGGGCTGGACGACCCGATAAGCAGTGGCGAAGCGAGAAAGTTATTCAAGTGTGTTCAAACTTGAACACGAAAAAACAAATGTTGATGTGCAGGTTTGATCTTACATCCCTAAAGCAATTTTGACTACCTTTTGCCACTGGGCTATGACTCTTCACTATTACAAGGATGTTCAATATTTATTAAATATATATAAATCTTAATATTTTATCTATATACACGGTATTGAGGAGAGGTGATTAGACATGACATGACATTGTTTCAGCTCATTGAAGACATGACCCTTGATAGGAGGGTGTGGAGGTCGAGGATTAAGGTAGAGGTTAGAAGATAATGTATAGTTGTTTACCGATAGTCTTAGTAGTATGCATGTCCCTTTATATTCTTAGATTTTTATTACGTTATGTGATTTTGTTAGCCTCATGTATTGTATTTCCTGTGCTATTATTTGTTACCACTTATCCTTTATCTCTCCATTTATCTTTTCTCTTCAATCTGTCTTCCTTCTTTGCTTTCCTTTTCTTCTTCTTACCTAAGAAACTATCTCTCTACCTGCATTAAATATGGTCAAAATCTACGTACAAACTATCCTCCTTAGACCCCATCTGTTGGGATCAAATGAGTTTGTTTTTGTTGTTTCACCTTCTGCATCTTAGTGTTTAGATGTATGCGAATTTTTTTACCCAATACTATTTTTTTCTCCTTAAAACACGGTACAATTTCGAGTCTCCAAACTAACATTTTTTGCTTTGGTCAATAAGCAAAAGAAGCCTCAAAACTAAAAATCATACAATATCTGTGAATGAGTTCTATTACGCCAAAACCACCCAACAATATAATGGAGTAGGAGAACCTGTAGCAACTCCAGTGTTCTTGATAATTTAGCAACAGTCACAACTGTTGATACAACAGCAAGTGTATGTGGCAAAGATGGTTAATCATTAGAAAACTCAAAGCCAAGAATAAACTTAGGAACAAGGTCCCAAATATCAGAAAAGGACGACCCACATGTATACGGTAAAATCAGGTGCCCCGATTTTGGGGCTCGAAGGCTCTTATCGAGGAACAAAAGGCTTACATCGAGGAATAGACTCACTATGGCCAACGAGTCTGAGCTTGAGAACAAAATACGAGGCTCGAAGAACTAAGTGTTCGAGGAACGTCGAAGCCTAATATGACCAACCTCGAGATAATATCGTCGTAAATTTGCAACAGAATAATTAGTAAGTTTCCTGCCATGCGCCCAAGATCGTGACGTGAAATTCGGAATAGATTTGTACGAGTTAGTACTAATCCATACTAGACGGTTATACAGTTGTACCAATAAGATTCTTTACTGTAAATAGAAATGTTCCTTATTTAAAGTTTCTTTATTATATAAAGGGGAGCTCAATCATTTGTAACGATCATCAATTATTGGCAAAGAATATACTCTCTTTCTTTTTGGCTCATATTTCATCGGGATCGTCTCTTTATTAAAGTGTTCTTGCTTTACTGTTCTTAACAACCCTCGAGGTCGCCTTAGCTCGAGGCCAAGACTGTCTCGCACACTGGTTTGATTTTACTTATTTCCTTCGTTCATAAGTTAGTTTTCTTGATTATTAATCAGTATTGAAATAAATCACATATCTTTAAAATCATATAGCAAATTTAATTGCTACTTCTATATAAACACCACAAACGAAAGAAAAGCATATCCTTATGTTTAGGGGTAAGATAGTCATTGTGGTGACTTATCCAAGGATAAATAATCCGGGGATTACTTATCCCACATCAACTACTATCAAGAGTTTGGTATATAGTGATAGTCATACATGTATTAACTAATACTAGTAGTAATAAAACAATACACATTTTATCCCGAATTTTATATCGGAATATCTCACTTAATCCCATGAACCAAACGAACACATAGAGCTTCCACTTAAAAGCCCAATTTGAACATGGTCCAGGTCCAGGTCTAGACCATCACCAATCCCAACCAGTATAATTGAGAAACAATTACAAGAAAATACATTTGATATCACACCATAATAAAAAATAGCAAATATTTTTAAGTTTTACCTTACCTAGTCCATATTGTACATATTTTGAAAGTACTAACAAATTCAAAATTTACAGAGTTAAATATACGTTCTCACAAACATTGCATTTACTCTCTTTTCTTCTCACTCCTTCTACATATCCTTCAAGGGGCCATCCGCTATTATTGTTTCTCCTATGTGTCATATGGTTGCAGTGTAAGAAAATTGAAGAGTAGAAGTTCATCATTAAAGGCTATTCAAAACTTTGCTTTTGAAAATAGATTTTTTTGAGTTTGTTAGTTGTTTGGGTTGAGTGTTGTTCTAATTGATTGAAAATATCATAAGGAGTTTAAAATTTCAATTTGAAGTGATTTTGAGTAGATTTGAACAAGATTTGAGTTAAATTTTAGGAAAAACGCAAGGGAGGAGACGCAGTCAGTTTTCTGTATTATTATGTATAATCTTGTATAATAGTGTATATGGATGTATAAACACATCTTATACACTATTATACACTTTTATGCACCTTTATACAAGCATATGTAGACGAAATTTTTTCATGATTTTCAGTTACAATTCGTTCAAACAGTTCAAATCTCCATTAAATGACTTCAAATTTTATATACAACCTCCTCATACTATTTCTAACAAATCTAAATAACACCCACCCATATTTCTCGTAAAATTAAATTCGGAATCTAAACCCACATATTTAAGCTTGTTAAAAATCTAATTTTTACCATTTAAATGGATTTTGTTTGTTGAACTAATATTTGAGTTATAGTTGCTGATTCAAAAATTAACTTAAAAGCTTGAGAAATCTTTTTTAAAAATAGTAATTTTGAGAATTTATTGGAGTTGGATGTAGAATTTTAGCCTATTACTTTTTGGTTAGTTAATTGCAGAGAAAGAGAGAGAAGAAATTCTTATTGAATTTTGGGATGAATTACAATGGGGTAAGACCCCTCTATTTATAGGAGAAATATGACTTAGTCACAAAGTAAAACTATCCACAAGATAGACATTCACTCCAAATAGAATTATAGACATTCACTCCAAATAGAATTCTATTCTTAACACTCCCCCTTGAATGTCTACTCAATAAGTAATGTGCCTCATTAAAACCTTAACTAAAATAAAACCCAATGAGAAAAAAATCTAGAAAAGGAAAAAGAGTACACATATCTAATAATACGCCTTTTGGTTGCCTCGTTAAAAACCTCGCAAGGAAAACCCAGTGGGACAAAACCTTGTAAGGAAAAAAGAGTGTAACGCGCATTAACTCCCCCTCATGAGAGCATCAATTCACATCCTTAAGCCTTCGCATCCCGATCTTGTACACTAGCATCTTGAAGGTTGACGCCGGTAGAGATTTTGTGAACAAATCAACCATATTATCACTTGAACGAATCTGTTGCACATTAATATCACAATTCTTTTGAAGATCATGTGTGAAAAATAACTTTGGTGAAATGTGCTTTGTCCTATCTCCTTTTATGAATCCTCCTTCCAATTGAGCTATGCATGCTGCATTGTCTTCATACAAAATAGTGGGTAACTTGTCATATTTCACACCACATTTATCTCGAATAAGATGTATTATAGACCTTAACCACTCACACTCTCGACTTGCTTCATGAATAGCAATTACCTCAGCATGATTAGATGAAGTAGCCACAATTGATTGCTTAGTCGATCGCCAAGATATGGCAGTGCCTCCACAGGTAAACACATAACCTGTTTGAGATCGAGCCTTGTGTGGGTCGGATAAATACCCAACATCAGCATAACCAACAAGATCGGGACTGCAATTATTGCCATAAAATAAGCCCATATCGGTACTCCCTTTAGATACCGCAATATGTGTTTGATCCCATTCCAATGTCTCCTTGTGGGAGCAGAGCTATATCTTGCTAAGACATTAACTGGAAAAGTTATGTCGGGCCTTATAGTATTGGCAAGATACATTAATGCACCAATTGCACTAAGATATGGTACTTCAGGACCAAGTAGCTCTTCATTCTCTTCTTGAGGTCGGAATGGATCTTTGTTCACATCAAGTGATCGAACAACCATCGGAGTACTTAATGGATGTGCTCCATCCATGTAAAACCGTTTAAGTACCTTTTCTATGTAGGTAGATTGATGGACAAAAATTCCATTTGCCAAATGTTCAATTTACAAACCAAGACATAATTTTGTCTTTCCGAGATCTTTCATCTCGAATTCCTTCTTTAAATAATCAATTGCCTTTTGGAGTTCTATAGGAGTTTCAATAAGGTTTATGTCATCAACATATACGGCAAGTACAACAAATTCCAATGTTGTTTTCTTTATGAAAACACATGGGCAAATGGCATCATTTATATAGCCTTCCTTTAATAAATACTCACTAAGACGATTATACCATATTCGTCTTGATTGCTTTAGACCATACAAATATCTTTGCAATTTGATTGAAAACATTTTCCGGGATTTTGAATTATTAGGCATTTTGAAGCCCTCGGGAATTTTCATGTATATCTCATTATCAAGTGAGCCGTAAAGGTAGGCAGTAACCACATCCATTAAATGCATGTCAAGTTTTTCATGGACAACAAAACTAATGAGATAACGGAATATTATAGCATCCATAACGGGTGAATATGTCTCTTCATAATCAACACCAGGCCTTTGTGAAAATCCTTGTGCAACAAGGCGTGCCTTATATCTTTGTACCTCATTTTTCTCATTTCTCTTGCGTACAAAGACCCATTTATAGCCAACAGGCTTAACACCATTAGGTGTTTGGACTACGGGCCCAAAAACTTCACGTTTTGCAAGTGAATTCAACTCTGATTGGATTGCTTCTTGCCATTTTGGCCAATCAAGCCTTTGTCGACATTCGCCAACAGATTGAGGTTCAAGATCCTCATTTTCTTGCATAATGCTGGATGCAACATTATATGCAAAGACATAATCTACCACTATATCCACTCGATTCAAATTTGTCTCAATATCGATTGGATTTATTGATAGTTCCTTATTTTCTTGAGTCTCGGGCTCAGTGGATTCCTCATGAATCTCAGAATTTATTAAGTCGTGGATTTCTTCGTGAGATTCTTTCATAGTGTCATTTTGATCATTTATTTTCCTTTTTCTAGGATTTCGATCTTTGGAACCTAATGGTCTGCCACGTTTCAGTCGTGCTTTTGACTCATTAGCTATGACACTAGAAGATTGTCCAATAGGGACATCAATACGGATTGGAACATTCTCCGCAAGGATATGTGATTTTGTTATCCTTTTCATATCCGTAAATGCATCGGGCATTTGATTTGCTATTCTCTGCAAATGAATAATCTTTTGTACCTCTTTTTCACAAATAGAGGCATGTGGATCAAGATGAGATAATGATGGATTTTTCCACAAAATTTCCCATTTGGTTTCTCCAACTTCTCCCCCTAATTTTGGGAAAAGTCTTTCATCGAATCGATAGTCTGCAAATCGTGCAGTAAACAAATCTCCCGTTAATGGCTCGAGGTAGCGAATAATGGAGGGCGATTCAAACCCAACATATATTCCTAACCTTCTTTGCGGACCCATTTTGGTGTGATATGGCGGTGCTACATGCACATATTCCGCGCATCCAAAAGTTCTTAAATGGGATATATTAGGTTCATGACCCAAAACTAATTGCAACGGGGAATATTTATGATAATTTGTCGGTCTGAGACAAACTAGCATTGTTGCATGCAAAATGGCGTGACCCCAAACAGAAGTGGGCAGCCTCGTTTTCATGAGTAACGGTCTTGCTATCAATTGCAGACGTTTAATTAAAGACTATGCAAGACCATTTTGAGTGTGAACATGAGCTACAGGATGTTCCACTTTTATCGCAATTGATAAGCAATAATCATTAAATGCTTGAGATGAAAACTCAGCAGCATTATCAAGTCTAATAGACTTAATTGGATTATCAGGAAATTGTTCCCGTAATCGAATTATTTGTGCCATTAATTTTGCAAACGCGAGGTTGCGAGATGACAATAGGCACACATGGGACCATTTAGAGGATGCGTCTATCAAGACTATAAAATATCGGAACGACCCACTAGGTGGGTGAATAGGTCCACAAATATCCCCTTGTATACGTTCCAAAAACGCAGGAGACTCAATTCTAACCTTTGTTGGTGATGGTCTAATAATTAACTTGCCTTGATAACAAGAAATGCAAGAAAATTCATCATTTAAAAGAATCTTTAAATTCTTTAATGGATGCCCATTTGAGTTTTCTATGATTCGTCTCATCATAATTGATCCAGGGTGTCCCAATCGATCATGCCAAAGTACAAAAGTATTGGAATCGGTAACCTTTTGGTTTACAATAGAATGTGCCTCAATTGCACTAATTCTTGTCCAATACAGGCCACAAGACAAAGATGGGAACTTCTCAATAGCCCTTTTCTGGCCAGAGACATTTTTGGTAATGATGAGATATTCAAGATTATTCTCATCTATTGTCTCAATATGATACCCATTTCGACGGATATCTTTAAAACTCAACAAGTTCCTCTTGGACTTGGAGGAGAACATTGCATTCTCTATGATAAGTATTGTTCCCTTAGACAGAGTTATAGTAGCTCTTCCAGAGCCTTCAATTAATTTACTACCAGAAATTGTAGTAACATCTGCCTTACACATACTTAAATGCGAGAAATATTTCTTCTCTTTGAGTATTGTATGTGTTGTACATGAATCAACTAAACAAATATTTTTACAATTGAAATTTGATTCAAGTTTGCTTTGAGGGATATGCATATTTGCTTATACAAAAGAAATACACGAATAAGCATTAGTATTTTTTCCGAGAAGCAGTCAAATAAGCACAAGGAAAAATACAAATTTCATGTAAAACAAATAGAAAGAGTACCCTTGGGCCACAACAGTAGTTTACGTTTGTCATATTCCCAATTTAAGTTTGCATAGAAGTAGTGAGATGATTAAAACACTCATTCAGTGATTTTACAATTTTCATACGAAATTAGCCACAAAAAAATTTTAAGATTTCAATTAGGAAAAGTCGTAAAAGAATTTGTTTTACGTCTCACTTATCATTCTTTTGCAGAACTGTAAAGAAAATATTGTTTATTGGGAACTAAAGAAACAAAAAAGAAGAACGACAGAAACAATATTGTTTATGGGGAATTAAAGAAACAAAAAAGAAGAACGACAAAAAAAAGGAGAAAAATTACCTTAATCTTCTGAAAGAGCTTCTTGATAAAAAATAGTTCTTATTGTTATGAAATAATAAAAGAACAAGAGCAATATTGCAGAGAAAGAGAGAGAAGAAATTCTTATTGAATTTTGGGATGATTTACAATGGGGTAAGACCCCTCTATTTATAGGAGAAATATGACTTAGTCACAAAGTAAAATTATCCACAAGATAGACATTCACTCCAAATAGAATTATAGACATTCACTCCAAATAGAATTCTATTCTTAACAGGATCCTAGTCGTTGATATGTGAAATTTTTCCTATAATTGACAGTGAAACAACAATAAATAGAAGATCAATTCTAAGGTATTTGGGATCAATAGTATATAATTTCACCTCAATTTAGACATTTTGTATTTGAGGAATTCGATAATTTGATATTCTTACAGTAGTTGTCAATCTACCGACACATTCCTGGGTTATTGGCAATTTGAACAAGCTAACTTAGGTAGAGTTATAACAGATATGGAGATGTTATGAACAATTAGATTGGTGACTAAAGGAGAAAAACAAAAAAGAAATAAACTAAATGCATTTGATTTATGACTTGTGGATTTTTTTTTTAATTTATAAGTTGTTTTCCCCAGCATTAGTTTGAGGCAATGATCAGACTTCAAGAGCTAATTCGTCTATAAATTTGAAGACCGCGGCTTTGATTTTTTTCTTTTTTTACAGTGTAACGTATTTGATTGATTATTTTAACATAGCTTAACCAACTCACATGTGCTTCAGTCACTCTTTTAATTTAGTAAGAAAATAAATATAACAAATGAAGTCATAAAGTTAAATTTTTCTCTGAAATGGTCCATAACGTTACTGAAAGATACAATTTAGATGACATAAATGCATGAACGTTGACGACTTCATGTTCATGGTCTAAAACCATTATTCGCCAACTGAAAGCGCGTTGACTCATCATATTTATTAAGTATTATGATAGCTTATCCAATTATTTTAGTTTTGTTTGAAATTCTTAGTTACATAATGAATTAGGAAAAGAGAAGAGAAAAGTTAAAAATTGAACTTATTTTTTTTTAATTTTTAAAGCTTGAAATTCTTGTTTGATGGTGGAAAATAAAAGTTAATGGTCAATTTATTCAATACTTACTCATAATTAAGCTACTAAAGCACTAAAATCACCAAACATTTTAATAAGATTCAGAATCTCGCTATTCATCTTCTTCCTATTCAAGAACCCTAACTTACAATACACATTTCAAGGACTAGCATAATTCTTCAACTAAATGGTACTTTCTACTTTACGGTACATTGCAAATACTTAATCCATAGTTGTATTTAAGTTTAGGGTAGAAAATTTATCTCCTATAGCTCAAACTATAACTTGAACTCTTTTGCAGGGGTGTGCATCGGTCGGTTCGGTCAGTTATTATAAAAATTCGATTTGGTTTGTCGGTTTTCGGTTTTGTAATATTAATAACCAAATCAAACCAAAGTATTGACGGTTCAGTGCAGTTTTTTCAAAGTTTGGTTCGGTTATTTCCGGTTTATATTTTTGGTTTTAAACGGTCGTAGACTTCCCATCCACTTGACTAAATATGCGAAAGTTATTTGCGACATTAATGAGACTTCTTGTTATTCAAGGGATTAAAGCACCATTCAATTTCTGCAGATTCAAGTTCACTCCTTTTCTATTCCTCTTGCTTAATATATATATTTAATACAATTGGCAGTGAGAAATGACGAAGTATTGAGCAAACTGCTTGGAGATGTTACAATTGCCAATGGTGGAGTCATGTCCAACATTCACAACCTTTTGCTCCCTAAGAAATCTGGTGCTTCTTATAATGAAGATTAAATGGCATAAGACAATATTTGATTCAATGTTTGAGAACCAAACTCTTTGCATACGAAAACCAATCAATAACAATAAATACCGAATATCCTCAGCCTTTTAAGTCTCCCGTATTAGTCAAAAATGAGATATCACAGCTAGCAATCCATTATATAGTGTTTTTTTAACACAAAATAATGATTGGATAAAAATGCGTAGGAACGTGCAAAGTGATTGTAATTCGGTTTTCGATTTAACCGAAAATCGGAATACAAAAACCGCAAACATCACCGAAAACCAAAAATTAATAATTTTAAAATCGTGCACCGACCGAAAAATCGAAATTTGCGGTTCGGCCAATTTTTTCGGTTCGGTCGGTATTATGCCCACGCCTACTCTTTTGAATGAATTTCAATCCACATATAGATGTTAATACTAGCGGTAAGTGTAACCAATGATAATCCGTCATAAATATATCATAAAACTTGCATTTGAAGTGTATTTGGGTTTGGATGCTCTACATTCCCTATAGAATCCAAAATTTAACCAAAAATTGTCACAACCCCAAACATTCAGTAAAATGTCGTGACGGCACCTAATCTCCAAGACTAGGTAGGTTGATTACTATAACAATTAAGTCAATTATTAACAATCATAATTTGAAACAGAGTTTAATGTGAATAATACAAAACAGAATAAGCCTATGTGGCAATAATCATAACAACTTCCCAAGACTGGCAATACAGAGACACAAAATCTCGCTAGATTCATGGAAAGATCTCAAAGATTGAGATGCAATATTATTCAATTACAATTTGACAATACAATGAAAGGAAAGGACTCCAAGGGTCTGCGACGACCAAAGGCTCTACTTTGAACCTTGCCATCTACAAGCTAACTCTACCCGAGTCTGATTTCTTCAATACCTAGATCTACACAAAAATATTCAGAAGTGTAGTATGAGTACACCATGGTCGATACCCAGTAAGTATCAAGACTAACCTCGGTGGAGTAGTGACGAGGTACAAGTCAAGACACTCACTTAGACAAAATAACTTGTGCAATATAGAAGTACAAATCTAATAATGGAAATCAGTATTCGATAAATGGCAACAAGAATCAATAAGTGGTTTAAACAGTAAAGTAATAAGAACAATGTGAAGTGTCGTTGAAATCAAATAAGGAACACAAGGACAACCAATTAATTAAGTTGTTCTAACACAAGTTTTGCAATGAAAATTACCCGAGATTCCTCATCTCATAGTCACAAGTCACGGGTCTCAACCCACCATCATATGCTCATGGCACCTTGTGTCCACATTTCAAATCACAAGTGCACGCACAGTTTTTGTGCCAATATCTTAACAGCATGACAGAGGCTCACATTCACAATCTGCATGATGTGGTCACAATCTCACAAGCTCACAATATCGACATGAAAACAGGTATTACGAGAACATATGGGTATGATTTATAAATGACAAGTTTCATACTCCTGATCTAGTATAAGTGATATCCTATGGTGTATGCCTGTGCGAGTGTACTACTGCAACCCATGTCGACAAGTAATATTAAAGACATCGAGTAGCTCATTAAAACAACACAACAAGTCACGTAATGTGTATGATATGCACAAGAAAAAGCATACTATCACATGAAAATCACCAACACAATGTGCCCAAGCCATTACACATCATTCTTGACTTCTGCCACACTTATCTCTCTGATAGCCACGAGTATCACTCCACAGTGACATTATCATTAGCTACCCTTATCTCTCCGATAGCCACCCCTATCACTCAGTTTAATAATCACCCTTATCTCTTACACAATAGCCACCCTTATCACTCCGTACATTTGACAACAATGAGATGCCACTCTTATGCCCTGCATAACAACAACGGTGAAATGCCACCTTTATAATCCGCACTACAACAACCAGACTACATAACAATTCTCAAATGCTAGCATCACATCAATTAATACAATTAACTCATATCACAAGTGCCCGTAGGCCACGACCTCTATAAAGATCCAACACTATCAATATTTCCACAATAAATAGTCCACAGCTCAAACACGATATGTATAGAATCTCAATAACAACAAATGAACGGGAAATTAACTTATTAAGGAACAAAACCCCCTTCAAACACAACTTTAATTAAACTATATTAACGACTTTCGATAACCTCAATTCCAATAACTTATTTAAGGATGAACTCAATAGTCAAAGTATATCCATGAAATGGCAAACTCTAAATTCTAGTATATGAATTAGGCTAACAATGGAAGATATGGCACAAACTAGTATTACGTCTAAATGCATGAGAATAAATCGACAACAAACAGATATAAGGTATCAATAATTCCAACTAAGAGTAACTCAATAATAAAAGACGTCACATAATGATAAAAATGGTAACAACTTCAAATAAAGCATATAAGAGCAAATTCAACAAGTAAAGGATGTGCAATGTGATGACAACTTCAAATAAATCATGTGGCAGTGGACATGACGAATAAAAGATATAGCATGTGCTAACAATTTCAAATAGATACATGAAAGAAGCCTAAGATTCTAGACCGGTTAATTTCCCCAAATAAGCTCGAGTACGTACTCGTCACCTCGGGTATATGAATTTTTCATAACACAATTAGTACAAACGACTCAAATCCCAAGAGGTAGTTTTACCCCCATCTCCCCCACACACAAAAAATTAGGCAAGATACTTACCTTAAAGAAGCTAAATCGATACTCTAAAACGACCTTCTCGAGTGAAACAACCTCCGGATGATTCAAATCTAGCCAAATAACTTAATATCATAAATAAAAATCATAGAAAATAATTCCGAATAATAAAGCTTCAATATTTATTAAAAATTAAAAAATCAACCCAGAGAGTGTCATGACCCAAAATCGAGTTCATCGTGATGGTACCTAACCCAACCTGCTAGGTAATCCAATTAATAATAAAATATAATATAATAATACAAACGTGAGTCAAAGATGAGTTAATGAATTTTTAAATAACTCTACAAATATTGGTATAAAATAAAGTACATCATGAGCATCTAAGATTTAGAATTTACAAAGCTAGTATGATATAAAGTATATCATCTGTTTAAAATATACATGAACAGATCTGTAACGATCTGATCGCTCATTTTTTAAATTTGTGCCTTGATCCCCTATTAGCTACTTCCCCCAAGTTCATTTATTCTCTTTTAATTTGCCTGGATGTTCGATTTTGAGTTTCTGAGAGTTTTTGGACACATAGTCCCTAAATGAGAGCTTAAGGGTAGGAAAATTGACCGTAGTCAGAACAGTGTGAAGACGACATCAGAATAGAAATTTGATGGTTCCATTAGCTTAATTAGGTGATTTTGGCATTGGGAGTGTGTTCGGATTGTGTTTTGGAATTCCGTAGCTAATTTAGGCTTGAATGCCGAAGTTTAAATTTTTAAAGTTTCCGGTCCGATAGTGAGATTTTGATCCGAGGGTCGGAATGAAATTCTAAAAGTTGCTGTAGTTTTGTCATGTCATTTGGATGTGTGTGTAAACTTTTAGGTCATTCAGGCGTGGTTTGGTTAGGTTTTTTATCGAAATCATATTTTGAGGAAAATTGGAGTTCTTAGGCTTAAATCATTAGTTTATTCGGGTTTTTGATGTTGTTTTAGGTGGTTTAGGGATTGGTGCAAGTTTGGATGAGGTATTAGGTGTTACTGGTGCTTTTGGTTGAGGTCCAGGGGGCCTCGGGTGTGTTTCGGATGCTCAATGAGTCTTTTTCCTTCTATTTTTGAACTGCTGATATCTGTTAGCTGGGTTCCTTCTTCGCGTCTGCTCCTCCGCGTTTGCGAAGAGTAATCTTGGAGGAAGAATTTATTGTTCATCACGCTCGTGGGTAACCCCTCACGTTCGCGAAGGTTCCCTTTTCTTCTTCTTCGCGTTCGCATCCAATGCCTCGCATTCGCATAGTAGAATTAGGAACTTCGGGATGGGTGGCTAACTCTTCCTCGCATTCACGCCATAGCCTCAGCGTTCACGTAAGCCTCTGCTCCTTACTCTATGCATTTATGTCCCATATCTCTTGTTCGCGTAGGCTTTTCTTGGCAGCCTCAATTTCTCTTCTTTGCGAATGCGATCGTCTTTCCGCGTTCGCGATGCACAAAATCTAGACGGACAGAATATAATTTCCAAATCGAGGGTTTTACCATTTTTATCATATTTTGACTTGTGGTGCTCGGTTTTGAGCGATTCTTTGAGGGGTTTTCATACAAATTGATTGGGCAAATGTTCTTCACTGAGACATAAATATACTACATGAAATTATCTTTATCATTCAAATTGTGTTTTTTGAAGAAAATTTTCAAAACAAAATTTCATGATTTGAGGGACGAAATGGTATCGGAATTTGATGATTTTTGTAAAATTTATTGGGTTCGAGGTGCGAGCCCGGGGGTCGACTTTTGGACCAATTTTTAGATTTTGTTAAAGATTGAAACTTTATGATCCGGAATAGCTTCTTATGTGTTTTATTTGTGCTTTGAAGTTAATTTGGTTAGATTTGAGCCGTACAGAGGTCTTTTCACCTGAGAAGTGCATTTTTGAGCATTCGTTGTCGTCTTTGAGGTAAGTATCTTGCCTAACCTTGTGGGGGGGGGGGGAGGGGGGAGTTTTCCTTAAGACTTGAGTTTTTCATACTAATTGTAGTCCATGCACGCGAGGTGACGAGTGTGTGCTTGGGCTTATATTGAGGAACATTTGTCTTTAGGGTTCTTAGGTCCTTATGATCATCCTATGGGAAGTATTCTGTTATGATTGAGTTGTCTAATTACATAATTTACCTCCATATACTCTATAAGATGTTGTTAGATTCCTTTAACTCTTACCTGTTACTTGACCTTAATTGTCTTAATTGAATTAGCTGCTATGTTATTATTTTGTTAAGGTTATTGTGTTTTTCTTAGTTTCTCTGTGATTCTCTTGTTGCTATGTAATCATACTCTTGGTGGTGGAACTTACTTGTGATTGGATTGTTGGATTGTTGTTGATTCCTTGCCGGGATGTATTATTTATAGTGTTGATTCCCTTGCTGGGATGTATTATTTATATTGTTGATTTCCTTGCCGGGGTGTTATTTGTTCATATTGTTGATTTCTTTGCCGGGATGCTATTATTCATATTTGTCGGCACGGGATACCAAGAGATCCCCAGTACATATATTGAGGATACCAAGAGATCCTCGGGATATCAAGAGATCCCCAACACATATATTGAGGATACCAAGATCATCGGGATACCAAGAGATCCCCAGCACATATATTGAGGATACCAAGAGATCTCCAGCATATATATCGAGGATACCAAGAGATCCTCGGGATTCCAAGAGATCCCCAGCACATATATTGTGGATACCAAGATCATCGGGATAACAAGAGATCCCTAGCACATATATTGAGGATTCCAAGAGATCCCCAACACATATATTAAGGATACCTTGATCCTCGGGATACCAAGAGATCCCCAGCACATATGTTGAGGATACCAAGAGATTCTCGGGATACCAAGAGATCCCCATCACATATATTGAGGAAACCAAGAGATCCCCAGCACATATATTGAGGATACCAAGAGATCCTCGGGATACCAAGAGATCCCTTAGTTCATATAATGAGGATAATGAGAGATTCCCCCCCCCCCCAAAGTATTTATGTTTGGGATTATGGGACGGTATCTCGGGAGATCCTCTGTCGGTATTCTACGAGTGTAAAAGAATGAAGAGTGATGTGGTGCACTTTCTACTTGCTGTGTGTAATCGTTGTTATAAATTCAAGTATTTTAACGGGTTAGATTCCCTTGCTGCTGTTGTTCTTTGTGTTGGAACCCATAGTGTTGTCAATACCTTGTGTATATATATATTTGTACATATTTCAGTACTTCGACCTCAATAATTTCTACATTTTTGACTCAGTTACTTTCGCAACTAAAATTTCCTTAAATCGTCTAAGGTTTTATTTTACTTAAAAGAAATTTCTACTAAGATGTAAATTATTAAATCCCTTGGTAAAGGTAATAATTCATTCGATGTTGTATTCTAATTAAAAATGGTACTTTCTTTACTCAAATGACTTCTAAAAATAACTTCATCTTTTCTCGCTGGGTTTCCTAATTAGTTTAAAATTTGTAATTTACTTATATTAGGTATATAAGACTTCTTGAACATCTTGAGTGCATTTTTACGAATATTATGTATTGTATAGCATGTGGATTTCTCTTTTTAAGAGTGAGAAGAAAAAATATGGGAGCACAAGGTGCCATGTGTGTTGAAGGTTCGGAAGTTGAATTAGGACATGAGAAACCGAGGATTTGAGATGGTCGGGATCGTGTATTAGGCATGATGTGAGTGATTGAGTTGACATTGCCTTCTTTATTTGGATACATTCTTACTTGTCTCTATTTCTGTTATGTTAGTGTAGATTTACTTGGTCATCTGACTTACTTGGTATCGTTTTTTTACTACTCGTGTTCTCTATTTATTGTTCCTACTGTTTATAATTTGATTTCTCTCCACTGTTGATCTTACTTTATTATCTTTATCTCGATATTTTATTATCATATCCTGTTCACTTCATTTGACCAGTAGGTGTCTTGACTGTTCCTCGTCACTACCCCACCGAATTTAGTCGTGATACTTACTTGGCACTGATATGGTGTGCTCATACTACACTTCTGCACATTTTTTTTCTTGTAGATCCAGGTATTGTTCGCTAGTAGCTATGCAAATCCTTTCAAAGGAGACTCAAGGTAGCCCTGCTGCTGCGTTCGCAGGCTTTGGATTCACCTTCCCATTTTATATTCTCACGACTATACTTATTTATATTCGGTTGTGTTAGAAATGGTAGTGAAACTTTGTAGAGCTTATGACTTGTACCATCGAGTTTTGGGAAGATGTTCATTGAATAAAGAATTTATTTTAAAAGAATTTAGATGATATTATTTTTTATTATTTTTTCGCAAATTATTAGGCTTACCTAGTCCTTAAGACTAGGTTCCATCACGAAACCCAATGGAGGGGAAATTGGGTCGTGACAATATCTTTCATAAGTCTATAGCTGCCATGAACAAGAGGCAGGTACAGTAGAATGCAGGCACATCTTCAAATACAACTCTCGTCGAACCGACCCCATGTACTCAATAAGTAACAAACCTAACCTTAGATTGACAGTAGTGACGAGCTGGAACAAAGGTCGACGTCCAATATTAATAGCTAACAACAGTTTATAACAAATTAATGTAAGTAATAAAAGAAGTAACTCAGAGATCAAATGCTCAGCTCGTTCACAGTTTCAGAAAATCGGCTTGCTTTTCAAGTATAACAGTGAGAACCCAAACCTTTTACCGAAATTGTCAAAAAATATGAGTAAGTTTGAAAATTGTGATTTTTTCCAAAACGGTCCAACAACAGTTAAGATGTTCCATTATATGTACATCAATAACAAGCAATGTAGGAAGCACAAATAATATCAAGAAGAGTGGTTAAGGAAACTACAATACATGAACGAGAATCACAACTCTTGCACAATTAAACAATTCAATAGACGTCAAGAACCAGAGTGCTGAAGTATCTTGACAAGTCTCAAAAACGATCTTCAACTTAAGTATGGAACCCAGGTATCTCAAGAATAATGGTCGTAGCAATATACTCGTGACTAGGTATAACGATAACCAAATTTAGCACATCAACAGTTTCATAAAAAGTCCATCAAATTAGGTCAAGTTATAATAAGTTGAATCAAAGTTTCTGGTATTGAATTTCATATTAATATTATTATAGAAGTCAAGTAAAATATGAGGCAAAAATTCACAAAGACCAACAAGACACAAAAAATCATATTATTTACCACAGCATAGATAACCCGACACATGCATACACGCTCGTTACCTTTTATATGCATCATCCCTACATACAAAAACCAATAACAATTAATAGAACAATTTTCTCTAACAAAGCTAAGCAAGACACTTACCTCATTCTGGAATAATTTTTACAATTTAATACCGTCTTTAATAGAGATAATTCCCAAAATGATCAAAACCTAGTCAAATACCATCTAATGATTGTGATTTCACAAAAGCGAACAACTACCCAGTCAATAGTTGTCGCAAAAGTGCCACAAATCCAATATTTGCGAACCTGCCCCCACTCACATTTGCAGTCTATCCTACACATTTGCGAAGGTTGCCCAACTGATCTCTGGCTGGATTTGCGACACGACAACATCAAAAGCGGAGTCCACAAGATCATAATTGCTATGTTAACTTCATATTTGCGAAATCAATAGCCTCTCCCCACATATTGCATTTGCGATCCCAACTTTGCAAAAGAAGGGCTCGCAATTGCTAACTGGTCATAGCAATTACGAGACGTGTAGACCTGAAACACTAGAAAACATTTCATCATCATCTTCGGTTGAGCATCCGGTTGAGCTAGGGAAGTTCTTCTTTGAAGAGAAACCGTATCATCATCTCCGATTTTTTCATTATCAAGGACCAATATAGCCGGTCATATCTAGGTTTGCTCTATGATTGGAGGATTCTCCTGAAACTTAGCCTTAGAGGAATGTCTTCATTTTTTTTTCTTGGGTTGGGGAGTCATGAAAGATGGGCCTTCACTAGAAGCAAGAGCGACATCACGAGCCCTTTTCGGGTCATGAGAAACCTCGATGGTGGGACAGACAGAAGACCCCTTTGGAAGGCCTATATGTTTTGAAAAAAAGTTGAAAAATTTATGATGCATACAATTTAAGATTAAAAAGGACTAGTGGAAGTATTACTCACAATGGTTCTTGGCTTTCTAGTTAAATCTGTGTAGAATTGCGTTTCATTTACAGGAGTCCGGTCTGAAAACATCTAGAAAAATTTGAACCCATTGGGTTAGATTTGCAAGTGCCGGAGAAACTCGACGGGTGGCTAAAATAAGAAAAGAGAAGGTTTAGTAAGAAGAGCAAAATTATTAAGACACAATAGAGAAGAATATTAAGAAAGCTTACAAGTGTAATTCTAGGATTTGGAAATAAGAGATGTTGATGCCGGTAGAATATCTTCGAAAGTTTGACATATTTTAACCTGATAACAAAAATTCTTGACTAGAACAAGTGTGAAAATAATGTGTGTTATCAGAATCAGTACTGAAATTATTATTATTATCTTTACCAAACTGTTTATCCTAAAATTCGAGTAATAATTAAACTTATTTTGTGGTCTTAAAGATACGTGATTTAATTCAATACTAACTAATAACCAAGAAACCAAACGTATAAATTAAAGAAGTAAGTTGAATCAAACCAGTGCTTAAGCGAGTTTTGACCTCGAGCTAGGATGGCCTCGAGGTAGGTCAATAAGAACAATAAAGTAAGGACAATAAAGTTAAGAGACAATTCTGATGAGTAATGAGCAAGAAAGTAAGAGTGTATATTCTTTTGCCAATGATTGATGATGTGTTACAAATGATTTGAGTCCCTTTTATATAGTAAGGGGAATCCTAAATAAGGTACAATTTTGATTATAGCAGGGAATCTTATTATACAGTTGTCTAACCGCCTAGTACAAACCCATTCCGGAATTTACGTCGTGATCTTGGGGCACTGTGAGAATCTCGCTCTTTTTGTTATAAAATCATAACGGTATTATCTTAAGGTCGGTCACACTTGGCCTCGGTATTCATCGAGTACTTTGATCTTCGAAGCTTGCGCTCTGCCATCTGGCTCGCGCCTGGTCTATGTCGATCTTATCCTCGAAATGGCCGTCAAGTCCACAAAATTAAGAATACCTGGTTTTGACCGTATACACTACTGTCTTCTATTTTTACACATAGAATATTATTATTCTTTCCTTCGTTGCATCTTATAGGACTTATTATCAGTTGGAGTGTCAAACAACTTTCTTTTTAGTCACAGTTTTTGAGATTTATTAAAGTATTTTAATTATAAAAGTTATATATACTTAATAGAGAAATAGACATTGTATGTAACTTATCCAAAAGTTAGTTCCTGAAGTGAGAATTGTCAGGACAATATAAAGAGTCTAAATCTCCATCCTACAACCGATATGAGAATTCAACATATAGTTCTATACGGCTGAAATCAGGCACGCCTGATTTCCTAGGCTCGAGGGGTTGCCTTGGGTCCAAGTTCGGGTAAGGTCGAGTTTGAGGTTGACAGACTAGCCTCGAGCTTAAGGATAGAATGCAATGCCCGAATATAGGAGTATGAGGAATACCGAAGCCGAATATGATTGACCCCAAATAATGTCGTTATGAACTTGTAACAGAATGAGCAAGATTCATGTCACGCCCCCAAGATCATGACGCGAACTCCGAAATAGAGTTGTATGATTCCGTATTAGGCGGTTAGACAGCTGTCCCAATGATATTTCTTACTGTAAAAAGAAATGTTCCTTATTTAGGATTTTTCTATTATATAAAGGGACAACCCAATCATTTGTAGCATCATCCAATCGTTGGCAAAGAATATGCTATTCTACTTTCTCGCTTATTGTTCATCAAAACTCTCCTTTTACTTCATTGTCCTTACTTTATTGTTCTTGGTCCATGTCGAGGTCACTGAGCTCGAGGTCAACTGCTTAAGTAACACTGGTTTGATTCACCATTTCTTTCATCAACATTATATATTTCTTGATTATTAATTGGTATAGAATTAAATCACATATCTTTAAAACCACAAATCAAATTTAATTGTTACTCATATTTTCGAAGTAATCAATAGTTTATAGTAGTAATTTTATTCTATAGTTTATAATTATATGAATTTTATTTCGGTTAAGGGTCTGATTTGTCCCTCTACTATCATAAATAGGCCTTATTTATCCTCCGTTTACATTTTCTATCAAAAATATCCATACCGTTATATTTTAGGGTCATATTTATCCTTACACGTTAAAAACTACATCATTTCTTTTAAAATCCGGCAATGGGCCAAATATACCCTTCTGCTTTCAAATATTATTTACTTGTACCCTTCATTATACTATTAAATTTTTTAAAGAATTTTCTTTTTGTAAAACTTAAAAAAATTGCTTAAACATACTCGATGACTAGAAGACGGCTATCAATCGCGACACAACTTCACTATAACAAATTTGATTATCAATGATGAATTATTTTGTCACCGATGATTCACTTTTCGTCGCCAAAGATTTTTTGAGACATAATTTGTCAATCTTTCGTCACTAAAAGGTGCATTAATGTCGATGACACTACCTCGTCTCTAAAAATTTAGTTTAATTAGTGACGACGTCAAATGTCTCTTAAGCTATGTGCGTTTCGTAGTTAAAAAATTCGTAATTTTGTCACTAAAGACCACCTTTTATCTACAAAAAAGTATTTTGTCACTAAAGACCACCTTTTATCTACAAAAAAGTATTTCATAAGATAAAAGGTGGTCTTTAATGACGAAATACTTTTTTGTAGATAAAAGGTGGTCTTTAGTGACAAAATTACGAATTTTTAACTATGAAACACACATAGCTTAAGAGACATTTGACGTCGTCACTAATTAAACTAAATTTTTAGAGACGATGTAGTTTCATCGACATTAATGCACCTTTTAGTGACGAAACCATATTATTAAGTATGATTTCTTGGTTCATTTTATGACAAATAAATTTGTCATAAATATTACGTATTTGGGGACGAAAAAGAATTTCATACTTAATACTTTATTATTTGGCGATAAAACACAAAGTTGTCTTTATATATGATTAGTGACGGTGTTTTAGAGACGAAAGATTGACAAATTATGTCTCAAAAAATCTTTGGCGACGAAAAGTGAATCATAGGTGACAAAATAATTCATCATTGATAATCAAATTTGTTATAGTAAAGTTGTGTCGCGATTGATAGCCGTCTTCTAGTCATCGAGTATGTTTAAGCAATTTTTTTAAGTTTTACAACAAGAAAATTCTTTAAAAAATTTACTAGTATAATGAAGAGTACAAGTAAACAATATTTGAAAGCAAAAGAGTATATTTGGCCCTTTGCCGGATTTTAAAAGAAAGGATGTAGTTTTTAACGTGTAAGGATAAATATGACCCTAAAATATAACGGTAGGGATATTTTTGATAGAAAATGTAAACGGAGGATAAATAAGGCATATTTATGATAGTAGAGGGACAAATCAGACCTTTAACCGATTTTATTTCAAAAAAAAATCGAATATAATGTCCAAATTGAAATGAAAAGTAAAATTTGGTTCTCCCTCGTGGGGTGGTCTAGAGGGTTCATAAATACTGATCATTTTTCTATAAGAAGCTTACCTTGCCAACGGTTAAATCTAGCTCTACGCAATTTTTTCAAGTTTAATTTTCTCCCACATTCATCACTTTTTTCCACTGCGTTGGCCGTTGAGCAGTTATCCTTCTTGTATTCTTAGTTTTTTAAATGAAGGGAATAAAATATAGTAAGATTAGCAACATCTACTGCAGTTCTGGATTTAATTTATAGAATACTCATTCTTATCTGTTATCAGTCCATTCTTTTTGCCTTTTCGGACCGTCACTCTTTGAATATCGCTTTCTGACTGTCAGCTCTATATTTGTATCTAATACTGTATATTTCCTACTAATATAATGAGCTGCCACTGTTTTCATCCCCACCAATCATCATTGGCTAGAATCATGTCTTGACAAAGGATAACTCAAGAAATAAAATGACTGTACTAAACAGTAAGCATATATAATTGTTAAGTATAAAAGCTGAATGTTTAATTACACAATACATGCATAAATCAAGAAATAATAAGATGATTGTACTATTTGTCACGGGGACGTTGTTAGTCAGTCTAAACTCACACCAAGCGGCAGTCAACTTGCACACTTTCTCATGCTTCCCTCAAATCTTTTACCGCCCAATAGCTTCATCTTCATGTTCCTGTATCTCATAAAGAATACTAGTTTCATCAAAAATTATATGAACGCTTTTCTTTTACTTACAAAGGTCTTTTATTGAACACTTTGTAAGTTTTGCTATGTAAAGAATATCCCAAAAATACTCTCTTATAACTTAGGGGGTCAAACTTACCTAGGGAATCCTTTCTATTATAGTGCACAAAGCACTTGCATCCAAATGCCCTAAGATGTGATATATTTGGTTTTTTCCCTTTAAGTGGCTCATAGGAAGTTTTCTCTACAAGAGGTCTAGTCATGCATCCATTAATGATATAACATGCAGTATTTACTGCCTCTGCCCAAAGTTATGGGGCAGTATACTAGAAATAAGCATAGTCCTAGCCATATCTTCAAGAGTCCTATTCTTTATTTCAACTACTCCATTTTGTTGAGAAGTCCTAGGGGTAGAAAATTATAATCTATACCATGCTCATCACAAACTTCAGCAAAATTAGAATTTTCATATTCAGTTCCATGATCAGACCTGATTGATGCAAGTTGATTACCTTGTTGTTTCTGAGTTTTTCGAACAAAGGCAGTAAACATGTCAAATGCTTCATCCTTAGATGTTAAGAACAATACTCAGGTAAACCTAGAGCAATCATTAACAAGTACCATCGCATATTTAAAATCATCTCTGCTCAAAGTTCTCATTGGACCACAAGGATCCATATGAACCAGTTCCATCATCCTGGTTGTGCTTACCATTTTCTTGCTTTTAAAGGATGATCTTACCTTCTTCCCCCTTGCACAGGCCTCGCAAACTTTGTCTTCATTGAACGTGATGTTAGGTAACCCGAGGTACTTGGAGACTAATTTGTTGAGTAGATTCATACGTGCATGACCAAGCCTGTTATGCCATATGAGGGGAACATTGTCAAACACACTCAAGCAAGTGAGTTCATTGAAGAGTAGACAAATCTACAATGTGATCATTGTTAACTATTTTTTCCTGCAAAACAATCTTGTCAGTAGTAAGATTAATCACAAAGTATTTGGTAGAGGTAAATACTACAAGGTTACCTCTGTCACAAAGTTATGACGCACTAATTAGGTTATATTTCAAGTCATCTATCAAGTAGACATTCTCAATGGAATGTGGGTCTGTCTTACCTACCTTTCTAACCCCAATATCTCACCTTTCTTCTCATTTCTAAAGAAGATATTACCTCATTTTAAGTCATCAAGTGAAAGGAACTGGTTCTTGATTCTAGTCATATGTTTTGAGCAGCTACTATCCATGTACCAACTTTGAGCCTACAAAAAGAAATCAGAGGTTAGCCTTAGGCACCCAAACTAGTTTGGGTCCCTTTTTATTGGCAAAGGGATAAATTAAATTCTTTTTGGCCCACCCATACAACCTATTTTTCTCTTGAATAAAGGTTTTATTGTTTTGACTGGCCTTTTCTTTTGCATTAAATTTATTTTTGTAATGATCAGTCTTGCCACAGTATGTCCAGATTTTGATTTCAGGAAGAATGATGTACTTGCTTTTGGGGTCCCACTTAGGTGCTTGAGTCCTATAGCCAAGTCCTCTCTTGTTGCTACTGTAGTGTTCTTGTAACCAGGATAGTGCATCAGAAGCCTTATTCCATTTCCAGGTTTTGTTTAGTTCATGTTTTATCTTCCCTAGGTTTTCTTTTAAGAATCTTCTCTGCTCATCTTTCTTGTACAACTCATCCTTCATTTTTTCCTACATTTTTTTCTAAGGTGAAATGTGTGTGGTCAGCTTTCTTCTTACTTGTTCCTAATTTCTATTTTAAATTTTCAGACCTAAGTTCTAAGACATAGGTGTCGAGTTCAAGAACCTTATTCTTCAACTTAGTATTTTTACTGTCACTCTTATTAGCCCTAAATTCTAGAGTTTTGCACTTGGCTTTAAGATCACACACTCACTAGACAGACGTTCCTTCGTTCAGCCCTTTCCTCTTCCATTCAATTTTCCAATAGGAACAGTTCTTGATCATGTGATTAGTCTTGCTACATTTGTAGAAACTCTCGTTGGTCTATTTCTCAGGATCCCTTGGTTTGTTGAAGGTTGTACCTCTTGAAGAACTCATTCCTCTTATCAGGTACTTTTTGAAGTCCTTTGTGACCATGCCACTCATCCTCCTCTAGATCTGCACCTTCATCTATTCTTCTTCTTTCCTTCTTAGGTGCATCCATTTTCATGGTTTTCCTTCTCAGTTCATAGGCAGTGAGATTTCCAATCAATTCATCCAACTTGAGAGTAGCAATTTTCTTTGATTTCTGAATAGCAGTGATTTTGCTTTCTGAAGTTACTGGTATGACCCTTATTAAGATTTGTTCAACCTTGTCTTCTTCAAGGATAATCTCCCAAGAGGTTTAAGTTTTGTTACTGTTGTGAAACTTGTGTATATCTCCTAGATAGTTTCTCCTTCCTTCATAGTGAAATTCTCGTATTGAGAATATAGTAGTGTTCCTCTTGATCTTTCTACTTGAGGAGTTCCTTCATGAGCCACTTGTAAAGTGTCCCATATCTCCCTAGCAGTGGTGCAACTATGAATCTCGTTGTACTCATCTGGACCTAGTTCATACACAAGCTATTTCTTGGCCTTGAAATTCTTTTCCCACTTCTTCAAATCTTTAGCAATGCAGTTAGCTCTTGTCTTTGGCACGTCCACTCCTTCAGCATTCTTCTTTGTAGTAGCCATGAGACCATTAGTGACTATGTCCCAGAGTTTATAGTCTTCTCCTATGATGTGATCTCTCATCTTGTTCTTCCACCAAGAATAGTACTGACCATTAAAGAGTAAGGGCCTAACAGTTGATTTCCCTTCCTAGTTTCCAGGTGGCGCACTCATTTTTGATCTTTTCCTAAGGTGTTAACCTCTTCAAAGATAACCCGCTCTGATACTAATTGATGTTTTATACTTCAATACCACATAAGAGGGGGGGGTGATTTGTGTGGTACCCAATTTTTACTTAACTGAACTATATAAGGACCTGGTTCTCACTATGTGTTCCAACTACTACTATTTGCGAAATAAAAAGTAAAAAAAATAAAGAACACATAGATTTTACGTGAAAAATACATGGCTCAAAATGTAAAAAATTATGACCTACTATTCAGTAGTATTTTCCTAAACTTCCACTAAAATCACTGAGCCAAAATAGCATTTACAAAACTCTTTGTAAACCTAAGGATTAACTCTAATCCCGTTGTGGCACACAACCTCAACTGTTACGACAGCTTTAAGTTAACTCTAACTTGAACACTCTAGGTACCTAATACAATTACATCTATGAAAGATGAAAGGTACAATGTAAAATCACATACTATAATTGAACTAGAATAAAAGATAGACACTTGAAATTGATTCTTCTATCTTGCTCAAGTAACTTTAGGATTACACGCTTGAATCACACATAAATTATTTGCAAAATCGTCTTGCTCTTTTGCTCTCAATTTAAGTTTAACTTTTGCTTATGTGCATTATCTGTAAAAGAGAACAACACTGATATTTAATGCGTTAGTAATTAGAGATTGACTGGGATAGAGATGCTACTCTTCTATCGTATAAGAGTCCAAGTTGATCTCATACTCTAACATTATCCTCTTCCTAAATTATGTTCTCTTCATGTAAGGAGTCTTTCTCTCCTTATCTAATATGAAACCTTTTCAATCAGATTAGGAGATATTACTTCTTGATAAGTTAGATTTATCTCTTTCACGTGCATCTCAAATATTTGGGTTGATCATGATTGTGCTTCACAAGATGGACATGCTCAATGTCTGAGTTCTTTTATTAGTCGTTAAAACTTCACATGTTCTTGGACCAACATGTGTTTGTGTTCCATTTCTTCTTATTATTGATGTCTTGAGGATAACCAATTATATTGTAGCATCCCTCTTTCGTATGACCTTTCATGTGACAAAAATCACATTGGATATTCCAGTTTCTCTTTTGTTTTTGATAATTCTGATAATTTCCTCATTTACCAGCTTGCAGGGCAGCTAAGTTGACTCCTTTACCCATAGTAGAAGTATTAGCCATGAATCTTTGACTCTCCGCCTTTCAATAAGCATTGTATATGTCTTATTGATACTTGTCGTTGGGCTAGTCATAAGAATTTGACTATGAGCCTCTTCATAATTGTCGTTTAGACCCATTAGAACTTCAACACCTTCTGCTTTTCCATAAACTCAATGAAATTCTTCGATCTAGCACATTCGCACGGAGGCGTAACTATGATGTCAAATTCATCCCACAGATTTTTAAGTTTGGAAAAATACACTAAGATAACGTCTATTCCTTGAGTTATCGTTGCTTTGGCTTTGTGCAATTGATAGACTCGCGATGTGTTTACCTTATCGAATCGTTCTTTCAAATCTTCCCATACCTTTCTCGCATACCTCGTATATAATATGCCAGTGATCAATTCTCTTGGTACTGAGCTTATAATCCACCCTAGGATAATTGCATTACACCTATCCCACTGATGACCTAGTTCTGCATCAAAATCCCCCTTTTCAGATTGTCGTCGATCAAACCTAGTTTGTTCTTTCCTAACAGCTGGATCTCCATCGCACGACTCCAAATGGAGTAATTTTCTGAACAATTCAACTGAATCGAAATAATCGGAGCTTCTGCGGTGTCTGATGGGTAAAGAAATAGAGGGTGGTTGTGATCAAGATCTATTTTTGCCGCCATTGCTAACTCTTGCTCTCAAGCTGTGATTTAAGGTTGAGGTTACTGTGGATTCACCAGGATCTTCAGATTCAATTCGCAATCACGATCGGGAGCCCTGATAATATGAAGATTTATGTGAATCAAGTGAAGAACCCTAGCTGCACAGAGTTGAGAGAAGAGAGGAAGAATGAGCTTAGCTCTGTATTTCTGAAAATAATGAAGAAGAGAAGTACCGTTACATTGCCCAACTAATCTCCTATATACACATCTTCTTCTAACTAACAAACTAACTCACACGTGTACAAATACATATCCCATTTAACAAAATATAATAACAATATTCTACTCCTATTTTATTTCTATTAATAGATACTGACAGCTAATGTAATCACCATTTTATCAATTGTTGATCACCCTTTGTCAAAAAATTACGCTATGCATATAAATAAAATATTATATTTTAAAGATATATAATTTATATTGAACACTATTTATAGAATTCTTTTTTTACTTTTTCAAATTTGAATATCTTTCGATAAATTCCTTGCTTTACCGCTCCTCTTGTCATCTTCTACTCTCTTAGGCTTGATTATCTCATAAATACTTTAATTGCAAAACTCTTCATTATATTAGTGGTACATCACTAACAATATAAAAACCGGGGGGTTGGAGGAGAGGGGCAAGGAAAATAAAAAGATAGATGTAAAATCATATCTTATACTTATTAAAGAACATACCCCGACTATTATTTAATTCGAAGAAATAATTAATAGTAGTTGTTGAGAAGATTGTTAATACAGTTTAATGAGTTGGTTCTTTTATCTAATCTAAAATGGAAGCCACAATTATGATTAAGAAAGCTAATCATCTTTTGCTGTTCTCTCTTGGCATTCCCGAATTATATCATTATCTAGAAGAAAAAAACAAAATCCAGCTCATCCACCCTAACTTAAGAAGAAAAGTCGTAAACATAAAAATATTCTCTTTTTTTTTATTCCGTGTTAAAAGCTTAATAATATGAATGAAATGAAACAGAAAGATTAAAAGAAAGAGGACAACGAGATTGTGCTAGAAACTTTTTCTTTAGTAATAATATTATTTTTTTCACTCTTTAGAAATAATGACATATATTGACAAAAATATAGGTCCATAAGTGGAAAAGTGATGGAAGTTGCACAATTTTTTAACGTATTATCAATTAATTTTGGCAAAAAATAAACACTACTCAATTCTCAAAAATTGAATGAAGAGCAGAGTGTGCACTGTGTATCTATTAATTCCCACGCGTTTACAACGCAACGAATTTATATGTTATACTAATATGTACTTCATCATCTCCCTTAGGAATAAATAATCTTTTGACCCCAAGTGTTTTACCAAATTTATCTGACATAATTTGAATTAGTAGGCAAGTAAATTTCCAATATGTTTCAGAGATATATATATATATATATATATATATATATATATATATATATATATATATATATATATATATATATATATATATATATTTTTGCTATTACTCATATATTTATTCAGAAGAGAAGTCCAGATGCTCCAGTAAGAAGGTGTGAGTAGCTGGTTGTGAAGCGCACGAGAAGAGGTAGATGGCAGCATAAGAAGTATTGGGGAGAAATGATCAAGCAAGCAATGACGAGGCTTTAGATTTCCGAGGACATGACACTGTATAGAAAGATGTGGAAATTGAGTATTAGAGTTGTAGGTTAGGAGGTAGTTGATCGTCTTACCGTACTTTGTACCTTTGTGAGACTAGTTTGGTAGAGTTTTTGTCTAAGATAGCTAGTGACAATGTCATGTCTTACTATTTCACTTTTGAGTGTATGACCTATTTACCAGCTATCTCTTTTACTTTGCATTTTTCTCCTGGACTTCATGTTGTTCATATGTTTCCTATGATTTCTGTGGTGATACTAATATTATCTTCTTTTGTTTTCTTGAGCCGATTGTTTTTAGGAAATAACATTTCTACTTCTTCATCGGAGGTGTAAGGTCTACGTATACACTACCTTCTCCAAACCCTACTAGTAAGATTTTACTAAGTTATTATTGTTATTATAATCTATAAAAAATAATTTATTGACTCTCGTGATATTTTTAAGTAAATTTAAGCAGTTTTTTTTTGTTACAAAAGATGATTTGCTGATTTTGGTATAGTAAAATGAAAGTTTAAATGACAATAATGAAACTACCATTAAACATTTAAAAAAAAGTTACAGATTTTATCTTTTTCGTTTAAATTCTACTCGGCCGTCCTAGTATTTTAAGCAGACAAATTGGCGTGATCTGCGCCTCCTAATTCTCCATCCAGTCACGGAGTATTAATTGCTTTCAGATTCAATGTTCCTCTTTTCAGACATTACTTACATTTTATTACTAATTCACCCCTTAATTAAATTTACTGTTTCACTAATCACTTTTTACTACACTTCCTTGTGGTAAGCGGTAACTTAGAAAAATAAAGTTATAATTACACTGATAATATAAACTATTTAGACGGTTTAGTGTAAATAACTTAAATTGTTCTTTAGAACCATATCCCCTCACCCAAAAAAGCGGAGAGAAATTTAAAAATAGCCATATTTATAAGTGGTTGGTAAAAAATAGCCCAATTTTAAAAGTAATCGAAATTTAGTCACTTTTCATGTAAAAATAAATCTGAGCAAAAATATTATTTAAAATCCGGAAAATAACTCCAGTATATCATACTAGAGTTCCATGATAAATATGCTAGAACTTATACTAGAGTTCCATGATAAGTATGCTTGAACTCCAGCATAATATGATTGAGTTCTAACATAAGTACACTAGAACTCCAGTATAATATACTGGACTTCCAGCAAAGTATATCGGTCCAGTATAATATGCTGGAAGTTCACACACAAGTACTCGAATCTCCTATATATTATGTTGAAATTTTTCATGTGTTGGAGTTGTAGCATAATATGTTGAAGTTCATACATAAATGTATCGAACTCCAGTATATTACTGGACTAATTTCTGTTGGAGCAAAATAATGACTATTTTTCATTAACTTGGTAAACGCCAGTTACCGTGCTATTTTTACTAAAAAGCCCCTTGAACCCAAAATCGATTGTCCATTCCCCCCTAATTCACAATTTGCGTTACAAAATAAATACAAACTTAAATCTTTAAGCGTTGACTGCCTCTCTTGTCCCTCAACCCCTGTTCCACTATGTGAAAACAATTCCTACAAAATTGTCTAAAGAATAATTAAGGAATAATAATAAATATAAAGTAAGTACATGCCACATTAATTATGGAAGGCCTTAGCATATCTCTATGAACTACAATAGAATCAGTTTTCTTTTAAAGCAGTGCAGTTAAACGCATGCATTTACTATATCCCAAGAGAGAGTTCAAACCCAGAATTATTTTTTCACCAGATTGATAGATACCCCATTAAATTAAATTTTTTTCCTTTGCATCTGAAGTTAAAAATTCTTGGTTTTTGAGAGAGTGAAGTTTTGTAGGAATGGCAGGTGGGGGTGGAGGTACATCAAGACAACTTGATCAAACACCTACTTGGGCAGTTGCTGGTGTTTGTGCTGTCATTATTATAATTTCTATTGCCTTGGAAAAGATTATTCACAAACTTGGCACTGTATGTATGCTAAATATTTAATCTTTGTGTTCTTCAATTTGTACTTTTGTTGGGGATTTTAATTGTTTTTTTTTGGTTGTTATCTTGGATTTTAATGTATAAGATGTGTTGATATTTCTTCTAGCCAGCAGCATTACAATAAGTGTTTGCTTGTAGAAATTTTCTTCCTTGTTTCTTGGTTTGGTGTTAAGAGGATTTTGCAGCTATATTTGCTGTTTGACTTTTTAATTTTTGCAGAAAGACATTATCTTTATGTCTGAGGATGTCTTGCCTTACCAAATTAGAAGTTGGATTTATGTTCTTTTTTAAAGCCTGGGAAATATTCTTGGGTTGTTTCTCTATGAGAGTATGAGTATACCTTTGTTTTGCTAGTCCTAACCCTTGCTTTGTTCTTCCCTGTTTTCCCTCTTTTGTTAGTCCTAATCCTTTCTTAGTTTTGAGGTAATTTCATGTGTTCGAATTGTTGTGGACATTTGGTTTTGCCATCTTGTGCTATTTCTATTACTACAAGAACAAACCCAGTATAATCCCACAAAATGGGGTTTGGGGTCTGGGGAGGGTAGAGTGTACGCAACCTTACCCGTACCTTGAGAAGGTAGAGATGTTGTTTTGTGCTATTTCTGTTACTGTTGCCCCCAAAAGAAATGTACCCAAATTGGATTCTTGGATATCGTAGCTATGTGATTTATGTCATCGGTGGTGGCATTTATTTTCAACCACTGAATGCATTTTATGTGCTTCCTTTTTAGTTTTGATCAATTAAACGAATAAACATGGGAGGAAAAAGTGGTTCCGTGTTGTGCCTTGTGAAATGAACCTTCCGTTTTTGTGTAGCAGAAACTATATGGCCCTGTGATATATTATGTTGAGGGCATCTACTTGGAGTTCTTTCTTCATCCTTTTATTCGGATGTTTGGCTTGCCTTTGCTTTGTCAAGGAGCATCTTGAAGTGCACACGCATTTGTGTTTCCATATTGTATATTTTGATGTTTATTGTCTTTATAGTTACATGACTACTACCAATTTACAGTGATTGTTTGGGTCCATGTGAATCTTCATTTCTCTAGTGATTTACTTACAAAATGAATTATTTTCCCAGTGGCTCACAGATAGGCATAAGAAAGCTCTATATGAGGCTCTGGAAAAGGTTAAGGCTGGTAAACTTTTGTGCTCTCAACTTCTTATCATTTTACCGCGGAATAGTCTTGTTTTCTGGATTAATGGCTCGTTCTCTCTAATTGTTGCAGAGTTGATGATTCTTGGTTTTATCTCATTGACCCTTGTATTCAGCCAGTATTATATTGCTGGAATCTGTATCCCACCAAATGTAGCCGACACAATGCTTCCGTGCCCTGCTGCTGACAAAAATGCCAAAACGGATGAAGCCGAGGAACATCGTCGGAGGCTTTTATGGTATGAGCGCAGGATTTTGGCTGGCGCAGAGCCTAAATGCAAGGATGTAAGTCATAAATTTGTATATGGAAAAAATGACATTGCAGAGGTTTTTCTTGTTGTTGTCAATCACGCTTTCCTTGAATTAATTTAGGTAACACTAATTTTGTTTATCTTTTTAAACTGACACAGTCAGATATTATGCACAAACCAACAACAACAACAACAACCCAGTATATTCCCACAAGGTGGGGTCTGGGGAGGGTAATATGTAGACAGGCCTTACCTCTACCCGAGAGGGCAGAGAGGCTGTTTCCAATCGACCCTCGCATGGAAAAAAGGCAAACAAAAACAAAAAACAAAAACCGCATTAGTTACTCCAGCATACACCTCATAAAAATTATCTAAACATAAGATGCATATGTACCATAAAGAAACAGGCATGCAAAGATATCAAAACAGTAACTACCCGAAATGACTACCAAAAGAGAACACAAACTAATCATCTATGGGCGGCCCTACCACGCCTCACATCCCGGGAAAGGAGTATGAAAAATCTAGAAGCCCCTATCCTACAACCCTGATACTAGACCTCCAGACTTTCCTATCAAGGGTCATGTCCTCGGAAATCCGCATCCTGGCAATGTCCTGTCTAATTACCTCTCCCCGGTATCTCTTAGGCCTCCCTCTGCCTCGCCTCACACCGACCACCGCTAGCCGCTCACAACTCCTCACCCGGGCGTCGGGGCTTCTCCTCCGCACATGCCCGAACCACCGAAGACTCGCCTCTCGCATCTTCTCATCCACTGGGGCCACCCCCACTTTCTCCCGAATAACTTCGTTCCTAATCTTATCTAACCTGGTGAGCCCTCACATCCACCTAAGCATCCACATCTCCGCAACCATCATCTTCTAAACATGAGATTTCTTCACCCGCCAACACTCCGTCCCATACAGCATGGCAGGTCTAACCACAACTCTGTAAAACTTCCCCTTGAGTTTCTGTGGCACTTTCTTATCACACAAGACTCCTGATGCAAGCCTCCACTTCGACCACCCCGCCGCTATACGGTGAGAGACATCCCCGTCTATCTCCCTGTCCCCCTGGATCACCGATCCAAGGTATCTGAAACTATCTTTCTTGGCTATGGCCTGAGATCCAATCATCACGCTCCCTCCCACTTCGCTCGACTCAGCGCTAAACTTGCACTCCAGATATTCTGTCTTAGACCTGCTTAGTTTGAACCCCTTAGACTCGAGAGTCTGTCTCCATACCTCTAGCCTCTCGTTAACACCGACCCTCGTCTCGTCTACCAGGACTATGTCATCAGCAAATAGCATACACCAAGGTACCTCCCCTTGAATATGCCGCGTCAAAGCATCCATTACCAAAGCAAACAAGAGGGGCCTAAGCGCAAATCCTTGATGGAGCCCCATAACCACCGGGAAATGGTCTGAGTCACCACCCACTGCCCTGACGCTAGACTTAGCTCCATCGTACATGTCCTTGATTACTCTGATGTAGGCTTCCAGCACGCTCTTAGCCTCCAAGCACCTCCATAGTACCTCCCTAGGGACCTTGTCATACGCCTTCTCCAAGTCGATAAACACCATGTGCAGGTCCTTCTTCATATCCCTGAACTGTTCCACCAATCTCCTAACAAGGTGGATAGCTTCTGTAGTGGACCGGCCCGGTATAAAACCGAACTGGTTCACGGAAATAGATGTCGACTCCCTCACTCTGGCCTCGATCACCCGCTCCCGGACCTTCATGGTGTGGCTTATTAATTTGATGCCCCTATAGTTGTCGCAACACTGGATATCCCCTTTGTTCTTATACAAGGGCACCACTGTACTCCACCTCCACTCCTCCGGCATCCTTTTGGACCTGAAGATCGCATTGAACAACTTGGTGAGCCACTCCACTCCTGGCTTACCCATGCATTTCCAGAACTCCACCGGGATTTCATCTGGCCCGGTCGCTCGACCTCTACTCATCCTACGCAAAGCCCCCACGACCTCTTCCACCCTAATGCGCCTGCAGTACCCTAAGTCTCTATGACGCTCCGAATGCCCCAACTCCCCTAGTTCTATGGTTTGGTCCCCCTCAGAAGGTCTCGGAAGTATGTCTGCCATCTCTGTTTGACTTGAGACTCCCCCACCAGGACTCTACCATCTTCATCCTTGATGCACCTAACCTGGTCCAGGTCCCGCGCCTTCCTTTCCCTTACTTTGGCTAACCGGAATAACTTCTTGTCCCCGCCTTTCTCCCCCAATTCCTCGTACATGCGACCAAAAGCCGCATTTTTAGCCTCCATGACAAACCTTTTAAGATATTTGTTACTCGAACTGATTGACTTTTCAAACAATCAGACCTGTCAATAAGAAAGCTCCAGGTATTTGTTACTCGAACTGATTGATATTATGCACAAACCTTTTAAGATATTTGTTACTCGAACTGATTGACTTTTCAAACAATCAGACCTGTCAATAAGAAAGCTCCAAAACAAAAGTAACTTCTCATTTCAGTATCCAGGCATATGGAAAGTAATTTATATTGCATGCCTGTAGCCTGATCAAAGATAAGAAGGCCTCTTTCCTTTCGTAGTTTCTGCCTTCAATATATAGTAAGCAATATTAGGTCTCTCCTCTCGACGTGCAAAGAAAAATGTTTAAATAACTATGCAGTTCAATTCGTACATTGGTTAGAAGGATCCATATTTTGTATTTTTTTTTTTAAGATCCACCTAATGTGGTTCGTTTATTTTATGATCCACCTGATAATGTTTACCTGCTCCAACTTATATACTTCGGTGGTATGTTCCTCCAGGGGAACCTGGTGTGTGTGTGTGTGGGGGGGGGGGGTAGGGGGGGGGGATTAACCTCGGTATGTTAAGATTAGCAGGCTTGATATTCTTTGAATAACCTAAAATCAGCTTTTGCTTATGGAATGACCATTTATTTTAGATGATGAGAATGCTAGGTTTATTTAGTGACAGGTGAAGCAACAGTTGCTAGAGGAATGTGGAAGGCTTTGTAGCTCAGCTATAATCTCCACCAAAATGAGCACTTGTTTGTCCTTTAAATATCCTGGTAGCTATTAATTAACGAGAAAACATCTGATGCTGTAACGTTTAAGTAGTTTCCTGAAATCGTAATTTTAGGATTTGACGTTCTATCGGTACTGCCAATGTTATCTTAGTGTGAAATTTCTTAACAAAAGTGCCATTCTATCAATAACCGATACATTTCAGCCAACTGTTGCTTCCTTTAAAGTTAACTCTACTACTAAACAATTACCTTTTTGGTTTATCTATTTTGGATATTTATGTGGCACTTCCTCTAAATTTACTAAATTACAGCATGCTAGGCTGTCTTTATTATCAAACTAATTTGAGTAACCTTTTACAGGGACGTGTTTCTCTCATTTCTGTCGATGCGCTGCATCAAATACACATCCTTATATTCTTTTTGGCTGTCCTTCATGTGATATACAGTGCTATTACTATGTGGCTGGGAAAACTTAAGGTAATTCAAAGTATAATTTTCATTAATTCCTGCATTATACTTGAACTGCTGTGCCATTTTGTGTCGACCTTTTGGAATATCAGGAGAAACTCTGGTGGAGACCAGTTATCGGCTCTATATTATTTGGTGGTTTCTTTGGTCCATACCTTGAGCCCTTCAGAATTCAGATGATATATCAAATTTTGGACAAACATTCAATACTCTACTTGTAATAAATTAAAAACTGCAATACCAAATGTTTATGACATATCTAATGCTGATCATTACTATGCTCTCCTCCTTACTAGAATATGCCTCTAGATTTCCTTGGCTGTCGCATCGCTGAAGCACTTAAGCATCCAGCATTTTCTCTTTTCCTCATAGTAATGAATTAACTAATATTCAGAAAGTATATGAAATCATTCCAGGAGTCTGGTTTACATGTATGTTCGATGATTTCTGGGGTCTTCAGGATAAGATGACAAAGTCAGTTTTTTCTTGTTTCATTGAAGATAAATGTGGTAAAAAAGCAATTGAAGATACATTTCATCTGTGTTTCATCCAACTTTTTATACTATTTTTAAAGCACTTTTTGTTTTGGTTGATACATTAGATATCAACCAAAGAATTGGACAGTCAGTCACGGGGTGCTGTTCATGGTTCAGGGTTTTGTTCTTTATTGATATTTTTTACTCTCTATTTTAGATTTTAGACTGTCTAATACTTGAAAAAATGTTCTTCAGATTCGTGGCTGGAAAGGATGGGAACAAGAGACCTCAACCCATAACTATGAGTTTTCAAATGGTATGTCATAGTCTGTTGTACAAATGATGGAAATCTCTGATTTGCTAGTAAACTGTGGTCGTTATCCTCATTTATTTGGATTGGCAATTGACCATTTCTCACATGGAACTTATAGATCCTTCAAGATTTCGGCTTACTCATGAGACATCATTTGTCAGAGCACATACTAGTTTCTGGACCAGGATCCCAATCTTCTTTTACATTGTAAGACACTTATATGAGAAGATATTGTTATTTTTATTCTATTTAAGAATTGCTTTATTCTTCAGCACATCCGGGAATGCTTATTAAATGTTGCAATCTTATCTTTCTAGGGATGTTTCTTCAGACAATTTTTCAGGTCCGTGAATAAGTCTGATTACTTGACCCTCCGCAATGGTTTTATCAGTGTGAGTTTAGTTCTTTAGAAATTTTTTATGTCTTTCTTCTCAGTTTTCCTCTAGAAATTATAGACTATGCTTCTTGTATAGGTTCACTTGGCCCCTGGAAGTAAATTTAACTTCCAAAAGTATATCAAGAGGTCATTGGAGGATGACTACAAGGTAGTTGTTGGTGTCAGGTAGAGAGAAGTGCTATTTCTTTATCTCAGTTTTTCCTAACGTTGTGTACTGTATCATATCGACTAACTTATATTTGCTATTGGCAGTCCAGTTTTATGGGGATCGTTTGTGGTTTTCTTGCTCCTAAATGTTAGTGGTAAGTCATATGCTGTGATGGAAATATATTTGGACAATTCTTCTTTTTTTTCACTTTCACTAATTATGTTATTCGACATTTTTATATAGTTCTGAAACATTTGATACATTTCAGGGTGGCATGCGTTGTTCTGGGCATCCTTAATTCCTATGATTGTAAGGTTTTTTTTCCTTGTCCACCTTTTGTGATTCCATTGCAGGGAATTCTGATACTTACTATTTTCTCAGATCATTTTAGCTGTTGGAACAAAGCTTCAGGCGGTGTTAACAAGGATGGCTCTTGACATCTCAGAGAGACATGCAGTAGTCCAAGGCATCCCTCTTGTACAAGGGTCAGACAAATATTTTTGGTTCGGACGACCTCAATTGGTTCTTCACCTCATCCATTTTGCCTTATTTCAGGTATTACATGTTCCAATCAGATTTATGTGATAAGCTAAAATACTGGACTATTAGAGGACTGAAATGTACTTCCGTTTCAATTTATGTGATGTAGTTTGACTCAGAACGGAGTTTAAGAAAAAAAAAAAAGACTTGAAACTTGTACCAAAAAAATAATAATCGTCTCTAGCCTGTTTCTGTGAATAACTTATGAGAGATAAATGTGCGGCTAACACTGCAACGTAAACCTTGAATTGTGTGTACATTCATGTCGAGGATTTGTGCTTGAAATTTAAAAAAAAAAGAAGGGGAAATAGGGCTGGGGTCTGGATTTTAATAGTTGCCTTATGTATCTCATGCAATTCTCTATCTCCATCTATTTCCTGAAGCTAACAAAAGTTCCATTGTTATGTGTATCTGATGCTAATCTATCATTTCAATTTGACAGAACGCGTTCCAAATAACATATTTCTTGTGGATATGGGTAATATTTCTTCCCCTTGTATCAAACTTCCCAAGATATTCAGTTTTAAAACCCATGAAACTATTGGTTGAAATGTTGATTATTTATTTTGCAGTATGAGTATGGGCTAAAATCTTGCTTCCATGACAAGTTTGGCTTCGTCGTCGCGAAAATTGCTTTGGGGTATGTTACTTGCAACAGAAAGTCACTTTATTGGATGCCAATATATATATATATATATATATATGTTCTCAGAGGTTCAAACTGAAGCTTACTCTTACTGAATCTACTTTGTTGTCCCATTACAGGGTGGGAGTTTTATTTTTATGCAGTTATATCACTCTTCCACTCTATGCCCTTATAACTCAGGTATTTTTATCAAATACTAACTGGAAGTTCCCAAGTGTCACGGTCACCACCCTCCTACCCCCTCCTACACCCCCCCCCCCCCCCAAAAAAAAAAAAAAAAATTTTGAAAGCATAGATGTATTTGGTTATTTTCGCACCATTTTGCTTTGGCCAAGCAGTTAGCTAGGGTACAAGCAAATATATTGTAGTCTTTTAGCAGGGCGAAAATGTGCCGTAGTAAACTACATGAACTTCTTAGTACAACAAATAACAATTTCTACGTCACATTCTCAATCAAGTTTGGAATCGGTTGTATATATCTTTACTGCTCATGTTGCTCTGTTTAGGCCCATCTCAATTCAATATTACTCTGTCGCTTTTCGCTTCTTGAGATTCAAACTATGTCAACCTTGACCAACGGTTTAAAATGTATTTCTTTGTCATATTGATATTAGAAGAATTGCAACTTAGTAATACTTTTCATATAGTTTTTGAGTAGCTAAATATTAACTTTAAAATATTGAGTTGATCTAATCTCTATTTTCGAAGATTGGTCAAATTGACTCTCGAAAAGGGAAACATGGCAACTTAAAAGGGACGTGAGTATATGAAATAGTATTATACTTGTGGACTTTATAGTGTATTAGCTAAGACTTGTTGTACTTTACATGGGCAAATAGCCTTAATTTTTATTTGTCATGATTGGAATTCGCAGATGGGCTCCAATATGAAGAAATCCATTTTTGATGAACAAACGTCAAAGGCGTTAAAGAAGTGGCATATGGCCGTGAAGAAGAAGGCGGGAGCTAAGGGAGACAAATCCACGCGAATGCTGGGCAGTGGAAGTCCAAGGTCCTCAGTTGGCTCGCCTCTACACTCGTCGATTAGTCCTACACTTCATCGGTTTAAAACTACCGGTCACTCAACACGTTTCAATGGCTATGACGATCTAGAAGCCTCTGACCTCGAGAACGATCCAACTACACCGATAAACCGTCCAGAGGACTCAAATGCACAAGTTACTGATGATGATACTGAACTTCAAGTACATGTCCCTCAAAAGGAAGAATCTACTAGGAATGAAGATGACTTCTCATTTTCGAAGCCTGCCCCTCAAAAGTGAAAAAGGAAGAATCTTTTTTGCTAATTCATATTTTTGTGTTACATTTTTGGAGGAATATCATACAAAGTAGTTAGCCATTCCCACAGAATCATATACATAATATATTGTCTCCACTACTATTTCTTGCCTTTTTATTATATTCCATTTTGAAATTATACAAGAAAGGAAATCTGGATTTAGCCATGAAGTTGGGTTCGAAAGTTCAAACGCTAGGCATCTCTTTTCCTTATTATTTGTTGTTATACTTTCAAGTTTATTTTTAATGACATGCTTTTATAGCTATAAAAATATCATAACATGTTCGAGATAACAAGTTCGAAAGCTTTTTTTTATTAAATTGCGTGCGCATCCGAATAGTGCCATAAAATGGAACGAAGGGAGTAATAGTTGGTGTATAATTCTACTTTGGATAAAGTATTTTGTTGAATTCGGTGCGTAACTAATAGAAGTATGTCATGTGTTCTAACTAAGGGTGTTAAACGGGTGGGCCAGGCCGCGCCTGTATTATTTGGACCCATACGGGTTTGGTTTCGGGCCGGTTTTGGGCTAGGTATTAACGGGTTTAACGGGTTCGGGTTCATCCGGGTAAAAATTGAACCGTAAGGGTTATGGGTTGAGGGGGGCGGTGCGGGTCGGGTTTATTGTTTTTTTAATTTTTTTTTTTTGGAATTTTGTATAACTATTGTAAGTTATATTAATACTTTGTATAAATTTAAAGAATACAAGGAAGATGAGAAAAAATTGCACTTATTGGAAGTGCTACTTTTATTTCATAATTCAAATTTCAAACTTACAAATTCAAAGGTTTTGCATTGTCTTAGTAAGTTCGTCATAATCAATATGAACCGAGTGACCTTCTTCTCAAGTGTTAAATTCGGATGGGTTACCATGTATTAATAAATCTCCAAGTTCCTCGTCTTCTAGGCTATCAACATCTTCACGTCCTTGAGTTCTTCTTTCCGATCTAATCCATCTCTGAAACATACTAAAAATTCCAAAGCATTGCTTCCAATGAGTGACGGGTTTCTCCAAGTTATTGTCTTGCCTGGCTAAATGCACTCTCCGATGCAACAGTTGAAATTGGCACATTCAGCACATTCAGAGCCATTGCGAAAAGAATAAGAAATTGCTTTCCATTCTCATGCCACCATTCCAACGGTGAAAAATCCTTTGTACGAGGCTTTTTTTTGCTTCTGCAAGTAGAATTGAAGTTCATCAATGTTCCTGCAACTTGTTTGAGTGTTCGAAAATGTAGAAAAATATTAAAACTATCATTAAAGCCTTCTTCATCATTCACAGTAGCAAAAGTGCTACATTGCATAGTAGGATTAACAATGCGTACAATACGAGCAGCATCATCAATTACATCTGCATAATAATTATATAATTTCAGTAAATAATCATTTAGGTTGTTCATAGAAACATATAAATTTGGGGTTTCAGTTTTTTCAATCTCCATATATGTATATAAAGCATTCATTAATTAGTGACAATTAGACATCTTAATAGAATGATTTAAAACACCATGTGACGACCCAAAGGGTCATTACCCGATTTCTCTCATTTTTTGTACTTCCGAGGCCTTAAAACCCTCATTTTTACTTGCATCTATTTGCGTGCATAATACGAGCGTGTAGCCGGAAGGCTTAAATATGAATTATGTGTGAAAATGGTGAATTTTGATATCAATATGATTAAAGTTGACTTTGGTCAATATTTTGGGTAAACGGATCCGGACACGAGATTGGACGGTCCTGGAAGGTCCGTAGAAAAGTATGGGACTCGGGCATGTGCCCGGAGACGAATTCCGAGGCCTAGAGCACGAGAAAAGAATTTTTTTGTGAAATTATTTTCGAAAATTAATTAAGGAAAAAAAGAAATAAAAAGTTGATTAAAAGACCATGGTATCGGGTAATGGGTAACCGAGTTTTGGTCCGAACCTCGAATTTTGACCAAGTGGGCTCGGGGTCAGTTTGGAAAATTTTGAGTAAAACTTTGGGAAATTCATCTTCGTGTATTCAAATTGATTCAATTTGCATTTGTTAATACATTCGAGTAAATTGTGACTAGATTCGAGCGAGTCTGTCGTGAATTCGAGGGGTAAATCTATTCAAGAGGCTTGAATCGAGTTTGCAGCTTTTGAGGTAAGTGTTTGATCTAATTTTGGCTTGAGGAAATAGGATTAGAGTGTTATTAATTGCTAATTACTAAATGATCGAGTACGGTGTATAGGCAGGGTGACGAGTATGTATACACTGGTGTCTAGCATGACCGTGGGTCCTTGTTTGTACTTATTCTGATATTTTTGGGGACTCTTTTTTGCTAATTGATGAATTCTAAATAATGTGAAGAGTATAAGGATTAGTTATGAATTGTGAATTCTTTGGATGGCTTAAACGATAAAAATATTATTGAGTAAGAAATGAAAGAAATTGAAAGAGATATGATTAATTCCTTGCCGGGATAGTTTGAGTATATTATTATCTCCCTTTCCGGGATGTGAAAGTTATTGTTGTTGCTCCCTTGCCAAAATTTAGTTATTTAAATGTGTTTTCCCTTTCCGGGACATTTTTTATTATTTGCTTATTCCCTCGCCCGTTTGGTTGTGATTGCTGTTTGGGGGAGGAAGAGCGATAATGCACGAAGAGTCATTCCGTGCCATGTTTGATTATTTATGCACGAAGGGACATTCCGTGCTCTGATTTGACTATGATTGCACACACGATCATTATGTGCTATGAAATGTGAGTTATGTATGGAAAATCACGAAAGGCGATGCCGTGTATTTTATTTGATTGCTTTGGATGAGAATGAGAGTAAAAGCACGAAGGTTGATGTCGTGCAACTGTTGATTTTTTCCTGCTTTTGTTAATCATTGTTATTGCTCTGTTTCTTACTTAAGTTGTTGACTTTATATCCAGATTGTACCCCACCCCCCATAGCAGGCTTCCCTCCCTTTTAACTATTTAATTTCGACATTCTTTCCTTATATATATATATATATATATATATATATATATATATATATATATATATATATATATATATATATATATATATATATATTAAACTACACAAGGTTGACTTGGCAGTCCTATCTAGCCTCGTCACTACTTTGTCGGGGTTAGGTCAGGCACTTACCAGTACTTGGGGTCGGTTGTGCTGATGCTACACTTCCGTACTTTTTGCACAGATCACGGTACCGGAGCAGTTTTTGGACCACATCAGTAGTATATTGATTAGGAGTTCCTTTCCATATTTTTAGTTTGCTTTCACTGTACTAAGACAGACATTATGTACTTTCTATTCAGACTTGTTTGTAGCACTCTTTAGTGGTTCGTGAGATAGAGACTCCAGTCTTGGGTAGAGAAATATTAAATTTCCGCATTTTGGATTTTCAGTTATTTATATTATAAAAGACTTTCGCTTTTATTTAAAGACTCATTATTTTATTATTGTTGTGTTGTTATCCAAAAATGTTTAATTGCTTGGCTTGCCTAGATCCACCAGTAGGCGCCATCACGACTCCCGATGGTGGAAAATTCGGGTTGTGACAAGTTTGTATCAGAGCTCGAGGTTGCATAGGTCTCGCTACTCACGGATGAAGTTGGTAGAGTTTGAGGGATCGGTACATAGACGTCTGTATTTATCCCCCAGAGTCTACGGAGTTAGAAAAAGTTTCACTTTTGTTATTTCTTGTCGTTCTATTCTGTTTCTCAAATACTGATTGTCTTTCTACTCTGTTCTTTCACAGATAGCGGGAACACGTGCTTCCTCTTCTACTGCACAGCAGCCCAAGCCCCCAATAGCAGCTCATGCGAGGGGCAGAGACCGAGGTCGCGCTAGAGGTCGAGGCAGGGGCAGAGCTCTGCCCTAGGCAACAGTCCCAGGGGTGGAGCCTCATATTGACTATGAGGAGGAAGTTCCAGCCCCAGCATCTCTGATGGCCCAAGCTCAGGTCCCAGGAGGAGTCATGGTCACCCCAAATCTTCAGGGCGCTTTAGTCAGATTGGCAAGCTTTATAGAGAGTGTCACTAGAGCGGGTTTTCTCCTAGTAGCACCAGCCACTTCTCAGGCTGGAGGAGGAGTTCAAACTCTTGCTACATGTACTCCGGAGCAGGTAGTTCCCTAGACTCATGTGCCAGTGGTTCAGCCAGTTGTGACAGCTTAGCCAGTACTGTAGTCCAGGCCGGCGATGGAGTGGCTATGTCTTCGGATGCTTTGTGGAGGCTTGATCGGTTCTCCAAGCTCTTCACCACCACATTCAGCGGTGCTTCATCAGAGGATCCATATGACTTCTTATTCAGCTGCTATGAGATCCTTAGGACCATGGGTATTATGGAGACCAATGGGGTCAATTTTGCCACTTTTCATCTCGCAGGATCCGCCAAGACTTGCTGGAGGGACTATTACTTATCTAGACCAGCAGGGCCTCCAGCATTGACATGGGATCAGTTCGCAGAGTTATTTTTGGAGAAGTTTCTCCCAGTCACTCAGCGGGAGGCACTTCGTATGTAGTTCGAGCGCCTCTAGTAGGGCTTCATGACAGTTACACAGTATGAGACTCGATTCATTAACTTGGCACACCATGCAATTATTATACTCCCCGCAGAGCGAGAGATGGTGAAGAGGTTTATTGATGGATTGATTCAACCGATCCGTCTCTAGCTGGCTATGGGAGCTGGTAGTGAGATTTCCTTTTAGGAGGCGGTCAATGCGGCCCGCAAAGTTCAGATGGCCCTTGCACGAGGAGATGGTCAGGTGTCGGATAAGAGGCCTCATCATTCTGGTAGGTTCAGTGGTACCTTGTCTGAAGGTAGGGATTCTTATGGTAGAGGCCATTCACCGAGGCCCTTTCAGTTATCACTCTAGGTTTCTCGTGGTACTCTAGGTGGTGGAGGTTCTCAGCAGCATTGTTCTGATCAGCAGCCCATCAGTGCACCTCCACTTCAGAGCTTCAGGGGAGGACATTCAGGTCGTCAGGGCCAGCAGTCGCAGCAGCACGGGGCTTGGTATAGTTGTGGTGACCCCGGTCATATTGTCAGGTTTTGCCCTTGAGCCTCGGGCAGCTCTCAACAACAGGGTCTTCGCCCCATAATTCAGGCATTAGGTGATCCATTGCTCGCCCTTCCAGCTAGAGGTGGGGGGGTAGAGATCAAAGATGTGGAGGTAGAGACCGTAGAGGTGGACGGCAGAGGTAGAGGTTAGCTAGCAGTCGATCGTCCTAGAGACATAGTTTATTGAGATGGGGCCCAGCGCCGGTGTTATGCTTTGCCAGTGAGGCTAGAGGCTGAGTCTTCAGATGCTGTTATTACAGGTACTATTCTGGTCTATCATAGGGATGCTTCAGTGTTATTTGACCATGGGTCTACATATTCATATGTGTAGTCTTATTTTTCACCCTACATGGATATGCCTAGTGATGCTTTGGGTATCCCTGTTTATGTATCTACACCAGTGGGTGATTCTGTAGTGGTCGACCGAGTTCATCGTTCCTGTGTGGTAGTGTTTGAGGGTCTTGAGACCCGTGTTGATTTATTGCTTTTAGACATGGTGGATTTCGATGTAATATTAGGGATGGATTGGTTGTCCCTGTGTCATGCTATCTTGGATTGTCACGCCAAGACTGTGACCTTGGCTTTGCCAGATTTGCCCCGATTAGAGTGGAGAGGGATCCCAGGTCATGCCACCCGTAGTGTTATTTCATATGTAAAGGCTCGACGCATGGTCGAGAAGGAGTGTTTAGCTTATCTAGTGTATGTTCGCGATTCCAGCACAGAGGTTCCTTCTATTGACTTTATTCTTATTGTTTGGGAGTTCCCTGTGGTTTTCTCTTCAGACTTGCCGGGTATGCCGCCCGATAGGGATATTAATTTCCGTATTGATCTGGCCCCAGGCACGCAGCCCATTTCTATTCCACCATGTCGCATAGTCCCGTTAGAGTTGAAAGAGTTAAAGGACCAGTTGCAAGATTTCCTAGAGAAGGGTTTTACCAAGCCTAATGTTTCTTCTTGGGGTGCGCCAGTGTTATTTGTGAAGAAAAAGGATGGATCGATGAGGATGTGCATTGATTACCGACAATTGAACAAGGTGACGATTAAGAACAAGTATCCATTGCCGATGATTGATTATTTGTTTGACCAGCTTCAAGGTGCGAAGGTGTTTTCAAAGTTAGACTTGAGATATGGCTACCATCAGCTGAAGATTAGGCATCTGATGTCCCTAAGACAGCATTTTACACTTGGTATGAGTATTATGAAATTTTGGTCATGTCATTTGGGTTGACCAATGCCCCAACATCATTTATGAAGTTGATGAACCGAGTGTTCAGGCATTATCTAATTTGTTCATGATAGTCTTTATTGATAATATTCTGGTATACTCTCGCAGCCAGGAGGAGCACGAGCAACACCTTAGAGTGGATCTTCAGACTCTGAAGGATAGTTAGTTGTATGCTAAGTTCTCGAAGTGCGAGTTTTAGTTGAGTTTAGTTGCATTTCTTGGTCATGTTGTATCAGTAGAGGGCATTCGGGTGGACCCGAAGAAGATTGAGGTAGTCAAGAACTGGCCTCGACCAGCATCAGCGACTGAGATTCGAAGTTTCTTGGGGTTAGCAGGTTATTATCGCTGGTTTGTAGAGGGATTTTCATCCATAGCAGCCCCGATGACCAGATTGACCTAGAAGGGTGCCCAGTTCAGGTGGTCATACGAGTGTGAGGAGAGCATTTAGAAGCTCAAGACTACTCTGACTACGGCACCGATATTGGTCTTGCACACAGGCTTAAGGCCTTATACAGTTTATTGTGATGCTTCACGTATTAGGCTTGGAGCGGTATTGATGCAGGATGGTAGAGTCATTGCTTATGCTTCAAGGCAATTGAAGATCCACGAGAAGAATTATCTGGTCCATGATCTAGAGTTGTCAACCATTGTTCATGCTTTGAAGATTTGGAGGCATTACTTATATGTTTGTGACGTGTGAGGTGTACACTGATCACAAGAGTTTGCAATACTTGTTCAAGCAGAAGGTGTTGAACTTGAGGCAGCGGAGGTGGTTGGAGCTATTAAACGATTATGATGTTACTATTTTGTACCACCTGGGGAGAGCCAATGTGGTTGTAGATGCATTGAGTAGGAAGTCAGCCAGCATGGGTAGTCTTGCTTATGTTTTGGTCAGCCAGAGACTACTTGCTTTGAATATTCAAGCCTTGGCCAATCGGTTTGTAAGGTTGGACATTGTTTAGCCTAGCAGAGTGTTAGCTTGCACGGTTGCTCGTTCTTCATTATTGGAGCGTATACGTGATCGGCAGTTTGATGATCCTCATTTGTGTGTCCTTAGAGACACTGTGCATCGTGGAGGTGCCACGAAGGTGACTTTAGATGATGAGGGTGTTTTGAGGTTGCGGGGACGAGTTTGTGTGTCGATGGGATCCGAGAGTTGCAGAGGCCTATAATTCTTGGTATTCTATTCACCAGGGCGCCGTGAAGATGTATCATAACTTGCAACAGCATTATTGGTGGCGTAGGATGAAGAAAGATATTATTGCATATGTGGCTCGGTGTTTGAACTGTCAGTAGGTCAAGTATGAGCATCAGAGGCCTGGTAGTTTGTTTCAGAGAATTGAGCTTCCCGATTGGAAGTGGGAGAGGATTACCATGGATTTCGTTACCGGACTTCCGATGATTCGGAAGAATTTTGATGCTATTTGGGTCATTGTTGATAGGCTGACCAAGTCAGCACATTTCATTCCTGTTTCAGCCACCTATTCATTAGAGAGGTTAGCTGAGATCTACATCTGGGAGATTGTACGCCTTTATGGGGTGCCAACATCTATCATTTCGGACCGGGGTACACAGCTTACCCTGCGCTTCTAGAGAGCAGCTCAGCAGGAGTTAGGCACCTAGGTTCAATTGAGCACAATGTTCCATCCTCAAATAGACGGTCAGTCTGAAAGGATTATTCAGATACTGGAGGATATGCTCCGAGCCCGTGTAATTTATTTTTTAGGCTCGTGGGACCAGTTTTTGCCTTTAGTAGAGTTTGCCTACAACACATCTACCAGTCCATCATCAAATGGCTCCATATGAGGCATTGTATGGTGGGCGATGTCGGTCTCCAATCGAATGGTTTGTGCCGAGAGAGGCTCAGTTATTGGGTATGGATTTTGTTCAAGAGGCCTTGGATAAGGTCAAGATCATTCAGGACAGGCTTCGTTCGGCTTAGTCACGGCAAAAGAGTTATGCACATTGCAAGGTTCGAGATGTAACTTTCATGGTTGGTGAGTGAGTATTGCTCCGTGTATCACCTATGAAGGGCGTGATGAGATTCGGGAAGAAGGGCAAGCTTAGCCCTAGGTTCATTGGCCCATTTTAGATTCTTGATCGTGTGGGAGAGGTGGCCTACAGACTTTCCTTGCCTCCCGGCTTGTCAGTCGTGCATCTAGTGTTTCATGTGTCCATGCTTTGGAGGTAACACGATGATCCAGCCCACGTGTTAGATTTTACCACTGTCCAGTTGGACAAGGATCTGTCTTATGATGAGGAGCCGGTAGATATTCTAGACCGACAGGTTCGATAGTTAAGGTCGAAGAGTTTTCCTTGAGTGCATGTCTAGTGGAGAGGTCAGCCTCCTGAGGCATCGACCTGGGAGTCCGAGTCTGATATGCGGAGCCGCTAACCTCATCTATTTCCTTACTCATGTACTTTTTTCTTTAGTCCGTTCGAGGACGAACCGCTATTTTAAAGGTGGAGAATGTGATGATCCAAAGGGTCATCACCAGATTTCTTCTTTTTCTGTGCTTCTGAGGCCTTAAAAATCTCACTTTCACTTGCCTCGATTTGCATGCGCAGTCCGGGTGTGTAGCCGAAAGGCTTAAATATGAATTCTGTGTGAAAATTGATGAATTTTGATATTAATATGATTAAAGTTGACTTTGGTCAACATTTTGGGTAGACGGACCCGGACCAGAGATTGGACGGTCCCTGAAGGTTCGTAGAAAAATATGGGACTCGGGCATGTGCCCAGAGCCGAATTACGAGGTCTAGAGCCCAATAAAAAGAATATTTCTGTGAAATTGTTTTTTGAAATTTATTAAGGAAAAAGAAAATGAAAATTAATTCAAAGACCGTGGTATCCGGCTCGTATTTTGGTTTCAACGCTCGGTACAAGTCTTATATGTGATTTAAGCACTTTCTGTAAAATTTGGTTGAAATCTTACATCGTTTGGCGTGTTTCGGACTATAAGTTCCAATTGAAAAGTTTATGAAGTTTAGAAGAAAATCATGTTTAAGGCTTCATTCTATATATATGATATTATTTTGGCGATTTGATCGCACGAATAATTTCGCACGATGTTTTTGAGGTTGAGTGCATGTTTGGTTTGGAGCCCTGAGGGCTCGGTGAGTTTTGGGTAGGCGTCGAGTTGCATTTTGAACCTTAGGAAAAATATGGTATTTGGTGCTTTTGTGGTTTTCGCAAATGCGAAGGGAAGCTCTCAAAAGTGATCTCGTAAATGTGAGCTATGTGATCGCAAATGCGAAGTGCGGGGCCTGGGCCTAGGATCGCAATTGCGATCCTCTTCCTCGCAAATGCGGACTGGGGTTGTTCGCAAATGCGACGCAATGGTCGCAAATGCGAAACCCTGGGTTGTTCAATGTTCACAAATGCGAACTTTTGTCTCGCATTTCCCGGGTCTGTTGGGTTCTTAATTGCGAACCCATGTTCGCATTTCCCATAACTGAGGGTTGCATTTTTCATACTTAGACGAATTTTTCACCCTTTTTCTTCATTCTTTCAACTCAAACACTCCATAGGCGTCTTTTAACGAAACCTATCTTCTCCAAATCATTGTAAGTTAATTTTTACTCAACTTCTTCAATCCTTATCATCATTAAACGTGTTTTCATCTTAAAATCATAGATTTCCGTGGGTGAAAATGAGAATTTTGGGTAGAACCTAGGTTTTGTTAAAATTGGGGATTTGGACCTCAATTTGAGGTCCGATTTCACAACAAATCATAGATATGAACTCGTAGGGGAATGGGTAACCGGTTTTTGATCTGAACCTCAGATTTTAACCACGTGGGTCTGGGGGCATTCTGGGAATTTTTGAGTAAAACTTTGGGAAATGCATCTTCATGTATTCAAATTGATTCAATTAGCATTTGTTAATACATTCGAGTAAATTGTGACTAGATTTGAGCGGGTTTGTGGTGAATTCGAGGGGTAAAGCTATTCAAGAGGCTTGAGTCGAGTTTGCAGCTTTTGAAGTAAGTTTTTGATCTAATTTTGGCTTAAGGGAATAGAATTAGAGTGTTATTAATAGCTAATTGCTAAATGATCGAGTACAGTGTATACGAGTATCTGTACACCGCTGTCTAGCATGATTGTGGGTCCTTGTTTGTACATATGCTGATATTTTTGGGGACTCTTCTATGCTAATTGATGAATTCTATAATGTGAAGAGTATGAGGATTAATTATGAATTGTGAATTCTTTGTAGCACTGGCTCGAACGATAAAAATACTATTGAGTGAGAAATGAAAGAAATTGAAAGAAATATGATTAATCCCTTGCCGGTATGGTTTGAGTATATTGATTATCTCTCTTGCCGGGATGTGAAAGTTGTTGTTGTTGTTCCCTTGCCGTGATTTAGTTGTTTAATTATGTTTTCCCTTGATAGGACATGTCTTATTATTTGCTTATTCCCTCACCGGTTTGGTTGTGATTGTTGTTTGGGAGAGGAAGAGTGATAATGCACGAAGGGTCATTCCGTGCCATGTTTGATTATTTATGCACGAAGGGACATTACGTGCTCTGATTTGGGTATGATTGCACGAAGGATCATTCCATGCTATGAAATGAGAATTATGTGAGGGAAAGCACGAAGGGTGATGCCGTGCATTCTATTTGATTGCTTTGGGTGAGAATAAGAGTAAAAGCACGAAGGTTGATGCCATGCAACTGTTAATTTATTCCTGATTTTGTTAATCATTGTTATTGCCCTGTTTCTTACTTAAGTTGTTGACTTTATATTTGGATTGTACTCCCCCATAGCATGCTTCCTTCCTTTTTAACTATTTAATTTCGGCATTCTTTCCTTTTATTGCATATATTCCTGTCTAGCCTCATCATTACTTCGCCGGGGTTAGGCCAGGCACTTACCAGCACATGGGGTCGGTTGTGTTGATGCTACACTTCTGTACTTTTTGTATAGATCACGGTACCAGAGCAGCTTTTGGACCACAACAATAGTATATTGATCGGGAGATAACTTCAGTCCACGGACTTACGAGGTAGCTTAGCTGGTGTTCGCAGGCCGAAGTCCCTTTCCATATTTTTAATTTATTTTCATTGTACCGAGACAAACATTATGTACTTTCTATATAGACTTGTTTGTACCACTCTTTAGTGGTTTGTGAGATAGCGACTCCAATCTTGGGTAAAGAAATATTAAACTTCCACTTTTTGGGTTTTTAGTTATTTATGTTATAAAAGACTTTCGCTTATATTTAAAGACTCGTTATTTTATTATTATTGTGTTGTTATAGAAAATATTTAAATGCTTGGCTTGCCTAGCTCCAACAATAGGCGCCATCATGACTCCCGATGGTGGAAAATGCGGGTTGTGACACAACACCAATTAAGTAAATCGGAGGAACTGGAAAGAAATATTTTTTGAATTTTGCTTGCAGTTTTTCCACAACGTCCTTATATTTTTCTTTCTTCTCAAATTCAAAGAGTAGAAAAGAAATTTTAGCTATATATACTAAAGTCATAGTAATAGTAGGGTAATATGCTCCAGAAATTAAACTCAATAGTAGTTGTATAAAATTAATGTAAAAATTTAACATCATTCATGACCTCCCAAGTAGTAGTTGTTAACATACGACTTGGATCAGTACAATGCGCATTAGCAACTTCAGTTATTGGAAATCTATATTTGTAACAACATTTTAAAAATATATATCTATAATTTCATCTAGTAATAATTTCGTCTTGCATGAATTTGGGTTGAAGGTTGTACTTGACACACTTATTCTTAAATTCCTTTATTCTAGATTGTCTATTATTTTCTTGAATAACACCAAATGCTCTTATAACATGAGTAATCTTAGTTGAAAATATATCAATGCCACTTTTAACAATTAAATTATAAACATGACATGCACACCTAACATGGAAAATTTCATCAAGAGGTGGTTGCAAATGCATTTTTAATATTGAAATTGTGCATTGTTGTTAGAAGCATTATCAAAAGACATACACAATACTTTTTGCTTGAGATTATAAAATTCAACAACTTCACAAATAGTACTACTTATATATGCAGCAGTATGGCTCTGATCTTCATCATATCTAAAATCGATAATACGTTTTTGCATACAAGTAGTATCATTTATCCAATGACATATAATTGTCAAATAATCACGTCCATTAACAGCATGGCCAATATCAGAAGTTAGAGAAACTCTACAAGGAAGGTGGCTAAACAAATAACGTATATATGTTTGATATTGTCCATGAAGTCTAAAGATATCAGCTCTACAAGTACTTCTAGGGATACCTTTAAATAAAGGATTGTAAATCCTTTGAATATACATAATAAGATATGACGAAGAAGCAAAAGAAAAAGGTAGACAACCTAAATCAATCATTTTTGCTAACTCCTCATGTTCCTTCATTTTATCATATATAATTAATTCTCCAGTAGTAGGGTTAATAGTTGCTTGATTTTCATCACCATCAGAGCCCCATTCTATGGGATGTGTAATTCTCATATGTCTACTAAGCATTCCAATTCCCCCTAAATTTCCTCCAGTCAAATGTCTAAAATCATCTTTACAAAGTTTGCATCTAACTCTATCAGTGCCTTCAATTATTTTAAAAAAAAAATCCAAACCTTACAATTTTTTCTACGATTAGTAGTTAGAGCCACATGTGGTCTACTACTAGTGCCACGACCATCACCCCTTGTAGCAACTCCAACACTACCAACTCCAACATTAGTAGGTGTAGCTGGTATCTCATCTTCCACTCCTAATTCATTATCTTCTATTCCATAATCTTCTTGTAATTGTTCATAATCTATATTATCATTAGGCGATATTTCGGGAGCAAGAGAAATTTGGTTACTATTACTACTAGATGTTGAAGAACTAATTCTTTTTTTATTTTCCCTACCAGTAACTTTTCTACATGCTCTTTTAGCATCACTAACAAATTGTAAAAATTAAAATATAAGCACAAAATAAATATGCAATTAAACTATTAAATAAGAGAAAGAGTTGGAGGGAGTGCACCGAATTGGACAATAAATTGGGCACTTGATTACGCAATTTCGATGTTACCACGAACAAATGTCAAGCAAGTATTTCAATTTGAAGTTCAAATGTATAAAATTCAAACCCCGAATGATAAAACACGATAAATTAAATTAAAAAAAGACAGCCAAATAAAATTAGAAGATGAAATGAAGAATTGAAGACTTGAAGTCTTGAAAATTGGAGAATAAGAGAATGAGCGAAATTGAGATAGAGAAATGAGATTTGAGTGAGAATGAAGAAGAGAGAGGGGAGGTATTTATAATTTTAAAGAAGGTTAATTTTGTAAAACCAAAAAGGGTTAAAATAAAATAAAAAATGGCTAAAGATCTACTGGCTAATGGGTTAGTTCAATTTCTGACCATTGCCAATGGTCAATAGGACCCACGCCTGCCAAAAATTTTGAAAAAAAAATTTTAGCCGTTAAACCGGGCCGGTTAAACAGGTTATGTGTACTATTCATCCGATCGGGTTTACCAAGTCCAGTTAACTGGTGGAAAATTTTAAACGGTACAAACTCCTATACCCCCCCCCCCCAACCTAGCCTACCCGGCACCTTATGAATCGGGCTGGTCCGGTTCTGGTTTTAGCCGGTCTGGACCGATCCGGTTTCGAATCAACCCGGCCCGTAAGTCACCCATAGTTCTAACTAGGGGCGAATTTAGTGTTCAACCGACTGGTTCAGTTGAACCCATAACTTTCAATGAAAAAATGTGTTTGTGCAACAAAATAATTATTAAGAAAAAATACCTTTTAAGCTCATATTTATCTTTTTTTTTATATTTAAAAAGTGCAACAAATCATGAATTTCATATTTTTACTCATATGAATTGGCAAACATTTTAAATTCAAAATTGAATCTTTTATTAATTATTTTAAGTTAAGATATTATTTGTTTGAAAATACTCGAGATGCCTATAATTTTCTTCCATATTAGTTACCAATTTATAATTATTTAATAATTTGTTTTTATAATATGGTTTAAATACCTGATTATAAATAATAGCTAGCATTTCTTATGTATATACATGTATTTGTAACACATTAATGAGTTAGTAAAAAAAAAACTAAATCGCTACTGAAATTAATTAAAATATAATATTATTTATTTGAAAAATACTTACTACTTTTAAGATATTATTTATCAATTTATAATTATTTAGTATACTATTTATATTTAGATAGGTTAATATAAAAAAATATTATTTAATTATGTAATTACACTTGTTCTATCAAAAATGATAATGAGAATTACAACGTACTCCCTCTGGTCTACAATAAATAATTTTTTGGACGTTTTCACACAGATTGAGAAATTTACCTTTTAGCATTAATTAGCAATAGAATTGACCATATTATCCTTTACTACCTCACATAAACACTCCTAACACATATTCCAACATTATTTACTCCAAGGACAATGTAGGAAAAAAATAATTAATTTATTCTTAAAATCTGAAAAAATTACTTTTTTTGAACCACAAGTAAAAAACCAAAAAATTACTTATTTTGGACCGGAAGGAGTACTTACATTCTGGCAAACAAACATGTCATTATAATTACTATATTATGTAATTATCAGAGTGTATAATTACTACCCCGGGTAATTGTTTAACCCAAAGATAATATTTGAAATAGGAATAAATCTATGTATAAAAATATATAAAATTGAGGGAAAAGAGAAAATAACTTGGCACCTCTTTTTGGCCAATGATGCTATTTATCTTTTTTCTCCTTTTTTTTATAATTCTTTCCCCTTATTTTTTCCATTTATTTTATTTTAAATAGCCCAATATATCATCAATTTCTTTCCTCTTAATTACAGTTTGTACTCTTTCCCGAAATGTCTCCCTCTATTCCTAGCGCCTCCTCTCCTTATTAGTTTCATTCTCCTTTCTTATTTAAACATATGCATTTATTTTTTTTCTTCACTCATATTTTAATGTGGTTGTTGTTATGAAACAATAAAAGTAGAAGAGCAATATTGCAGAGAAAGAAAAAAGAAATTCTTATTAAATTTTGGGATGATTTACAATGAAATAGAACCCTCTATTTATAGGAAGATGGTGACTTAAACACCAAGTAATAAACCCTAGAATCTACCATCTGGTGGGTAATGGACAAGCTGAATCAATGTGACGACCCGGCCCGTCGTCACGGGAATTACCACCCTGTTATGTTGAAATTGTATGTTTTATGCTTTTATATCAGTGTTAAAGTCTATCGGGTGATTTAGGAGTGATTTGGATTGAAAATGAGGCATATAGCCTTTTTGAAGGAGACTTGAATAAGGAAAGTCAACCCGAAGTTGACTATTTGGTTAGAGGGCTCGGAATCAGGTTATGATGATTCGGTTAGTTCCGGGAGGTGATTTGTGACTTAGGGGAACGATCGGAATTGAATTTGGAGGCCCGGTGTAGAAATAGGCTTGAATTGGCTAAGGTTGAATTTTGGCAAAATCCGAACGGTAGGTGAGATTTTGATCCGGGGGTCGGAATGGAATTCCGACAGTTGCAGTAGCTCCGTTAGGTGATTTTGGATGTGCCTGCAAAATTTCAGGTCATTCGGACGTTGTTTAGTCGGGTTTTTGATGGAATGTGCAATTAGGAAGTTTTGAAGGAATTTAGGCTTGAATCCGTGTGTAATTGGTGATTTTAATGTTTAGGATGGTGTTTTTATGATTGGAACAAGTTCGTATCGTGTTTTGGAGTATGTTGGTGGTTTTCGTTGGGGTCCCGGGGCCTCGGGGTGTTTTCGGATGGTTAAACGGAAGAAAAACATGGAAATTGTAGGTTTTTTGACTCTGGTTCTGTTGTTTTCGCTCCTGCGGAAATGGGGGCGCAGGAGCGAGTCCGCAGGAGCGGATGAGGGGCGCAGTGGCTTCTTAGAAGCGGAAATCTTCTCCGCTGAAGCGGCATTGTAGGAGCGAAGAGGAGACCGCAGAAGCGGTCAAGAGGCGAGATGGGAAGTCCGTAGAAGCGGAAGGTCGATCGCATAGGCGAGTCCGCAGAAGCGGACTCTTGATCGCAGAGGCGGAAATGATCGCAGGGGCGGAATATTATCCGCAGAAGCGGACCCGCAGGAGTGGCAGGAGCGGAAATGGCCAAATAGGCCTGGGTTCGCAGAAGCGACCAATTGGTCGCAGAAGCGGTTCCGCAGGGGCGGAAAATGGTCCGCAGAAGTGAAAATCGCAGTGAATTAATGGTATCAGAAGTTAGAAAATTTCAGAAACATTTCACACATTTGGGTCTCGGCTTTAGAGGCGATTTTGGCGATTTTGAAGAGAAACTCAAGGGAAATCATCAGGTAATCAACTATGAACTTAACCTATGATTAGTATTGATAATATTATGCAATTATATCATGAAAATGGAGGAATTTGGGGTGATTCATGGAAGATTTAACCCTAGGCTTAAACTTTAGAAAATCAAGGTTTTGAATGGGCAAATGGAGTCCGAATTTGGTAAAATTGATATGCTTAGACTCGTATTGAGATGAGGGTTCCGAATATGTGACTTTTGTAATTTTTCGACAAGCGTACCGAAAGTCGGATTTTGACAACTTTGGGAATTTTGATGTAAATTGAGTTGTATTGATTGGGTGTCATCCCATTGGCCTAATTTGTTGTATTTCTACTGTATTTGATCAGATTCTACGCGTGCGAGCTTGATTCTCGTGGCAAGGGCATTGCGGAGTAGTCGTCGCGCCGTATTGAGGTGAGTAATAGATGCGGGTGATGACCAGCGGGTTCGAAACCCCGGTATACCACTTTGTGACGCTGTATAGCGGCGAGACACGTACTCTCTTGTGAGTGCGGGGTCGATTGTGATTGGGGACTATGACTTAGTCCGACTTGTTGATACTGTATTATGATATTAGGCTATTCTCGAGCCGTCGAACCTCCTTCTCGGATGGTTGCATATTATATATTGTGATAATGGCCACTCTTGAGCCGAGGAACCCCCTTCTTGGGCGGTTGAGTATACTTGTGGGCCATGAGCCACTTATTGGATCCCGCGAGGATCGTTATCATTGTCTTATCATATTGACATGCTAGTTTACTACTAGTCCGCGGCTATTTCTGTTATCATGTTATTTCCAAATCTCTGGAACTTGATATTTCTGTTTTCAACTGAAAAATGATAAAGGATGTTTTCAAACTACTTTTGAGTCTGGGAGGCTGTGATTGCATATTAGCTGACTAGTAGTGGATCGGGCTGCGCGCCGCAGCAGTACATATGTCGGATCGGACTGCACGCCGCAGTGATATTGTGCTTGGGTTGTAGGAGCCCCTCCGGAGTCTGAACCCCCACAGTGAGCACGGGTACCCAAATTGGATCGGGCTACGCGCCGTAGCGGTCATATCATGCATTGCATTGCATTTAGCTACATCCGCTAGCTGTTATACTGTGTTGCTGGTACTTGTTGGTACAGGTACAGTCGATATTGATTCTGTGACAGGGTATTTGATTACAGCTTTACATAGTGCTTTATTGCGGATTTCTTATCTGCGCTGTCTTACCCTTGTTTATTACCACTGAGTCTGGAAGTACTCATTTTACTCCCTGCACCTTGTGTGCAGATCCAGGTACCTCTCAGCAATGATCCAGTAGCTGTGCGAGGCGACGTTTGTGGATATTCGAGGTAGCTGCAGAGTCCGCAGGACCCGATATTCCTTCCTATCGTCTTTTGATTTTGTATTGACATTCCTTTCCGCACTTGGTATTCTTGTAAACCTTTATACACTCATGTTCAGTAGAGGCTCATGACTCTTGACCCTTGGTCTATGGGAGTTGATGTATTATGGGACTTGGTTCCCCGTTTTCGTTACATGTATCGCTGTTATTTCGTGAATTAATTTGCTTAAATGGGCTAAAGAGAGCTTCTAGCTCCGTGGTTGATATGGATTGGTCAGGCTGGCTTAGCAATGTGCTGGGCGCCATCACGACCGGATTTGGGGTCGTGACAATCAACAAATAAAGTCATTATCAATAATTTGAAGAAACAACTAGAAGAATCTAAAGGCAATTGGCGAGAAGTGCTACCTGGTATTTTATGGGCATATCGCACGACAGCAAAAACAAGCACGGGTGAAACACCATTCTCATTGGTGTACGAAGCTGAAGTTTTAATTCCGCTTGAGCTAGGCGAACCAAGCACGAGGTATATGCAAGCGTCAGAAGAAACTAATGAAGAGAAAATACGCATAAACCTAGACTTACTTGAAGGAAGAAGAGAAACTCCATTAATAAGAATGGCAGAACAAAAACAAGTCATGGAGATATTACAATCTGAAGGCATGATTAAGATACTTCAAGATTGGGGACTTCATACTCAAGAAAGTTTTCAATCCACGAAGACGGCCAATACGGAAAAATTAAGTCCAACTTGAGAAGGACCTTACATGATTCATGGTATTGCAGGAAAAGGAGCATACGAGCTAGAGACTATGGATGGCAAGACATTACCTTCACATTAGAATGTTGTTCACCTAAAGAGATACTATTTCTAAAAAAATACCCACGGTCAGGTATCTTCATTTTAATATTTTATTTTTGAATTGTTAAAGTCTTACTAATGATTTTAGATGATGTGTAAAAAGCTAGCCCGTATTAAATGATGAATCACCGCCTGCAAGGCACGTGGAATAAATTAAATTTTTGGTCTAGGTTTATAACTATTCTGATAGAAATTCAGACAGGTTAAGCAGTCTTCATCTATAATTGCACCTCCGAGTCCCGTGTGTTTTTGCTTTTCAGGAAAAGGATCGAATGAGAGGAATAATCATTTGCTCGAGGCTTCATGCTTCAATGCTCAAATACTTGGGGGACTATATGATATACATAGACAAACGAAGACAAAAAAGATTGAGAGACAAACAAAAGTAAAATCAACTCATTGAAAGAGCCAAGACCAAAGCAAAACCTTACCATAGTTAGGTTAAAGTCGATGTACTGAAACATGTTGTAAATAATAGCCTTGTATTTAAAATACATGTACTAAAATGGGTTATTACATTTTAGTAAATACATGTAAAGTGTTATTTAAAACTTGGCAAAGTTCAAATAAAAACTTGTCAAAGTTATTTCAAGAAGTATGTGCATTCTTATCTCTTTTGTCGTATATTAACATCATTATGAAATTGAGACGTCTTCTTCATTAAGTATCGATTATAAAAGGGCCCTCTTTTATAATTCATGATTGATTTAAAACATTCATGAGAAAAAGAAAGCATTTTACAAAATAAAAATGCAAGTTATTCAGTAAGCCCTTAAAAACAAAAGGCAAGAATAAACAAAATAGAAGTTTAAACAGCAACGAAAACTTCTTAATATTAAAAAGGTTTAGAATAAGTATGAACTTAGTCATAAACCAAAAGTTGTTTATACAAAGTGCCACATAAAAGGACTGGGGACTTAACATTTTTAACAAACCCTTAAAAAGACCAAGGGTTACAACTATATATCACCAAAAAGAAAAAAAATAAAGGAATTCAAACAACATAATCTTTTCACTGAGAACTTGAAGGAACTGAAACAAGGACATCAACAGTAGTGGGCTCAACATGACTTGAAGGAGTGGGGATACCTGTATCATCTTCAACATTTTCAGAAACTTCAGCCACGGGAGAAAAAAAATCTTGGTTCTACTGAGTCTTCTCGATAGTCTCTTTGATCTTGGCTAACTCAGGTTCCAAGTTAAAATTCTCCTGGCTACCTTCAATGAGGGTATCATGGCGATAAATTAAAATGCCCAACTCATTAATGGTAGTTTTATCTTCAAGGATCATAATCTCTTTTCTAGTCAGTAATTTTATTTCTTAACTTTTCATTTCAGCCAAGGCAGATTCATAAGAAATTTGAAGAGCATCATGAGAACTCTAAAAAAATTGAACCTTACCAGAAGATTCCTGGAGGTCTTTTTGAGTTTGAGTCAGTGTTTCCACGAGTTCACCAGCATATGCTTCTTTTTCACCCAAGAGAGCCTTTAACTCTCTAATCTCTTTACTGGCCTAGGAAAGTTGCTCAGAAAAAGAGTTTTCAAGACGTAACTTTTATTTATCTGCTTGACTTGAAGAAGCTTTTACAACCGCCAACTCTAAAGTTAAGGCCTTACTTGCTGCTCCAAGGTACTTTTGTTGTCTTCTAGTATTTCCATGTTGATTTGAAGACCTTTATATTGTTCCCTCCAATTATCTGCTTCAATTTGATACTCGTGCAACAAATGCTCCGAGGAAAAACTATCTTTATCATCGCTTTACCCACAAGATTGATCTGAAAAAGGAAAGAAAGTAAGAAAAAGAGTTTTACAAAAAGGAATAATAAATCCTTAAAAAGAATATCATTAATGACGAGTGCATAATGTCATTCATCAAAGTTATAGAATTGTGACTTTCAATTCAGGATATGTCATTTTCTCCAATTCAGGATATATCATTTTTAATTTTATTAATTAAGTACATGATATGATGTTATATCAAATTATCGAACTTGGCAACTTTTAAAGGAAAAATTAATTACATTAGCGGGCTAACAGAAATATTTCTGGATAGATTAAAAAGGTATGGTGAATGCTTTCTTTCATGTAATCTACTTTTTTTGTTATTGAATAATTTGATTCTCAAAATGATGTGCAATTCCGGAGTTTCAGAGGTATGGTCCTGTCCTTGAATCGAGTATCAAAATTACTGAAGAATTAGCATATCAACAAGCAAAAGAAGCTGATCAACTTCAAAAGGCAAATATTTCGGTGATATTCATCCTTCCTCTTTTCCCCTTGACCCTCTTCCTTTCTTGTATACCCTTGCTACTATTAGAATTTTACCTACTCTCAACATCCTCCATTATTCCTTCCTGTATAGCATCTCTCCAGCAAGAATGATTGGAGGCTTGAGCATATGATTCAGGTTCATGAGAAGATTGAACTGAGATGAGGTAAGCTTGATCTTTTGGGGAAAATGATTTATAAGCATTCAACAGGATAAGAAACTTGAGAGGGTCGACGAAGCTGAGAGCGGGATCCATAATTACAGGAAGCGACGGGAAGGGAAGCAACTGGGCTAGACTGCTGATCTTCTGGAGTAGCCTGACCCTGGGAAAGAGACTGTAATCGTCGCCGAGAATAAACATGTTGTGCCAGGTGACAGGAATCCTCTGAGGTCAGCTGAACAGGCTAACAATCGGCAGAAAATGCTGAGCAAAGTTACTGGCCTGAAGCACTTTTTACTTTATTCTAAGAAATGAATCCTGTCAGGTTTTTATTTATCTTAATTAGAAAACTTCTTATACAATTAGCTTTCTCTGAAATTGCTGAAAGGAAAACATTTATTTGATTCTATTTTTTATAGGTCCTCTTCATGGGGTTGGTCTGAAGGACATTATTAGCTTCCAAATATTTCAAGGATCAAGTTCTTGATGTTGAAGCTTGATTTTATAAGAGGTATTAATAAATTAATGAATGTAGAGGCCTCATCCAGAGGCAACCCTGTACATGTGTTTGAATAACTTACAAATACAGGTGATACATGCTGAAATATGCTGGTGTAGTTCGTGTTGCAAATTATTCGTTGATTCTTTAGTATTTGATATGATATTTGGTTTGGCGATAGAACAACAAACCCATGGAACAAGGAAGAATTTTCAACTATTTCATCGACAAGGCCAACTTCCTGTACCTCAGCAGGTATATTGATTTATTAAGTTATCACTAATCCAGGTATTTTGATTGAGGTAAGCATATCTTCCGTTGTGGCAAATATGATATTACTTGTTCTGCTAGATGCCTATATCAGTTTTCGTATTTGCACGATCGAAAAAATAGACTTGAACTGACTTTTCAGTCATTCAGTGATCCAAATCAATAGAATTTTAAAGATCTTATGTACTGTGTGCCTTATCCCGAAATTGGTACAACAAAGATGACCAACAAAAAGAAAAATTATGTGCAATAGGTAAAGAACGCCTCCCCCCTCCCCCCTCCCCCATGAACTTTGTGCTTGTAGATGGAATCCTCCATCAAGACTTAGAATGGCAGTTCCTGCCTTTCCTGTTAGTTTTACTTATTATTAGGCAAAGTATATTCTTTTGACAATTGTGTCTTTGTGTACCTACCTGCTAGGTGTGGTGTTGCTGCGTTGCAGCCCATTTTTGGAGTTGTTGGTCGTACTGGAATTATGAGCACATCTGAAAGCTTTGTACCATATCTCTTCCACAAAATAGAATTTGATTATATTTTCTATATGTTTTATCTTTTATTATAACAGCACTGACACTTAAATCTTGTTGTTCAATTAGGACAAAGTATGACCATTTTGTAGAAGTGCAGCAGATTATGCAACGTCAATTATCTTCAATGTTTATTTTCTTCATTCATATACCTGTTTCAAAAATTACATCCTTGCCAAGGATTGCATTGGGAAGAGCGGGCTTCATCAATCAAGTACTGTATAGAAATACGAGTAGATAATCACTTTAATACAAAGGAGTGTCAAAATAAAAATAAAAATTGCTGCTATCGGGAATGTAACTTGCGTTTGACATCCCTTGACCATTGCACTAAGAGTTTGTCTTATGTTAAGGAGTGTCAACCCCTTGTATATATTCAAGTTTTTTAAAAAAATATGGTCGGCACCCCTCGGACAAGGGTAGCTCCGTCCCTTGTTACGATAAGTAAAATTAAAATAAGAGAGGTGAATTTATGAGAGGTTTATGTCATTGGGTTTTGGGGTTTGGGTGGGAGGGGGTATGTATTACTAATAATTAATTGACCATATGCTCGAACCTATAAAATTCAGTTCTAAAACTAGAACCGAACAACTTTTAACATATGTAAAAATCAGAGAAATATAACTCGTATATATTGATAGTATAAATTTTTTTATATAGTCAATGTTTAAAATATGTAAAATATGGTAAAGTATTACTTCTATAATTTGAGCAAGTTATACATTTGGTTTGTTGGTCAAAAGTAATTATGTTTGCTAACCAAATATAAAAAAATGATACATTAATTATGTATATTTACAAGTTAATATATATATATATATATATATATATATATATATATATATATATATATATATATATATATATATATATATATATATATATTTCGTCTGCTGTTATTTTAAAAAGTAATTATACTGTGTAATTTTTTTATTTTTTAATCAAGTAACAAATCATATTCTGAGACTATATGACATCATTAGTTGATACAGAGTATATATAATGCATGGCTAACCGAAAAATTTATATATTTCATTTCCACAACCGACATATCAACTTCCCCTATTGATTACGCGTCCACGTTATATTTCTTCTTATATGTTTAACTTCTCTTTATCATAAAATTATGACGCTTCCACCTAGATTTCTGCTCAGCACTAACTCTTTCTCAACTCCACAGCCGCCGGTCAAATAGTACGCGGCGGAGCCGCCGTCGTTTGCATCAGTCGAGCCCGACTTCGTCATAATCATAGCTGCCCTACTCTGTGCATTCATCTGCATCATAGGACTCATCTCAATAGTTCGGTGCGCTTGGCTCCGACGAGTCGGCGAAGGTACCGGAGGTCAGTCATCATCGGTGGCGAACAGAGGGTTGAAGAAAAAAGTGTTACAGTCGCTGCCTAAGTTCACTTACGACAGTACTTCTTCAACCACCGGCGCCGCGGCGGAGTGCGCCATATGTCTGGCGGAATACAGGGAAGGAGACGAGATTAGGGTTCTGCCTCAGTGTGGCCATGGCTTTCATGTTCAGTGTATTGACACGTGGCTTGGTTCACACTCTTCATGCCCATCGTGCCGTCAGATTCTTGTAGTTGGTCGGTGCCGGAAGTGCGGCGAGTTCCCTGAAGTTTCCGGCACCTCCAACGGTGCTCAAATTCCTGGGCGGAGCAACCTTGCATAAAGGTACAATCCAATTTCGTTGTCAAAAAATTATACTATTCAGTATGCTATGGCCAAATTAAATAAGGTAAAAAATAATTTTTGTATTTAAATTAAAATAATTAGAATTCATAAACTAAAAAATGTCTATTTTTATTGTAAAACGGTTATGGGTTTTTGTCAGGGTTGAAGATGGTCCCCAGTTGAGCTGGTGAAATTTAGTGGTTTTGCTTTGTCGAGAAGCTAAAGAAGAGAAGACGATAAATATGAAGCTTCGTGCTTTTGTTATGGAAAGAAGAAGGTGACAAAAGGAGAATGATATATATAGCTGCTGAGTTGTTGATAGCTTAGAAGGTTTCTAGTCACTGTAAATCTTTTTTATCTTATTGTTTACCGATCGAGTTATCTGATCATATAATTTGTTATAAACAGTTTTTCATATATGGAGTAACATACAATTATACATATTTTTCGCCGACCGGTTCACCTGAACCCCTTCGTTGAAAAGTTACATTATATATAAGATAAAAATTCAATTTTTATCTATATATATATATATTAAGTTTTGAACCCCTTGACATAACCTTAAAGTATAGTTTAGTGGTCAAAGGAGTTCAAAACTTTTATACGGCCATAAATTCAATTCTCACTCGTATCATTCGTGGAAATCCTGCATCCGTCACTAACTTGATTTATGTTCATATATTATATGGTGTCCTAAATATGAAGTTCATTAATAGGGAACCTTTTTAATGGATTATTCATATTAGTCGGAAGATGTACTAAAACTTAAGTTATTTAAAAAATGTGCAATCAAAAGGTCGTAATTTGTGGAGGAAATTGACGAGAAGTACAAGTGTAGAGGACGATGTGGGAGGCCTTCGTTTTGGTTGTTAGTTATTTTTCGCTACAGTTGATTTAGTAACTGAAAGTGCATTTTTCTTTAGGACTAATATTGTTGGACGAGATGGTCAAAGTTCAACATAATATTAGGGCGGATAACATTCTTGGATTAAAATCATATAATTTAACATCAAGACATATAATATTACGTACGTAGTATTTTGTTTTTTTTTTCGGTCGAAATATTAGCTGTTGTTGGATATGTTTGTCTTTGTTTTTCTTCTTATCGTGGGTTGAAGGTTAATGGGTTTATTTTATATTAATGTAATTAACTTTTTTGTCTTGCTTTTAGATCATTAATTTACACTTATTATGTACAGTCACTTTTAACTTTCGAGAAATTCATATGAGAAAAAAATGTATGCATTCCACCTAACGAGGTACAAGATTATTTTAACCCAATAACTAACATTATTAAAAAATAAAAATAAAAAGAAGAAGAAGAGGAGGAGGAGAATTCAATTCCTACCATTAGGAAATTGTCTTTTTGTATGTAATAGAAATTACCATTGAAAGAAAGAGAAGTAAACGTAGCTTTTGTGGGGAGATAATATAAGTTTAACTTGTAAGAAGAAAAAGATATATTTTTACAGTTAATTCTTAGTGTTTTTACATGAGTGAAAATCACAAAGTATCCCTACTCTACTAATTCGAAATTTGTAGAAAAGTCTATTTGATATGTACTTTTAACAATATTCTCTTGGCGTGCAAGGATATTCTCTTCAAATTGTTGTGAATGATAAATTGCAGGAAAATGACAACCAGAAATGGAAGAATTTGGACAAGAAACAACATTTTTTATTGTTACCTCTTATCAGTATAAGTATGGAATAATTCTGTTCACCTAAAACTTAAATAGATATAAAAAAAATTAACGGTGTATCTATTTTTGTCTCCAAGTGCCCGGGCCTTCATTTTTTCTAGTGTGTGGATGTTTAAATAAATTAAGAAAACAGCTTCCAATTGGAACAATTAAGCTATAATTCAACCGGGAGAAAAGACTTACCTAGTTTAACCGCTATTTGGGATTCTTACTTGGTTTAGCCACCACCGGCTATAATATGAAAACAAGCATCTTCTTAAATAACTTATATACATAGTGGCTAATCCGAGGGATTATGAAATTATCATATTTAGGAGAATATATCTTCAAAAATCTTCTGAGAATTAAATGAAAATGACATCACCATTGTTGGAGTACAGAACATTGAATATTATAGTTGAAAAACTCCATTGAAGCTCTTTTGATGTTTGAGGTAATAATTTTTCAGATGGTTGCAGAATTTATAATCTTTTCTAAAGAAAATGAATGATTAATTGAATTCCTCACCCAGTGTCATCCAAGGGCAGTAACTATTAATTAATCTTTCCTTGATTTGCTTCTACATCCTAGGTGCAATGTCGACAGAAAATATTGCGAGCTTGTTAGTTTTTTGGATTGAGTGTTGTTCCACTTCAAAAAGAGTTTAAAATTTGAATTTGAATTGATTTGGAATAGATTTAAGCAAAATTTAAGTTAAATTTTATTGAAGATGCAAGAAAGAAGACGAAGTCAGTTTTTGTATAATGATGTATAATATTGTATAATTATGTATATGGGTGTATAAACACCTTTTATACACCTTTATACAAGTTTTTGTAGACGAATTTCTTTCACGATTTTCAGTTGCAATTCTTGTTCAAAACCAGTCCAAATCTCTATTAAATAACTTCAAATTTTATATACAACCTCCTTATACCACTTATAGCAAATCTAAAAAACTCCCACTCTAAAATTCTCACAAAACCAAATTCAAAATTTAAAACCCCCTTATTTAAGTTTGTTCAATAATGGACCGATCTTAATCTTTATTAAATGACTTTAAATTTTGTACACAACCTCATTGCACTATTTCTAATAAGTCTAAACAACATCATATCCAAAATTCTCAAAAAACTATATTCGAAATTTAAACCCAGTTATTTAAGTGTATTCAACAATGGTGGATTATCTTAAAATTATATTTCTCACCACAAAATAGATTTGATTTGTTGAACTAATATTTAAATCATAATTACTGATTTGAAAATTAGATTAAAAGCTTGCAAATTTTTTTAAACAAAATTGAATAGATATTTTGAGAACCTATTTGGAGTTGGAAGTTAAATATTAGCCTATTATTTTTGGGCTACAATTTTGAAAAGTTAAACATGGGCCACGTAGTTGCAATATATGTATGTGAGTTGTATTTATGTGTAATTCTCCCCTTCCAATTGGCTAAATTATAGGAGTATTATCTTTTTCATCGTAGAAGAATTATATATCATCTCCTTCTATTAATTCTCCAAGCTTGAAGATTCCTTCTTGTAAATTGTAATAGAGAAATCAATTTCAAGATTCTTTTCCTAGTTATAGAAACTATGCATTTTGTATTGATACTTTGCATTTTCGCCTAACTTAATTATTTTTATTCCGTCAACATTTCCTTAAATAATGTCAGCCTTTTCTAACCATCATATTCTATATTCGTGAGATCTTATTTACATGAGCGAAGGAGAAGTCGTACACCACCTTTTCTTTTTTTAAATTCCTTTTATTATTCTGATAATTATTTTCCACTTATGAGATGGCCATCAAACAAAAAATTATTTTCCCACAATAGTGTCAAGTTCAAGCTTTTTAAAATAGTGCAAAGTATTTGCTTCCAAAAACCTGCTTTTCCCTAAGTTCTGAAAAGATTCTTGAAGTGGTCTCACAAGCATTCTTTTTTAAACTCGTCCTAATAAACGATGAATCTAAGCTCATTTAGTTTAAAGTACAAATATACGAAATATTAATTATTCTAAAAACTAATTAACTTAAGTGCCTCCAGTAAATAAATTATTTTTTTCACTCATTTCATTTGACTTTGAGGTGATTTAAAGATTTTATTTTGCATATGGATAAAGATGTAACCCGTCATCACCAACAAACCTATGCTTTGTCGGAAAAAAATATATAAAATTATGTTTTAGAGAAAAGGACTGACCCAGTTAGAGAAGGGAATACTCTATGCAGCCTTCCCGCTGCTTTGCAGAGAGCCTGATTCGAACCCACGACCTGACACACCACGGCAAGCAAGCTTACCGCTGAGCCAAGCCGGCCCTTCTATGTTTTAGAGAAGAAAACTTATTTAATACAATATTGACTTATTAAATAAGAAGAAAACTTATTTAATAAGTCAATATTGTATGAAAATGATGCGACGTAAAATATCGACATGCAAGAAACAGAAATTATAATATTTGATTACCCGCATATACCCTACTAGCGGTCTTGATAAGTAATTCGAAAAATATCCACTAGAACAACCAAAATAACAGTTAGTTTATCAAAAAGAATTTGGGAAAATCTCTCGTATTCATGATAGGGAAAAGTGCATAAAATGTTTGGCCATTCACGTAAAATATCTTAACTGAGTAGACCTTCTCTATTGAAAAAGAAATCCTTTAAGTAGTTTTCCCGAGAAATTTTAAATGAGTCACATAATCAAAATTGGATATGTGAGGCTCTCTTATTATTTGACGAGTGGACTCACAAGTCCCACTTGCTTACTTTAAAACATAAAAATGAAAAGGACAACCTGAAGTCCATATTTTTCCGATTCAAGATGCTTAACAAAGAACCAAAATATAGTAATGACATATAGAGCAATTGCGACGAGAATTCTGTCCTAATTCTTAGAGAGAGGAAGAAGAAGAGAAGAAGAAATTGACGGAGTATTCTATATTTCTCGATAGCAAATGAGAGTTGATACACAATTATATAGCTTGTGTTATGTTCTCACATTTTACACGTGCACATCAAAAGTGCTCTAACTAACTGACTTTGTATCTAATTTCTTGCCAGCTAATTAACAGCTAACTTAAGTGACTCGAATAACGACCACTGGTAAGCTGCATTTCTCCGTTACTCTGCATCTTCCATTACTCCCCTCAAGCTGGAGTGTGAAAGACATCGAGCACTCCTAAATGGGAAAGAAGGATATGATGTTGACTGACAGCTAGACCTTTAGTTAATAGGTATGCTATCTGAGACTGTGAAGCAACATACTTGGTCTGAATGAGACCTTCCTTCACCTTTCCACGAACAAAATGGCAAAATGTCTATATGTTTAGTGCGCTCATGAAACGTGAGATTTGCTGCAAGTTGGATGGCGGCTTTGCTATCATAGTGAAGTTGGATTGGTCTGGATATATGCACACCTAAATATTCCAACAAGCTACCTAACCACACAACTTCTACCACACAAGCTGTCGTGCTGCAATTCAACTTTTGCTGAGCTTCTACTGACTGTGTGTTATTTTTTTAACTTCCATGAGATCAACGAGTCACCTAGTTTAACAACATATCCTATGACTGAGCGCCTGGTATTAGGACAAGCGGACCAGTTAGAGTTGCAGTGCTGTTAAGTGAGTAGCTAAGGTCTTGCTTAGAAATACCCCTAAACCAGGGCGACCTTTGATGTACCTTACTACCCTCAATGCAGCTTCCTAGTGTGACTTCTTTGGTTGCTGCATGAATTGATTGAATGCTTTTACTGTGAAGCAAATATCTAGGCGTGTGATGGTAAGATAAATCAACCTTCCCACCAGCTTTTGATAATTGCATATGTCTTCCAGTACAGGATCATTAGTGTCACCTGTTAATCCATCAAATTCAATAGTGGTTAGTCTAGTATTAGCCTCAAGTGGTGTTAAGGCTGGCTTTGTACCACTGAGTCTAACATCAGAAACTAGTTCTAAGACATACTTCCTCTAATTGAGGAGTATCCCCTGCTTTGATCTCAACACTTCTATACCCAAGAAATACTTGAGTTCTCCAAGATCATTGACCTTAAAACTGTTGTGTAAGGTCTATTTTGCCTCATCAATAAGGTCATATTCACTCCCGGTGATAAGTAGATCATCAACATAATAGAGTAAAATGATCACAACACATCCTTCTCTTTGTTTATGAATAGAGAATGACCATGTGGACTTTGGCAGTACCCAACTTCCAATAGAACGATGGTTAGCTTGCTATTTCATTGCCTCGATGCTTGTTTGAGTTCATATAGAGACTTTAAAAGTATCAGGTCCTGTAATTGTAGGGGCTTCATTTGTTTGAGATTGATCCACAACTTCTCCTGCATTAGCTACTGCAGCATTGGGATTTTGTGAATCAATAACTAAATCTTTCGCTCCTTGCATCGTATCTGGTGTTGTTATATATATGGCTTCATGTGTGGTTGGCTCCATATTCATGCCAACTACACCTAGGGACCTTTGACTCTCCTCTTGAGACACTTTTGCATATGCTTTATTCGTTGACTCTACTGGTCTCCTTGCTAGTAGATTACTTCTAACATTATTGTTGGTTTCATTAAGTCTCGTAAGGAACTACAACAATCGTTGTGATCTTAAATGCACAACTTAACGCAAAGACTCCTCACAATCACAAGAAGGTAAGGGAGCTAAAACATTTAACTCATCCCAAAAATCCTTCATCTTAGAGTAATAGGAGGTGACTGAATCAGTACCGTCTTAAAGTGGCAAAGTCCACAAATGATGTATCCTAGTAAAATATCAAATCACTCCATACCTTCTTAGCATTAGAAGCATACACAATATTGGGAATTAGTTCATTTGCGACTATATTTCCTATCCACAACAGAACATGTATTGCACTTCTCCCACTGTTCTATTAATTCTCCTCTATACATGTTTTTGACACATATTCCATTCACAAAACCTAATTTGCTTTTGCCTCAAAGAGCCAATTTCATCGCTCTACTCCACATGCCGTAATTATCTGGCCCTGTGAGCTTGAGATTTTAAAATAGTCCAGGCGTATCTCCAGCTGGAAGATACAGTGGGTGATTGTGGTCTAGTGAGGTAACCCTATTTCCTGCCATTGCTGCAGAGATTGAAGCTTTGTGTTCTTCTGCAACTAACAGAGTTACACTGGTCAAAGATCATCGTCAAAGCTCCTGCTTTGATACCCTATCAGAATGAGCAATTGAGTCGAGAATCCTGACCTAATTCTTAGAAAGGGGAAGAAGATGAGAAGAGGAAATTGATGGAGTATTCTATATTTCTCAATAGCAAATGAGAGCTGATACATAGTTATATGGTTTGTCAGTTATATGAGCTCACATTTCATATGTTACAATCACGTGCTCTAACTAATCGACTTTGTAACCAATTTTTAATATCTAATTAACAGCTACGCTAGTGACTCTAATTACGACCACTACTAAATTGCATTCTTGCTCTATTGCATTCTCCATTACTCTGCACCTTCCATTAAGTAATAAAATAAAAGTAAAAATGGTATAATAAAATATCGACAAGCAGCTAGATGTTTATGATTACAGCATGATTACAACTTATTTTCTAAAGTATCTATTTTGTACCACGAGAAGTAACTGGCGTCCTAAATTTACTAATTTAGCTTCTTTTTTTGTTCCTCTTACAAAAAAAAAAACAACAAAATTGAGTTATATATTCAAGTTAAAAGAATATGTTAAGATGATAGTTAGATATGTAAACTAGAAGCACGAAAAGTTAAGAGTGATCTCGGAGGAGGGGGCAGAGTTTTAAGCTAATGCGTTCGGATTTTATTGCCTGTAAATTATTGGGTCATAAATTAATAATTTATACGTATACAATAAATTTTTTTTAAGAAAGAATACAAAGTTATAGATGTCCATTAGAAAAATACTTTAGTTTTAAAGTAAGCAAGGGATGCCTATGAGTAGCTGTTAAGTAACACATAAATAGTGGTTGGCTATATGACTCATAAATAAAATTTTGTTATAGAATAAGCCGAGTTATAGATGTCCATTAATACCCTACGGCTTTTGAAGCAAGCAACTTATAATAACTAATATAAGCACTACCAAAGGATGTGGTGTGGTGGATATGACTGCTCCTCCCTTAATTAGATGTCTCAAGTTCGAGCTTTGGGTATGGAAAAATCCATGGTAGGGAGAACTTCCCCCCGAATGGGGCCCTATGCAGCACGAATTCGGATATAGTCGGGCTCCAATGCGGATACCGAACATCGGATGAAAAACCAAAAAAACTAATATAAAAAGCTTGAATGCAGCTCGAGAAAAGTATTGCAGTAACTTTCTGAAAGGTTTTGTAGTAGCTTTCTTTCTTCTAAAAATAGGGAGCCGAAATAATTCGTTTTGTATACAATAAATTTTAAGAGAAATAAAATCTCTCTCCCCCGACCGGGCTATATCTCCTATCTGCATTTATAATATTTTATATAATAAATTCTTGTTTTGTGGGTTCCAAAGCTCGATGTTATTCTAGATAGGGGTGTGCATTTGATTTATCGGTTCGATTTTGACCCTTATCGATTATCGATTTGTACATACATTTATCGTTATCGTTTCAATAAGGTTTCGATTTTTTCAATTTCGATTTATCAATTTTGAGGGCTTATAGATTCGGTTATCGGTTACACCAATAAGAAAATTTGCACGATTCCACGGAAAGTATATCACTATAAACGTGCCTAACTAATATGGACAAAAAGAAGCTAAAATAAGACGAACACCATTTATAACATAAAAATTGTGTCAACAAGCACATATAACAAAACTAAAGTAAGGGATCAAATGTATGCTATCAACACTCCAACGGTATAAAAAAAAATAACAAAATACATTCCATTAACTTCATTCCCTTGATCTTTAAATATGATCATTCCTTAAATGTGATAGAGAAAATAATAGGGTAAGGGACTTAGGGTAAAGGAAAGGCTAAAGATTAGGAAAAATGATATTGTATAGCCGCTTTCAAAATAGTAGCGAATATATATATATATATATATATATATATATATATATATATATATATATATATATATATATATATATTATGTATGTTATATTAATCTACACAAATAGGTAATTACTCATTTTACAAGTGTCTACAGAGTTTAGGGGTGGTCATTCGATTTATCGATTCGATTTTGATCCTTATCGATAATTACTTATCGATTATCGATTTGTACATATGCTTATCGTTATCGTTTCAATAAGGTTTCATATTTTTTCGATTTCGATAACAAATAATCAATTCAATTTATTGATAAATCGATTCGAATGCACACCCCTAATTCTAAACTGATTTTCTTATTTACTTGCCACAAACATTAACTAATTGAAGTTTGACGGCTCTAAAACCATAATATACTTAGCAAGGATTTTCATATGTATGGCAAATCAAGCTAATATAGCATGAAAAGAACTCGAAATGCAATATCTTATTAATTCTGAAATCATTAGTACTACATCCTAAATGTAGCAAATAGTTTTTCAATACTTCTATTACTTTAATAGTGACAAGAAGTTACAAGTCAACTCAAAACTATTACATGAATAAGAGATACTAAACTGAAATACAAATGATAGAGAAGAAAGGATGAGAAGCTATTGAGAATGGAGAGAATCAGAGAAATGAAGATGTGGAGAAGCATACGCTTTTCTTCACAATAGGCATAACGTCCAATATCACTAATCATATCCTTTTTAATAGTTCAGTTCTTAGGTCAATTCTCAACCCGGATCCCATATAAACCTGACCCAATTACTTGTTCTCGTCCCAATAGCTCTTCTCAACCCAATAGCTATTTTTGTAACATCCTTGTTGCTATCCTTACTATGTTGGGGTTGATTCATAACACGAGATTCTTGTGACACATATACTATTCATTTTTTGGTCTTTTGCCTTCCAGTTGACACCAGAAATCAGCTAGTCTATTGATTTTTGTAAAAGCCTAAGTGGGCGTTTGGACATATGAATTGTAAAATTCAAAAATAGGGTGGAAAATTTTTTTAAGTAAAAATGGTATTTGAAATTTAGAGTTGTGTTTGGACATGAATATAATTTTTGGTTGTTTTTGAAGTTTTGTGAGTGATTTGAGTGAAAATTTTGAAGATAACTTTTTGGAGTTTTAAATTTTTTGAAAATTTTCAAAATGCATGTTCAAGTGAAAATTAAAAATTTTATGAACAAACGTTGATTTCCGAAAAATGTGAAATTCTTTTTTTAAAAAAGGAAAAATTCTTTTATGTCCAAATGGGCTCAAAGTCAACTTTGAAACCAAAAGACAAACCTCAACTTCAAGTCCCTTGGCCTTATCTTTAAGGCTTGTACCAACTTTTCCTTTATATATATATATATATATATATATATATATATATATATATATATATATATATATATATATATATATATATATATATATTAATTTAAGAAGTATCATATATTAATTCAGAATTGTAGCTGCTACCAACTACAAATTTAGAAGTCCACCATTGTTGAAGCCACCAACCCATTCCAGAAGTCACCATTATTGAAGCCGCCAACCCATTTTAGAAGTCACCATTGTTGAAGCCTCCATTGTTGAATGAAGAATTCAACCACCAACCACCTACTTTAAGGCTATAAATAGAGCCTTATGTTTTACACAGAAATATCAATCCAGAGAGATTGAAATACAATCCGGAAATAGATTGTGAGAACAAAAAAAGAGTTTGGTAAGCTTTTTTATAGAGAGAAATTCTTGGTGTAAATTCTCTATAATTCTATTCTTGTGAAATAGAGTTATTTTTCCTCCCAAATAATCTTCATATTGATCAGAAAATCACAACAAGTGGTATCAGAGCCTTCGATTCTCTGTTTATCGAGAAATATCAGAACACGAAAATTTTAACCCGGATTTACGTTTTTCAAAAATGTGATCTTCGGTGTATTTTGATCATTTCATTAGATTCCTTGCGTCGATACGAATTCAAAGCAATTTTTCGGATGCAAAACAAAGCTAAAACGAAGAAGTTACGACAATTTAAATTTTCTCAATTTTTTCTTTTGTCCAAGGAAGAAGATGATAAATAGTAATTGCCTAGTCAGCACCACGTCATCATCCAGTCAACATCTAGTCAGCGCCTAGTCATCATAAATTTTCAAAAATTTATAAAATAACCCCTAAAGTTACTAAAATTATAAATCCGCCCCAAAGGTTCAATATATTTTCGATTTAACCCCAAAAGTTTGGTGTACATTTTGAAAATTTTTTGGAGGCCCTATTTTGACCCAAGAAGAGTCAATCCTACCATTTTCACCATTCCGGACACGTTGGTGAGGTCTGTTTGGTTAGATTCTGCTCCAAAATTTTGACCAAGCCATTTCAAAGATATAATGGAAGAATCATCATCTTCTGGAGCTATGATAAAGCTTACTGCCACAAATTACACATTATGGAGAACTCGGATGGAAGATCTCCTCAGTTGTAAAGAATTTTTTGATCCCATATAAGCAAAGGGTAAGAACTCTGATTCCACCAAAGAAGCATATTGGAAGAAATTAAACAGAAAAACTATCGGTCAAATTCGACAATGTATTGACGATAGCGTTTTTCATCATGTTGCATAAGGGACAGACACGTATGCCCTCTAGGTGAAGTTAGAAGGGATGTATCAGGCCAAGACAGCTAGGAACAAAGCCTTGTTGATGAGGCGTTTGGTAAATTTGAAGTTAAAGCATGGAACTTCAGTTGCCGAGCATACCAGTGAGTTTCAGAGCTTGATAAATCAATTATCGTCTGTTGACATGCCGCTCGGGGATGAGATGTAAGCCCTACCACTTCTTAGTTCTCTTCCTTATAGTTGGGAGATGCTGGTAGTCTCTCTCAGTAATTCAGCTCCTAGTGGAAATCTGACCATGTCTATGGTTAAAGATGCCTTATTTAGTGAAGAAGCCAAGAGAAAGGACATCGATGATGGTGAGTCGCATACCCTTATTACAGAAAGAGGGAGACAACAAGAAAGAAGTCAAGTTAAGAGGAGAGGTAGAAACAAGAGTAGGGGAAAATTCATAGATGGTAGGAAGTCATCATATGCATGCTACCACTGTGGAATAAAGGGCCATTTAAAGAGGAACTGCAGAAAATTGCAGAAGGAGAATGAGAAGTTGAACCAGAAGGATGGAGGTGCATTATTCACTACCCACGAGAGGTAGCCATTTGTTCCATCTAAGAAGAGGCATGCTTTCACGTCTCAAGTCAAGAAGAAAACTAATGGGTGGTAGATACTACAGTATCATACCACGCCACATCCTGAAAAGATTTCTTCACAACATACAAAGTAGGAGACTTTGGAGTAGTGAAGATGGGGAACACTTCTTTCTGTGAGATAGTTGGAATTGGTGATATCAAAATACAAACAAATATCGGGAGTACAATGATATTGAAGGATGTCCTTCATGTGCTGTGCCAGATATTCATCTAAACCTAATATCAGGTATAGATCTTGACAAACAGGGATATGAAAGTTATTTCGGAAAAGACACATGGAAATTGCTGAAAGGGGTTATGATTCTCACTCGGGGACATATTTGTGGAAACTTATATAAAACTTATGTAAAGGTATGTTCAGACAACCTCAATGTTATGGAAATGAGGCGTCTCAAAACCTGTGGCACTAGAGACTCGGTCACGTGAGTGAAAAGGAGATATCAATTCTAACGAACAAGCAGCTTATCAGAATGGACAAGAATGATGATTTAGACCCTTGTAATCATTTCTTATTCGGAAAGTAACATAGAGTCTCTTTTACATTTTCTTCAACCAGAAAATCAGAGTTACTCGGTCTTGTACACTCTGATATTTGAGGTCCCATGGAGGAGAAATCACTTGGCGGCAATAGGTATTTTCTGACTTTCATTGATGATGCTTCTCGAAAGGTGTGGGTATACTTCTTAAAGACAAAAGACCATGTTTTTGATTATTCCAAGATATTTCATGCCATAGTAGAGCGTGAAACGGGAAAGAAATTAAAATGCCTTCGCTCAGATAATGGAGGTAAATATACTTCCAAGGAGTTCAATTCCTATTGCAAGAGACAAGGTATTCGACATGAGAAGACGGTCCCACGCACCCCACAACACAATAGAGTAGCCGAGAGAATGAACAGGACAATTATGGAAAGAGTCAGAAGTATGATCAGTATGGCAAAGTTGCCTAATCCATTCTGGGGAGAAGCTGTTCGTGTCGCCTGCTACCTAATAAACCGGTCACCATCAGCCCCATTGAATTTTGAGGTTCCAGAAAAAATATGGTCTGGTAAGAATCCCTCATATTCTCACTTAAGGGTATTCGGTTGTTTAGCACATGCACATGTATCCAAGGAGCTCAGGAAAAAGCTTGATGGTAGAACTATACCATGTATTTTCATAGGCTATGGAGATGAAGAATTTGGGTATAGATTATGGGATCCAATACAGAAGACGATGATTAGAAGTAGGGATGTTGTATTCCACAAAAATCAGACAATTGAAGACATTAAAAAGCCCATAATGTCTTATGAAAGAGGTTCCAGTGCCCAAAAAGTTGGTCCAAATCCACTATCATTGCAATTTGACACAAATAGTGTGGAGGATCATGAAGCAGTACCAGAAGCAGAATAGGAGGATGTTTGGCAGGGGGAGGCACAAACCCCTCAGGAAACTACAGAACCATCACAAGGGAACGATGACGGTACACCTCCTGAAGCTAATAATCAACAACCTCGTCGATCTGAACGAGATCAGATTCCATCAACTTGATACCCAGAAACCGAGTATATTCTACTTTCTGAAGATGGAGAACCATAGAGTTTCCATGAAGCTAAATCTTATAAGGATAATGAAAAATGGCTGCAAGCAATGACCGAAGAGATGAACTCTTTACAGAAAAATAACACTTATGAGATTGTGAAACTTCCGCAAGAAAAGAAGGTACTGAAGAGTAAATGGGTATTCAAGCTCAAGAAAGATGACAGCGGAAAGGTGGTGAAGCATAAAGCCCGGTTAGTAGTCAAAGGATTCCTACAGAAAAAAAGGGAATTGACTTTGATGAAATATTTTCACCGGTTGTAAAATTGACTTCAATCCGTATCATTCTTGGATTGGTAGCCAGTTTGAATTTGGAGCTTGAACAAATGGATGTCAAGACAGCATTTATTCATGGTGATCTAAATGAAGAAATCTATATAGAGCGGCCGGAAGGTTTTGAGGTTTCAAGAAAAGAAAACCCCGTCTATAAGCTTACGAAAAGTTTATATGGCCCAAAGCAAGCACCGAGGCAGTGATACAAAAAGTTTGACTCATTTATGGTAAGTCAAGGATATAAAAGGACTGATGTAGAGAGATTTTCGAATGGCAATTTTGTTGTACTTCTACTTTATGTAGACGACATGTTGATCGTCGGACAAGATGCAACAAAAATTAGACAGTTGAAGAAAGAACTCTCTAAGTCATTTGAAATGAAATACTTAGGTCCAGCTCAGCATATTTTGGGATTGTAGATAACTCGAGATAGGAGAAACAAGAAGTTATGGCTATCTCAAGAAAATTATATTGAACGGGTGATCAAACGGTTCAATATGAGTAACTCCAAACTGGTAGGTGCCCCTTTGGCAAATCACTTCAAGTAGAGCAAGTGTTTGTTCCCCTCATCCAAGAAAGAGATTGAGGAGACGTCTACAATTCCATATTATTCAGTAGTTGGAAGTCTGATGTATGCCATGGTTTGCACAAGGCCAAATATCACACATGCGTTAGGTGTGGTAAGTAGATTTCTTTCTAACCTTGTAAAGAAACATTGGGAGGCAGTTAAGTGGATTCTCAGGTATCTTAAAGGTACTTCAAAATCAAGTATGTGCTTTGGGGGAGCTGATCCAGTCTTGGAAGGCTATATAGATTCAGATATGGATGGAGATCCTGATGAAAGAAAATCAACCTCAGTATATGTTTATACTTTTGCAGGGGGGCTGTGTCATGGCAGTCAAGATTGCAGAAGTGAGTTTCACTCTCCACAACTGAAGCAGAGTATATTGCTGTAGCGGAAGCTAGAAAAGAAATGTTGTGGCTAAAGCGGTTTCTCCAAGAACTAGGGATAAATCAAACAGAGTATAAGATACATTGTGATAGCCAAAGTGCAATTGATTTAAGCAAAAACTCAATGTATCATTCTCAGACAAAGCACATCGACATTCGCTATCACTGGATACGCGAGGTGATGGATCAACAACTATTGAAACTAGTGAAGATCCATACGAAGGAGAATCCAGCAGACATGTTAACAAAGGTGGTCACTCAAGAAAAGTTAAAGCTGTGCAGAGTCATAGTTGGAATAACTTTCAAATAGTAGCTATGTTGGAATGCAGCTGAAGGGGGAGAATTGATGAGTTCAGCTGCTACCAACTATCAATTCTAGAAGCCCACCATTGTTGAAGCCACCAACCCATTCTATAAGCCACCATTGTTTAATGAAGAATTCAACCACCAACCACCTACTTTAAGGCTATAAATAGAGCCTTATGTTTTACACATAAATATCAATCCAAAGAGATTGAAATACAATCCAGGAAGAGATTGTGAGAACAAAAAGAGATTTTGGTAAGGTTTTTTTGTAGAGAGAAATTCTTGGTGTAATTTCTTTGTAATTCTATTCTTGTGAAATAGAGTTGTTTTTCCTCCCAAATAATCTTCATATTGATCAGAGAATCATAACAACGTTAATATATGTAGTATATACCATCAAGCAAACGATAAGTTATTTTATGAGGACATACTAAGAATTGTAATATTAAGCTAGGTAGGTAATTTTTTATTACCCACAAAAAAAATTTAAGAGAACGGCAAACTACCTCTCAAAGACACTAATCCTATATGCTCCACGAGCAAAGCAGTTCATGCTACTAATATTACTTTATGATTAGATAAACTAGAAAAATTAAAATTTATGCATGTTTATATTAAATAATAAATGCAATACATAAATATGCGTCTATCGACTATATATCAAAGAAGGGAGGAGGGAGTGACATTCCTTTAACCTTGAGTTTGAAATTATCCCTTTGGGTGGTATGATAATGGTATCGATGAAAATATGGTGGAGTATGGAGTTGGATGGTAGAGATGAAAATACACGAAAAAAATGAGATGGATATGTTTTAAATTACTTAACAGATTCTTAATAATGATGCATACAACTCATCAGCGATTAAATAATATAAAATATAATTTCGAACAAATGCATACGCCAATTTAGGTATTAAGCAAATGAATGAATAAATAAGTTGTTGAAAAAAATAACATTATCCTTCTTCATCTTTGAGTTTAAATCTAAATTTGCAATTAAAAACACTAATCTTCCCCGAATTTCCTCATAATTGAGAGATAAATTCTAAATAATATTTTTTCCTTTCAAACAACACCCAATCTAAACAAAAAATAATTTTATAATATTTTAATTTTTCGACTTTTAAGTTTCAAAACTTTTAAACAGTTGTTAATGAAGATTTTAATGGAGTTAGCTTTGTCATCTTTTCTTATAACCACTTTTAAAAATAAGAGGATTTTGAATACTTAATTTGAGACAGATTTCTCTGAATTATACGACTTCCATTACACATATCATATTCATGTGTAGCCAGTCATGTTCGTCTTGCTTTAACTACAAATATTTAAGATTAGAACTTTTTTCTACTCAAGTTATGATTGTGAGTGCCAAATTTCGTCACTAAAATATATTCTCGGCGGGGTAAAAAAGAAAGAGAGAGAATGAGGAAGATTAGAGCTTAATTTCTTAATTTATATATAATTAATAAATATAGTTATTCTAGATAATTAAACAAAAATATCTAATATGTATATATTAAAATTTCCTTTTTCCATCTAAACCATCGAGGATCCAAAGCCGTGGCCCAATTAATCCAAATTGGCTCCGAATAGTGCCGTGAAAACGGGCCAGCCCAACCCAACCCTCGTGAACTTTTAAATTTGATAGGTTAGGTCAGGCCAGCCCGTCATATGAATGGGCCATAAAATGGACTGCCCACCCCAGTCCTAAGAGCGTCGTGGGCTAGGGTGGGCCGGCCTTTCAATTTTTTTAGAAAAAAGAATTTTTTTTAAATCCTTAGATATTTTTTCGTGACATAGTCAATTAATCATATAAACAACTTCAGTTTGCTTATAGCGTACAAAAAGCTTGATATTTGAAAAGGAATCACGTAATTGAAATGCAAATTCTCTATATCTCCAACTCTTTTTTTTAAAGTTTACATAATAATTGTTAAATATTTTTCTTTCATTTTCCTCGATTTCAGAGATTACTTTAATAAGATTATATGCTGAGGTTTTTTAATTTAGGATTAATATCATTTGTTGATTTCATCATTATAGTCCACAAAATTATTAAAATTCTTAAAATTTGCTGGCGATCAACTTTTTTTGTGTGTGTATTTAAAAGTGATATTTTTCTGTATTGAATAGTAGTTTAAATATTAATAAATATATTAAAATAATACACACTAATCATTGGCCACTTAAAGTAATATTTTCTTTTGAAAAAAGATTATTATTGATCACCTAAAACTTTTCGAGTTCTTTATTGATTAAGCAAAAGAAAAGTCAATTTTGTCAAATCACATGCATGTCAAAAATCCAAATTCTACTCCCTCCAATCCACAATAAGCATTTACTTTTTATTTTGGTATAAAATAAGTGTCCATTTATATAATCAAGAACAAATTCAATTTATTTTTAAAAAATTACCCTTATGTACATATCTTGAAAATTTTCTTGCTCCTCGCATTTATTTAATTAGGGGTAGTTAGTCAAACTAGGTATTTTTATATTAATTTAGTATTTTCTTAATTGGCGTGCCAAAAGTAAATTGATCATTTATTGTGAAGAGGAGGGAGTAGTTGATTTGGAAGGGTAAATGAGCAATCTAGGGTTTGGAGATGGGGATTAAAGCTTTTAGTTTTTATTTTTTTAAATACTAAATATTTAATAGTTAAGTTAATTTAATTTAATTAATTCTTTGCCCACAGGCCGGTCCAGGCCCATCCTCAGTCAAGCCTCGAAGGCTGGCGGACTGACTTGGGTCGGACTTATAAACCTTAGTTTTAAATGAGCTCAAAAAATCCTAGCCCAACCCCATCCAAGTAGCGGGCTAGTTTAAGTTGGCCTCAACTACCATGTCCATTTTGATGGCTCTGGCTTTGAATTAGAGCCGTCAATATGAACTTGGCCCGTTGGGCCAGCCCAGTCCAGCCCGTGATTTAGAAGGTTGGGCTAGAATTTTGAATCCCATTTAAAAATAAAGCTTTTAAGTTCAACCCGAATAAGCTCGTGGCCCGTGAGGCTTAACTAAGGCTGGGCTGGGCCGGCCCGTGGGCCTAATAAAAGTACATATCTAAAATATATAAAATATAAAAAATATATGACACAAAAAATAATAGGAAGAGTATCCCAAGATTAAAGTTTATTAAGCTCATCATATTAAAAGATTAAAGTCTTAAAACGTTAATTAGTTTTAATTTTTTTATTGTTCTTAATATTTAACTAATTAATATTGCATACGAATTGCAGATGTAGATGAAAGTGAAGATGTTAAGACAATCATCTCATAAGAATATTCAAATGTGTTTGATGAAAGTAATGTGTTGGATATCCCATAAGCGTCATGGACGTTCTCTTGAATAGTTTGTTTTGAATTTTGACTTTTAGTGAATGAAATATAGTCTTGTGTTTTACCTTTTTAGTGTTTATTGTGATAGAACAATATAAAAAGTTATTAATTTTTGTGAAATTTTTTTAATAATTTTTTTTAACTTTTAAATATTTGTCTTTCTTTAATTTAGAACATAAAGAAAAACTATAGAATTATATTTGGTAGAATACATAAAATAGCACCTGAACTTGTACCCAAATCCTGTTACACACTTGTTGATCACGGGGAACCTTTTACACACCAACCTTTTAAAAGTGTGTCAATTACACACCATTTTGATTACATGGCAAGAGCATATTTTACACACAAATTAGGTGAGTGAATAGGAAAAGAAATCTGTGAAATCTCGTGTGTAACTGACACATATCCACTTTTTTATTTTTTAATTAAAAACATCATCTTCTTCGTCAATAGCTTAAACAAACAACCTGCTCTTGCAAATAATGGAGAAATTATTCCCTTTTCTTTATTCTTTTTCTCCAAAATCTCACCATAGAAAACTTCCCTCCCTCTACCATAGAAAACAAAAAATCAGTTTGTCGTTGCCCTTCCCCTTTTCCCATTTTCGTCTTCTTTCCCACCCATTTTCCCCATCTTCCATGTCCACCATTTTAAGAATAATAATAATACAAAATAGTTTTGGAAGAAATTGGTAAATAAAGTTAAAAGAAATCTATATCAAGAGAATTTTATAAATCTGGATTTGAATCTATGCCACGAATCGAGCAACCATGGAGTTGGCCATAACTAACTTTAATGAAGTTTTGAGTTTTGCATTATATTTCTTGTGTTAGATTTGATAGACTCACAAACTCGTGATTAATATACTTAAGTTCCTAATTTTGCTTTATAATATGAAGGAGATTAAATGTGAATTTTTTGTGGTGTTTGGCGTCAATCTCCTACGAAGAAGAGAAAGATATGAATGGAGAAGATGGTTAAGGGGTATAGGTGTAATTTTAAGTATTTTATTTTTTAAATAAAAAATAGTGACACGTGTTACTATCTGATTGGAGTGTGAAATCACATATGTTTTGAAAAGTTGGTGAAGAAAAAAGTGATGTGTATTTGACATACTTTTAAACGGTTGAATGTATAAAAGATTTTCCATGATCAACGAGTGTATAACAGATATTTGGGTACAAATTTAAATGTTATTTTATGTATTCTGCCATTATATTTTAAAAATGATAGCCCGATTGTGGGGGGCATGCAGCCCATATAAGACTAGGGTAGATTATGTGCTACTTGAGTCCAAGCCGTCAATTACTAAACTAAAGCACACGTAATCTAGGTTGTGCTAGTCACTTTGAATAAGCCAATTGTGAGAGTATAAAACAGTCGTCTCTAAAGAAAATTCATTCCGTTTAAAACCTCTAAATTGATTACATTTGACAATACTAAGGTATTTGGTCTTTCCTCCATCGGAAGCCAAATGACACTCAGTCGAAAATAGTGCAACAACAATGTCGAAGCGCAAGCGTCGAGGGACGGCGAAGGGCATTAACGGCTCTCTTCTTAACCCTTCAGGTACCGCTTCACTCAAACTTCTTCTTCTATCTTCCAGTGAAAAAGTTTTAATTTTTACCTTGTAGTTGTAAAAAAGAAAAAAAGGATTTCGTTTCTCTCAATTATCGGGCGCGCTTGATCGGAATCACGTTCATTTTCGTTGCTAGAACAGCTAATCAACTTCCTAATAAAGTTTGTAACTTTAGTTGGGCCAGTGCTGAAATTGCTTTTTAAAGTATAATAGTAGAATTTATGCGGACTTAGCTAATAGCCTGTTTGGCCAAGTTTCTCCAAGGCCAAAAGCACATTTTTGTGTTTCTTTTCAAAATTGAAGGGTTTGGTCAAGCTTTTAGAAGAGAAAAAAAAAAGAAAAAAATGGTATTAAGTAGAAGGTGAAGCAATTTTGGAGAAGGTGAGGAAAAAGTGGCGTTTCCTCAAGAGCACTTTTTGAAAAGCATGTTTGAGAAAAATAGACTTACAAACACTTTTTAAAAGATTGGCCTAACACTAGTTCCTGTTCAGAAGTATTTTTCAAATTAATTAGCCAAACACAAATTGCTTCAAAAGTACTTGTTCTCGTCTAATTTTAGAAGCTTGACCAAACATGCTAATAAGAGTAAAATAATGGAGCTTCAAGGTAAAGCATACTCCCTTCTCCCAATTTTTATGATGTTGTTTTTGTTAGACATAAAGTTCTAAGAAAAAAAAGAGCTTAGAAACTTGTGGTCTAAAACAAGTCATAGATATTTGTGTGGCTATAAATCATCTTATTAACGGTAAAATGAAAATTTTAAAGTTAAACTGTTTTGCAGATATACAAAGTTATCATTCTTTCCTGGGACATACTAAAAAAGAAAGCATATCATAAGTTGGGATGAAGGAGTACCGTTTTATTTAAAAGTAGGACTTGGTTGTTGTTGTTTCACTTACATTAAATTTCATGCTTTACCGAGAGTCTTTTAGTTTAACTAAAGATTTGAATGTCAGAGTAGTATAGGATAAGTATGACACTAGAAAAAACGTAGTATCAGAAAATTGCTAATTTGTCTCACTTTGATACAAATTCTTGAGTATTGGAATGAATGGACCCAAATATGGAATGGATATAAAAGATTCGTTGTATAATCAACACTGACTAGTTTGAAGTTGATGCTTAGTTGATTGTATGTATAACTTAGCTCTGAATACATCCCTTATGTTGTTGCAAATGCACCCAATACACAAAACTTCATTCAGAGGAAAGGAGCCATTTAGACCTTCAAAAGCAATCAAGTTAGCCAACGATCATATCACCCTATAAACTTCTTCACTTGTCCTTCCATATGTAATTCCTCGAAAGAATTGGATGCTTCTATTGTACCTTAACATTAAAGCAACACCATCAAACAGAGGTGGATGCTGAAGTTCAAGTTAGCGGTTGCTAGTATCATCGCACCCACTATGCCTTTGTGATAATGGGTGTAGGCTTAGTAGTGAATATAGATTCTTTGAATTTTGTTGACTATACATGTAGAGGCTAAGCTGCACTCCCATTGCCACTTACTTACATCCGCCCTGCCTGCTTTCTAGCCTCCTAAGCTGCAGAGTCTGCAGAAAGGTCTATAGGATGCTTAAGGTGGGAGAATTGTAAATTGATATTTTACTTCTTTTGATTCCATTAAAAAAAATTCTGATGATTTCATAAGCAGAAGAATGAAGCTGCATCTTTATAAATAAATGTGAAGTTAGATGTTTTTCAATCCAGTGACTACAATGAGCCTCAGAAAAATGCTGAATAAACCTTCTTATTTGCGACTCGAGAGGAAAAGAAAGTTGGTCTTCTCACATTTTACATTGAAGGAAGTATGAGAACCTTTCTGAAAGCAATTTAGCTTGTACTATATCTGTATAAGTTTTTAGTTTTTGGTAACCCCTGGTATAGTGACTCTTTTAAGTACTCCATTTTGGTCTATGAAGATGGATACTTCATATATAGGTGTTTTCCAGATCATTATGTGCTTTAATGATGTGAACTTTGATAGAAAAATAATCTCTGAGATTTTGAAAGAGTCCCTTGTAGTATGTTTCATTTTTAGGACGAGATCACAAAGTTTATTTGGCGACTCGATTTCTTGTTTGCTGTAGAATCTTCTGCCCCTGAAATTGTGAATCATCAGCAATCCGATATACATACTCCTGCAGATCAAAATCTAAAAGGTATCCATGTACCTGAAGAAGCAAGTAGCTTCAATCAGAACTGCTCATTGCGTAAAAATGTCCCTCGACAGCAAAGATCAAAGGGGAAACTTCAAACTTCTGCTATTACTAATACCCTGCACTCTTTACATATTGTTTGATCAACTTGCTGACTTGTGTATCTTTATCTCTAACAATTCTAGTTTATTCAACATTGGAATAAACATTTGTCTGCACCTTTATTCATTTCATGTAGTCTATTTAGTTTGATGTAAATTTAGTTTTCTTCAAATTTAGATCAACACTTAAATAAGACTGACATTTGGTATAAGATTGGGACAAAAAGAGTTAGTTTAATGGAGGGGTAAATTTGGATTTCTGGCATAAAATTTGATACATTTTCTGGGTATGGTACATTTCTAGTCCATTTAATTTTGTATTTGCACTTTTTCGGCCTTATGATTTTTGGCACATTAGTACTGTGTATTGTCTGTTTGCCTGCTGCTATCGTAGATTCACTAAGTTCTATCCTATTTTTGTAGAACTTTTTGTTTTCTTTTACCTTTTTTCCTTTCAGATAAGAACAAATCACAAAACATAATGGATCGAAATAATGAAACCTATGTATCAGATAACAAACCACTTGATAAGGAAGATAAGAAACTTCCCATCAACCCTGAAGCTTCTATACAGAGGGCTGGGTTCTTGTGTGGGGGTGGGTGATGTGGCAGGTTGTTTCTCTTCAGGTGCTGTCAAAGCTACTGACCAATGCTATATTCCATTCTAACCTTGAAGGTCATATATGTTTACTCAGATTTTCCATATCAAGATTTGTGAATGGGAAGGAGCATTGAGTTTTTAGATAGGAGTTAAGAATTTACAGGAGCTAGCCTCTTTTTTGTACTCAGTATCCCCTGGATGCTTATTGAATGAAATCTAACTGTACCTGATCAAAGGAAAAGAGAGTGGGAATGAGCAATGTTGCTCCCCCCTCCTAGAGCATGGAAATCCATGTTGTGCTAATAGTTTCAGAATTGCAAAGCTTATATCTTAATTTTCCGCCTCAGCAACTGATCAGGAAAGGATTAATATGGAGTCCCCAAGTATGTCGCAGTTCAAACCTTGATCACGTGCACTAACACGAAAAAGGTGACAGCTGATTCAGGCCACTCTGAGGTTAAGCCAAGCAAGCTTCTTGTCGTTCGCAGTTCATAACATGATCATGTTCGCGTCAAAGACGGAAAGTAAGATAACAGCTGATACGAGGCATTCTGAAGTTATCCCACTGCCTACTTCTTGTTGTCATGGCTCAAGGAGGAACAATAGTCAAAATGGGTTAGGCTCATGGAAATTTGACCGCTACTTGGAGTACTTTTCTAATCTAACTCTATGTTTGGTTGGGATGAGGAAAGGTTGCAGAAGGGTAAGTAAAAATTGAGATTAAAAAAGTTATTTCTCTAGTTTGGTGAGGAAGTAAAAGATGAAGAGAAGTAAATGTAGAGAGGTCGGCGCCCCTGCAAGTCAGCTTTATTTAGCCCTTCAAGATTGGATGGAAGGGAGGAAATGGTGAATAATACTACCAATGAACTTTCTCTCCTTTACCCTCTCCTCAACTTTATGGAACCAAACAGAGTGTAAGAACCCAAGACTTATCAATTTCTCTTGTGAGCCTAACTTTTGGGGGGGTATAGGAGCATACGGAAATGGTATCCAGAAGATAGGAAGAACTCATGTACATACCTTGACGCTTGTGGTTCTACTTGTACTCAGAACGTTCTCACAAAGCTAAGGTGTTGAATTGGATCACAAAAAAGAACATATTCTCGAAAAAATGTGTTTTTGTGTGCTTATTATTTACCTTATAAAATATGTTTGTGTATTTATAAATCATCTCATTAAGGATAAAATGAGAAGTTCAATGTTAGATTGTTTTCCAAATATAGAAAGGTATCAATCTTTTTGGGGATAGTCTAAAAAAGAAAGAGTATCACATATGCTGGGAGGGGAGGAGTACCATTTAATTAAAAATAGGTCTCAGTTGTTGTTACACTTACATTAAGTTTCATGCTTTACGGAGAATTATTAGTTTAATTAAAGATTTGATGTCAGTGTAATGTAGGATAAGTGTGAGATTAGAAAAAACTTCGTATTAGAAAATTCCTAATTGTCTCATTTGGGACAAATTTTGAAATGAATGGAATGGAATGGATATAAAAGATTCGTCGAATAATCGACACTGACTAGTTTGAAGTTGAGGCTTAGTTGATTGATTGATAGACAATATAACTTAATTCTGAATACATTCCTTATGTTGTTGCAAATGCACCAAATACATGAAACTTCATTTAGAGGAAAGTAGTCAATATAGTCCGTCAAAAGCAATCAATTTAAACAACTATCACCCTATATAAATTTCTTCACTCGTCCTTTCCCTCAAAAGAACTGGACGCTTCTGTTGTACCTTATAACCTTAAAGCAACAATGTCAAACAGAGGCAGATGCTGAAGTTTAAGTTAGTGGGTGCAAGGTACCATCACACCAACTATACCTTTGTGACAGTGGGCTTGAGCTAGTTGGAATATATTTTTATTTTCTGAAAAAATTTAACCCTGCCTCCTTTCTTGCCTCATCTGCAGAGTTTGCAGAAAGGTTTATAGGATGCTTAAGGTGGGGGAACTGTAAATTGATATCTTACTTGCGTTCATTTCATAAGCAGAAGGATGCAACTATATCGCTATAAATAAACATGAAGTTAGACGTTTTGAGTCAACAGACTTAAATCAGCCACAGAAAAAGGCTAAACAAACCTTCTTATTGTGGGACTAGAATGGAAAATGAAGTTGGTCTCCTCTCATTTTTCTTCTATATGAAGTGTCTAAATTTTACTGTTAATTCAATATATGCATCATTGGTTTCTATGGTTTTATTGTTCATTAGCTTGTACTAGTTATATCTGTATGAGTAAGTTTTTAGCTTTTCGCAACACCTGGTATAATGACTCTTTTAAGTAAGTCTTTGAGTCCATGAAAATGGATACTTTATATCTAGGTGTTTTCCACATCGTTTTGTGCTTTTATGATGTGAACTTTGATAGAAAAATAATCCCCGAAATTTTGTAAGAGGCCCTTGTAGTATGTTTCATTTTAGTACAGAGATCACAAAGCTTATTTGGTGATTCGATTGCTTTGTTTGTTGTAGAATCTTCTGCCCCTGAAATTGTGAATCATCAGCAAGCCGATATACATACTCCTGCAGATCAAAACATAAAAGGCATCCATATACCTGAAGAAACAAGCAGCTTCGATCAATACTGCTCATTGCATAAGAATGTCCCTCGACAGCAAAGATCAAAGGGGGGAGTACAAACTTCTGGTACTACTAATACCCTGCAACTTTACATTTGTTTGATCAGCTTGCTGACTTGTGTATTTCTAACAATTCTAGTCTATTAACATTGGAATAAGTATTTGTCTGCACCTTTATTCATTTCTTGTAGTCTATATAGTTTGATGTAAATTTTGTTTTCTTCAATTCGGATCAACACTTAAATTGACCTGCATTTGATATAAGTTTGGGACAAAAAGGATTAACTAACGGAGGGCTAAATTAGGATTTCTCGTGTAAGATCCTCTATGTTCTTGGGTAAGGTACATTCCGGTCCTTATAACAAGTAAAATCCACTCAGTGGGGTCTGGAGAGGTTAAAGTGTACGCAGACCTTACCCCTACGCTGGAGGGGGTATATAGGCTGTTTCCGGGAGACCCTCGGCTCTGAGACAATAGATCTGTGACAACAAAACCCGAATTTTCTTTTTGCCTGCTACTATCATTGTTCACTGAGTTCTATCCTAATTTTTACAGGACCTTTTTTCTTTTACAGACGAATAAATCAGTTGAGAGGAACATAATATATCGAAATAATGAAACCAATGTCTTAGATAACAAACCATTTATTAAGGAAGATAAAATGCCTTTTTTGTGCTCAGTCACATCTCTTGGATGCTTATTTTATGAAGTCTAACTTTACTTGATCAAAGAAAAAGAGAAGTGGGAAGGAGCAACATTGTTTCCCCTTCCTAGAGCATGGAAATCAACGTTGTGCTAATTATTTCAAAGTTGCAAAGCTGATATCTTAATTTACCACCCCAGCAACTGATGAAGAAAGGATTAATATGGAACTCCCAAGTACGTCACAGATCAGACCACGATCACGTGCACTTAGACGAAAAAGTAAGGTGACAGCTGATACAAGTCATTCTGAAGTTATCCCAGAGCAAGCTTCTTGTTGTTCGCAGTTTAAACCACGAGCACATTCACAAAAAAGAGGGAAAAGTAAGATAACAGCTGGTACAAGGGATTCTGAAGTTATCTCAAAGCATACTTCTCGTTTTCATGGTCAATCAAGGAGGAACAACAGTCAAAAGGGGTTAGGCTCATGGAAGTTTGAGCGGTACTTAGAGTAAGTTTTTATGACTTTTTTCCTTAAATGTCCTAATCTAACACTATGTTTGGTTGGGGTGAGGAAAGGTTGGTGATGTGTAAGTTAAAGATGAGGTTAAAAAGATTATTTCTCTTGTTTGGTAAGAAAGTAAAAGATGAAGAGAAGTAAATATAGAGAGGTTGGCACCTCTCCAAGTCTTTTTTTTAGCCCCTCCGTTATTGGACGGAAGGAGGAACTAGGAAGTACATTACTTCCTTTCCATCTGTTTCAAACAATCTGAGGTGAATGATGAATACTACCAATGAACTTTCCCTCCTTTACCCTCTCCTAACTTTATGGAACCAAACAGAGTGCAAGAACACCATGACTTATCACTTTCTCTTGTGAGCCTAACTTTTGTTTTTTTTATAGGAGCATATGGAAATGGCATCCAGAAGATAGGAAGAACTCATTTACATACCTTGACAGCTTGTGGTTCTCCTTGTACTCAGAACGTTCTCACAAAGCTAAGGTGTTGAATTGGATTACAAAAAAGAATATATTCTCGAAAAAGTATATTTTTGTTCCCATTGTTATGTGGTAAGTATTTCCTCATATGTATTAGCTGTATGATTATGTAGAATTCTACAATTTAGATGTCTCTATAGACTGAGTTCCCACATTGCCAGGGGTCACTGGAGTCTCCTGATCTTTTGTCACCTTGATGAAAGTTTACAATCTAAAGCAAGAAGTCCTTGCATGTTGTTGCTTGATTCTTTGCAGATGGCAAATCCTGAGAGACTTGAACCTGGGATCAGAAAGTATTTCTTTCTCTCAGCCTACTGTTCCATTCTGGGCTTACTTTGAAATTATAATCCATTAAGATAGCAGTGTTTCTGTTGCAGATTTGTTATAGACATATTCAAAGCAGAGCACAGGCCAGAAACCAAGGACCAGATCAGGAAAATCCCTCTAATGATTCCAAAGGTGACAATATTTTGTTCCGTTGTCTAATCTCGGTGCTTTTGCAGTGCCATACTCATATAAAAGGTTTCAGGTTCCGCAGCAGAGAAATGATGAAGACTGTGGCAATTTTGTTTTGTACTACATAAACCTCTTCTTAGAGAGTGCTCCAGAAAATTTTAGCATTTCGAAGGGTTACCCTTACTTTGTAAGTTCCTCTCTACGAAAGTTTCATACTCTTTACATTTCTAGAAATTACATAATCCTTGTTATAACTGGATGCTTTTTGCAATTTGGGGTTGCTTTATAGATGACAGAAGACTGGTTTACTCTTGAACGGTTGGAATGCTTTTGCCAAGAACTGCAATCTACTACGTGTACTTCTGATTATGATGAATGCCTCCTAGATGACGGAGATGTAGTGTGTCTTGATTAGTGCTGGCAAAATAAGCAAGTATCCATCCAACCCTCCCAACTAAAACCGGGTAGGATAATTAATTTATTTAAACTGGGTCAAATATGGATCAATCCATATAACCCTTTACACTAGTTCAACTATCGACAATCCATATAACCCTCTATAAAATTTGGATAAAATGGGTTCAAATATGGATCATTCTCCTCTAGATCCAGTTCCAGAAGCTGAAGCTCCTGCTACCCCCCTACCTATATGGCCATTGGATGAATTGCTGCTATCATCTGCGCCTTTGCTTTTTAGCTGCTGCTGCTACTCTCCTTTATGGAGTGAGATTTTACTAGTACATAGTAAGAATTCGTAATTATTAATTTTTTGGAGCTGCAATGTAATGAATTAGTTTAAATGGTGGTACTGCAGTCTGTATTTGGGACAATGCAGAAGCAAGATGAGTAACCTTTCTTATTTGGTCAATTCTATCGTTTTCATATTCATGATATCGCACTTCTCTTTGAACTATCACTTTTGCGGTTTGGATCAGTTTAAAATCATTCCATTTAATTCTATAAAAAACAAAACTTTCTTTTCTAGTCTAGGTCACTATGTCTCACCTGAATAATTGTGTTTTATATTCTGTTTGTAAGTTTACTTTCACTCAAACCCGCACTTGAGTCCTTTTAGGTCTTTACTTAGTGGATCAATATATTGAGGGAATTTACTGGTTGAATTTGAATATTTCACATGTAAAACAGTTAGAAGACGATATACCTACATAGGAAGAAGTATATGATAATACGCATCTCTTAGAACCCAAGACTTCAACTCTTTTTTTTTTTTTTTTTTTTTTTTTTTTTGAGATGATCATTTGGATAACAGATATTGAGGCTATGAATCCCTCAACAATGACGATATTCAAGATTCTCAATAGTTATGCGTACACGATAGATCCTCGTGGTTCGGCCCGTCTTCAGATCTCGCACATAGTAGAGTTTAGTGCATCAGGCTGTCTTTTTTTTTTTCAATTCAGTCTCTATAGTTATTAAATAGGATTTTTTACCTCCTATGGCAAAGGTTAACACCTTTATTTTAAATAAATACCATTTAAAAAAATTATATTCTAAAGATACCTTTTAAGGTTCATGCAAAATATTTAATTTTCATTACTTCCTAGCCCTAAGCAACTAAATACACTAATTAGTTATAATAGTTTTTTTTCTCTCTATTTTAATACATCTCATTCTCTTCCCACATCCCATTAAAATTTTCGATTCTCTTCCTTGTATCTGTCTAGTTTGCTTGCAATTTTCTCCTCCATCGATATCCTCCATTGTAACAGTGCTTAAAGAGGAAGATTTTTTTTGTTTTGTGCATCACGGAATGTTTGATGCCTGACATTAAAAATCTACTTACAATTAGGGTAAACTTGATTCTTCATCAACTTAATGTCAATTCTCGTCGCCTATGTCAAAGCGGAAATAAGAAATCAAAAGAGAAAAATCATTTCAAGAGCAAAATAATGGAAAGCTGAATTAGTAGAAGTCGCTCAGCCACTGCTGTCCACACTAAGGCAAATAGGCCTGCCCTGAATGGTTGTTGACATCATGATCAATTAGTCGTGTGTCTTATTCTACCACTAAAATTTCGAGCACAACGCTCTAGCATTCTGCATTGAAGTTCGGGTTTGTTCTTGAACAAAGACGGTAGAGTTTGGGACTGAGCAATTTGATTTTTTGTTAATATATTTCATTGTATTTTCATGTATTTCATTATATTCATTATCCTTTTTTTCATTATAATTCAATATATTTCGTTGTATTTCATGTATTTTATTGTATTCACAGCCTTTTTTTCATTGTATTTCAATGTATCACATTGTATTCTTGTATTCACTGTCTTGCTATATGCCATGAATGTATTCATATATTTTTTTAACTAATATAATTTATGTATTTAGATGTAATATATAATTTCTCTGAAGATTGCTATATTTTTGGTGTATTTTTTGGTTGAGAATCTTTTTTTATAATTGAAAATATAAAATTTATGTGTTGTAATTGAGTTTGTTGAGTTATATTAGGAGTCTATTATGTTAATTGATTCACGTTTTAAAAATAATGTAATATAATCCCCTATTTCATGCCGCGAATATAGTCGAATACAATAATTTGTCTAGCTGTAATCCTACGTTTTACTCTATAAATACAGTCGAATACACCCGAATACAACAACTGACTAGCTGGACTTCTCTGATTCACGCTTATTTTTATACAATAGCTCAAATACATCAAATACATCTTATAACCATAAAAAAAGGTTATCTAGAATCCGTTATATAGCAAATAGTATCTATAGATGATTGATTATTACTAAAAGATAGTGTCTTATGAATTTTTTTTTTATTAAATATGGGTTGGTTGGATATATTACCCGTTTTGTCTAATTCATATTCAACCCATTCACATTTGAACCGACCTATCCATTTGTCGGTTCTACTTTAGATAAAAAAAAAATAAGTGATGGAAGTGAATTGGTAGTAGCGTACGTAAGATTTTGTGCAAGTGATGTCAGCCTATTTTACAGTTTGGTTGTGAAGTGGTTTCGGTCTAGGACTATGGTAGTTTTAAGGCTCAAATTAATATTTACCTTTAATTATTTGTAAGCACATGCGAATTTACATGCTTTTCCAAAAAATAATATTTTTATATATGATGACATTTTTTGAATTGGTGTCGGATGACGCCCCTATTTTCTTCGACCTTGAATTATAAGGGAAGGTTATTTTCAATTTGGTCGCCTTCAAAAGGAAATGGAGGTTTACGCCAAATAGAAATAGGGTATCCTTCCCTTCAAGAACCCACTTTGCTCTTGAGAGACTCGAACTTATAATCTCTCGATTGAAAGTGGGGGTTGCTTACCCTTAGAACAATCACTCTTATCTTTGCATACTCATTTAAAAAATACTAAATTCTATATAAAAATATCTAGTATGACTAAATTACCCTTAATTAAATATTTAATATGAGGAGTAAAAAAACTTTTTAGAAATATGAACATAAGGGTAATTTTGTAAAAATAAATTGAATTCTTTCTTAATTGTATAAATAGATACTTATTTTGGATCAAAAATAAAAGATAAATTAATCACTTATTATGAACCGTATGGTGTAATACATATTCTTATCTCACGTTTCGTCATATAAATTAGTGCTGTAAATACATGTCTAAATGATATTCATTGAAGTTAGTCTAGTGTCATAGCGTTCAATTTCCCGTAAAAAATTGCACAGAGCGTCTTATTTGGTCGCCTCCGTTTAACTTATACCTTTTTTTTAAAAAAACTTTTAACTTATACTTGCTTTTTAAACAACTTCAGTTCTCTTTCTCCTCCTCATTCTCCTCCTTTGTTTTCTTCTTCTTCTTCTTTCTTCTGCTACTATTGATGTTGCTATGAAACTTCAGTTATTAAATTTTTGTGTTAACATATCTGGTTCAATGATAAGACGAAAATTTTCTTACACTACTGTATTCCAATCAAGAAACATGAATGGAACTGCAAGTGATCATTGTTTGGCATCGTGTCCTTTTTCACCCTTAACTTCAGGTTGAAGTGAAAGCAATTCACCACAAATTTAGCATCTTGCCCGTGACAAGGAAACATTAAGTTACTTGTATAGTTGTATGCAATAAGAAATGAAATGTTCATTGCTTATATAGTACTGAAATTTTACAAATGAACTAAATAACTTCAGCTCTAGAACTGAAGTTCGATAGTTATAAAACAAAAACTTCAGATGTAGAGTTGAAGTTCGCCAGTTACAAAACAAAAACTTCAGCTCTGGAGCTGAAGTTTGCCAGTTAAAAAAACAAAAACTTCAGCAATGCAAATAGAGAACACAACTACTATGCTTAAGTTAAGAAATTACAAACAAAAAACTTCAGCACCTTGCTATTTCAGGCACGTCTACTAGAATGCTGTAGTTTTGCATGATTGCCTTTGCTACTTGTATGCTGAAGTTATACGAAAAAGTGGGTACGCTTGCAAATTTTTTTTGCAAAGCGAGCACAAGTTAAAACGTGACACAAAAAACGGGTATAGATGCAAATCCCCCGTACTAAATCGTAAAACTTATGCGAAATCTAATACCAAGTGCGAAGATTAAGAGCCCATTTGGACAAAAGAAATGTTTCCCTTTTTTCCTTATAAGTTTTTACTTTTTTCTAAAATCAGCGTTTTTCTGTTTCATTTGAAGATGCTTTTTGAAAAATTTCAAAAATTTAAAAAACTACAAAACCTCATTTTTTTTAAAAAATTTACTCATATCTCACAAAATATCAAAAACAACCCAAAATTATATTCATATCCAAACACAACTCTAAATTTCAAATACCATTTTCACTTCAAAAAAAATTTCACCTTTTTTTGGAATTTTACAATGATTATGTCCAAACGCCCACTAAGAGCCCGTTTGGACTCAAAGAAAATTTTCCCTTTTCTCCAAAGAGTTATTATTTTTTCTAAAATCAACATTTGTTCATATAATTTCTAGTTTTCACTTGAACATGCAATTTGAAAATTTTCGAAAATTTATAAAACAGAACGTTATTTTAAATTTTTTACTCAAATCACTCACAAAACTTAAAAACAACCCAAATTATATTCATATCCTAACACAACTCCAAATAAAGAAAGTTCCCCCTATTTTGGATTTCTACAATTTATGTCCAAACCCCACTAAGAACCCGTTTGCACATATGAATTTTTTTACTGTGTTTTTGAAATCAATGTTTGACCGTAAAATTCAATTTTACTTGCAATGAATTTTAATTTTTTTTCAGAAATTTAGAAAACTACAAAAAGCCATTTTTCAAAATCTACTCATTACTCACAATTGTATGAATGTCCAAACACAACTCAAATTTTCAAATAATTTTTCACTTTTTCTAGAATTTTATAATTCTTATGTCCAAACGCCCACTAAGTTGGTTATTGCTAAGACCACCACCAACAACAACCCAGTATATTCCCACAAGGTGAGGTCTAGGGAGGGTAATATGTAGACAGGCTTTACCTCTACCTAAGAGGGTAGAGAGGCTGTTGGTTATTGCTAAGACCAAATGCTGAAATAACGATATATTATAAGGAAATTAAATTTTCTTATGCTTCGTATCAAACGATCCCTAATTGGATAATGTACTACCTTATACACTTGAAAATTGGAAATCGCAATTAAGATTAACCATAAATCTGTGCATTATCAAGTAATACCTTTTAACACAGCAAACACAAAATTAAGGCAGTAGGTGTCACACAAAGTCCGTAGTACATGCAACTTGAACCATATAACTCAAACGTAACTGTCGATCAATGACTTCCTCATCTCATCAACAATAGCACTAGGTTGGGCCTCTCTCAACTTGAATACGCTTTCAATAACAGACAACTCTGTAGCAGTAGTGTCTGAGCCACAAAAGGCAGTCCAGTCATTGACAGTCATTCCAGCAGCTATCACTTCACTACCGCGGTTCACTGTTCCCGCAACAAGAGGAACCTGAAGAAGAGTTGAAAGTTCGTCCAAGTCTTCAATGGACGTATGAGGATGTACCTGCTCCAGCACAAAGTTTTAGCAAAATGAGGCAACAAAACAACACATTTCTAGTTTAGCCCCCAGACCTGTGCAGCAGTCATCACATGGGCAAATACTACCAACACCCGATGTTTACACCAAAACCGGATTAATTTATCATGGGGAGCGACAAATTGAGGTGAGAATGCACATCAATTAAATATGGCTTAATGATACATTCCCTCCATTTCAGAATATAAACTTTTTTGCCAAGGCTTTAAGAATGTATAATTGGTGTATATGCCAGGTATGTTCAAACATCACACATTCCCTCCATTTCAGAATGTAACCTTTTTTGCCAAGGCTTTAAGAATGTATACTTACCAAGCCTCCCCTGTTTGAGAAAGAACAATAGCTGCCAACAAGAATATTCCCTGCTATTGTCTGCCTAAAAACTTCCACACCAAGAACATCGGCAATCATCTCTTCAGTTTCCTGATAAAAAAAACATTTGACAATCTTAGGTGACCGTACCCCGTTAATCAATCATAATAAGAGTGAAGTGGCAACAATTGAAGCTCTATGACAATAATGTAGGAAGTCTGCGTTGGTTGAGGTAAAACAATAGGATAGAAAAAGGAAAAGTAAAGGATGAGGGCTTAGGGCTAATATGAGGAAGGATAACACTTAACTAGGAGCGAGTAAACAAGTACCTTTTTCCATAAACAAAGTTTAGCACAATATAAAGAAGGCCGAGAAACTCTACAGATAGAGTAAACTGTACTGCAACAATAGGGCTACAATTTGTAAGGAAATTCTCCTGGTGCACATTCATGAACATTGAAACAACACACTTATGCAGTATTGCATGACGAGGATTAACTTGCTTAAACTCAAGAGCGTTGTTCAGTTTTCTATATAAAACAAACTATAGACAAGACGCCAATGAATGGATAACCACGTGCTTCCAAAAGATATAACGCTCACTTATGCCTTGCCTTGTCATTTATAAACAGGGAGGGGATAAATACCAGAGATCTATACAACATCTGAACATCACACCAATTTGTAGCAGAAAGTAGCCAACAGATTGATTACCTTGTCAAGGTCTGTATGTGTAAGAGCAACATGATCATTGCATGCTATGCAGTTCCCCAGGGCCGATAATCGCTCGTCAATGCGCTGAACAACAACTCCATCCGGCAGACTGTTCCTCAAGTGCTGAAGTTCTTCCAGCAGAAACATAAATGAAAAGGCAGAACCAAAGTCAAAGATGTGAGCAAACAGTCAATTCAACTTTAGTGGGGGGAGCACTGTATATCACACAACACTTCTGTCCCACTAATGAGCATGGGGTTATCGAGTGATAATTACACGCTGGTCTGTTGAAGTTTCTTTTTACGCATTTTTATCTTCACTATTGCCGTTGATCAACTATTATTTAAAGGAATAATAATCACGCTATCATCTTCAATCATACATCATTAGAAGTGCTCGCACTACCTCCCAAGTAACTATAACAGAAAATGTTGTCTCCTGGTGAATCTAGCCAATTGTCAAGATCCCAAAAACACTTATTTTGCGCATCCTAGAACCACAGTGGGGGCAACTAGAAAGGGAATCCAAGAATGAGCTAATATGGGGTTCGTTTAGCAAGCAGTCTTGTTGCTTCAAAAAGCGCACACAGCACACAGTACGAGAGTTTGAGTATGAATAACAAGTCCTCCTAAAAACACTCCCAGAATGTACATTGATATGGATTCAAATAATGAAGTTAAAATAACTTATCATGGCAGTTTTTCTGATAGGCAACTTATCAAGGCAGTACTGTTTGCCCAAAGATAAGTTACAACTTACAGAAGTAAATACTCTCTCCGTTTCAAATTAGACGAGGTATTTTCCTTTTTAGTCTGCTCTAAAATACATGACACATTCCTAAAATTGGAAATAATTAAGCTTTATTCTCTTCATTTTACCCACTTTACCCTTAACAAGAAGCTTTTATAACCACACAAATATCATGGTCCCAAGAAGCTTTACCCCTTAAGTTTTTAAGACCACAAGTTTCAAAAGTCCTCTTTTTTAACTCCTTACCGAGTCAAACTACCTCATCTAAATTAAAATGAAGGGAGTAGCTAATTTGGTACCATTTGCACAAAGATGAGAGTACACATTGTTTAAACTGTTTGTAGTTAATATGATTTTTGCAGTCGTCAGACAGACTAAAGCCTAGTGCAAGAGTTCAAGGCCTAAAATGCTGCAGCCAAAACTTCCTTAATACTCTTTTCGTAACCCACATAATTGGATGTTACATGTGACATTAAAAGTTTCTCAAAGGTTCAGTTTGAACAAAGTGATTCAAAACAAATCCACTTGCACAAATAACAATAAGTTGCAACTTTAATAGTTAAGACAGAAGCATCTTTACCATATTTATTGGATTCATATTCCCTTCAATTTAGGTGGGTATCTGAAACCCTTATTTTGATATAAAACTTCTACATATTGCAGGGTTAACATAGGCATCAATTTTGGCATGATAATAATATGAGTTGAGCTTAAAGAAAGAAATGAAGATTCAGGGCGTGTGTTGTTGTTGTTTAACATAGACATCAAAGTTGTTATTAAATTCTCCAATCTGAAATCAGCTGATCCAAAATGAACCAAGTCCTCATAATAAACCCAAATGCAAAACAAATAAGTCAGGAAAGGTAGTACATATATAAGATGAAAATATGGATGCGGATTTCCGAGGACATGACCCTCGATAGGAAAGTCGGGAGGTCTAGTACCAGGGTTGTAGGATAGGGACTTCTAGATTTTTCGTACTCTTTTCCCGGGGTGGGTGAGGTGTGGTGGGGACGCCCATAGAGGATTAGTTTGGGTTCTCTTGTGGCAGTCATTTCTGGTAGTTACTGTTTTAATATGAATGCATGCATATCTTCTTATTGATGGTATTTATGCCTCTTATGTTTAGACAATTTTTTGCGTATGTATGCTAGTATAACTAATGCGGTTTTTGTTTTTGTTTGCCTTTCTTTTGAATGCGCCGAGGGTCGATTGGAAACAGCCTCTCTGCCCTCTCGGGTAGAGATAAGGCATGTCTATATATTACTCTCCCCAGACCCCACCTTGTGGGAATATACTGGTTTGTTGTTGTTGTTGTTGTTGTTATTGTTAAATACTAAAACATATGTAGGTGACCTATGTGTAACAGATGATTAAACCACAAGAAGAAGCTCCATAAGTGGCAATCTGAGACATGCCATCATAACCAACAATGATACAACAAACAAAGCACCCAAAGGTATTGTCAAATGCCTAGCCGTCAATGAAGTGGGTGCGAACCTATGAGACCAAGATTAAAATCCCAGATGGGACAAAAACACAAAACACTGGATGATTTCTTCCCATGTGCCTAAACCTCGGTAGACAGAGTTACCGAGTACCTATGCTACCAGGATATGGCAGGTACCTAGTGGAATAATAATGGAGGTGTGCGTAAGCTAGCCCAGTCACCCCCATTCTAAATAAAATATGGATTTCTATATTGGAATACTTGTTCAGTTACAAATCTCTAACTCAAAGATTTACAAATGAAAAACTTGCTCAGATATATGGTTAATCACAGTATCACGAGTAAGGAAGATGTACTATAGCATGGCTGATTATATAATTACCTTGATCTGTAGTAGTGTGAGGCAAGAGAAGCCCATTTTTGTTTCCTGCACGAGATCAGAAAAGTGAGAACATAATTTTTCCAATAAAGATCAGTTGGCAACAGGACCTCAAAGTTCCAAGATAGCTAGAGTCGTTGTCACATACCAGCACAGAGTCTTCCAATTATCCTCGTTCCTCCAATGGAGGTTTTGATCACTGGGATGATGCCTGCTAACTCCGACTCAAACGTGCTGGAAAAAAATACAGATCACATCATTTTCACTGAGTTGAGAACCTGGAAACTAGATTAAAATATTAAGGAAGAGCTTTTATATTTGTGATAAAGACATAGGGGTCAATTGTTAAAGGTACTAAATTGGGAAGAAGGAAAAATCTAGGAAGAGGGCACACAAATCCTTTCTTTTTCCCACTTTCTTCATCTTCATTCTCCACATTCCTCACTTAAGTATATATTCAATCTTTCTCTTTTTTCCGCTGTTTTCACTATGAAGTTCTGAAAGCACAGCTCCACTACTTACTTTTCAAATCTGTTAGTTTCAAATTAAATAATTTCCAATATTAAGCTACAGATGATCCGAAGAGCGAAAAAAAAAAAAAAGGAACCTGTAGAAGTTCTCAGAGCCCCCAATAGCTACCAAGCAATAAGCATTGGTCAGCTTAGACCAAACTCCAATTTCACATGAATTTTCAAACTGAAGCCCTGCAGTCATATTAGAATCATTACAAAAATAACCTAATAAATGAAGTATCCAATTTGACAATCGACTAATTACTCACTAGTAGCCATTTCTAGCTGGAAAATACGGAATTGCTAGGAGCTTGGAAGACCTGTCAATAGCCAAAATGACACACACATATGTTAACAAAGAAAAAGAAAGATAGCTACACACAATTCTCCGATAATATATGCTATTCAATTAATTGACTATGCTGTGTTCAGCTTTATGAATCCTATATAACCATTCTTGTGCATTTTACTAAAGTTGAAAATATTCAATATCAAGTTCTTTAGTTGCTAATATGAACTATGCATACTTGATTAGACAAATTTGAACCCACATCGCAATCCCAAATCAACTTTGGCAAAACCAACGTTTAGATAAATAAGAATCACAAACTCAAAAGACGTTTATGGGCCAAGACCTAAATAAATATTTCATCTTTGAACTCAATATTTTCTCTGTTTTTTTATTCATTCGAAAAGTAAGCACTTTTACTCATAACTAGACAACAAAATCATCTAACTAGGAATCAGAAAATCACCATATATTTACGTGCCTACTAGGATGTAAATAAAAATTTCATCTTTGAGCTTAATCTTCCTCTTTTTTTTTTGGTTCATTCATTCGAAAAACAATTAATAACCAGTAATATTAATCACCAGACAACAAAAAATCATCACAATAAAGGAGATAATAAAAGAACGCAAATTAAATATGTTAAATACTTCAGTATGTAGTAGGAGCAGACACAAAAAACTGAAACCCTAATCATGGTTCGTATTCTACAACAAAAGATCAGGATTAGGGTTTTGCGTCGTGAAAAAGACAGAAAGAGGGGAACTTTACAATTGGATTGAGCCGAACAGATAGATTTTTTGCAGGAGAACTCGGCGGCTGAAGAGAGGTTAAGCGGTGAAAGTTCGTAGCTGCCTCTGATTTTATTGGCACTGAAGAAATAGACACTTTATTTCAAGGTGGGCCGAAATTAATATCTGATTTGAGTATTAAAAAGGTTTGGGCCTGGTACCAATTGAAAAAGATGGAAAAACGTAGAAATGACATCAGGTAGCCACTCTAAAGGGTTATTATTTAGGAATTAGTCAGTTGAATTTAGTTTTTTTGTTTAATTTTTCAGGACAAAAATATTTTGAATTGTTCTGAAGAATTTTAGTTAAAATTTTAGGACAAAATAAATATTAGCGAATATTTAAATAATACTCCTAAGAATGACTATCTATGCACTTGCCTTTCATTTAACCTAAATAATAACATAATCAATTGCTTAAACTAAAAATGATCAACGAGTGTATAATATATATATAATCATATACAATTAGTATGTAAGAAAAGGTAAACAACGAATCTGACCTTCTATTTGTGTGAAGATTCAAGAAACAACCTAACAATCTCGGTAGTTATCGAGTATAAGCTTGGTGGTAAGTATTTGAACGATGTCTGGCCACTATATATGTAAAAATAATAATATAATAATACTTGAAGCCCAAGTAATTGTTACATTTCTTAGTCAAACTGAAATTTGCTTATCAAGAAAAGTGAGGCTAATTTTGTCAATCGCATGAGAGAAGTTGCCGAGAAAGAGAAACAGTTAGGGGTGTTCAAAA